>JAZDUH010000386.1:11902500-12272500 GCA_036419115.1 Scarus forsteni
AAGCCAAAGCGTGTGTTTGTTGTGATGCTAATGAATGCAGCTCGGACCTTCCTCAGAACTCTGCATTGCTTTACAACTTCTTTTTTC
Organism: Scarus forsteni; assembly: GCA_036419115.1. Taxonomy (NCBI): domain Eukaryota; kingdom Metazoa; phylum Chordata; class Actinopteri; order Labriformes; family Labridae; genus Scarus; species Scarus forsteni. The sequence continues at coordinate 11,902,588 of JAZDUH010000386.1, forward strand.
AACAACTTACAGGATGCAAAGCCACGAGGTAATGTATCTCTTTCTAGTTACGTAGCGGTAGTTTTTGATGTGTGACAACAAGCAGTTTTTGGAAAACTTAGTACTGTCTGAGAGACGGCTTTGGGCTCAACAACATCCTGAAGAGAAAAGTTTGGAAGGTCAGAGTGGAGGAGCTGCATGTCCCTGTGTTTTGGTGCAGCACTGAGCACTCAGTGGACTGCAGCGTCTCCACGTCTTCATTTAGTCACAGCCCAGCTGGAGGTAATACGAAACCGTCCCAAGTACAATGTATGATCTCTGACATAAGACCAAAACAACCGAGTGACGTTGAATCGAGCAGATACCACACAGTGGAAAAGCCCCCAAACAGAGTGAGTAAAATTCAGTTTATTTTTCCCATTACAACAAAACCACACTGCACAGCGACTGAACAGAGCAACTGACAACGCTGAGCTTTAATCAGCTTTACTTACAAAAACTTTCCCATCACGATCTGCATCCTACACAAAGACAAGAGAACAGAAGGACTGCTGCTAAGCCACAGGACCAGGCCCATCCCTGCCCTGCAACAAATCAAAACAGAGCCTCAGCCGTCTGGTTTACACTCACGAGAAGGCCGAGCTCACCAGGCCAGGCCGCAAAGGTCAAGCATTACAGCAGGTGTAAAGAGCTGTGTCTGCATGGGCTGCAGAACAGGCCTCAGAACTCTGAAGTCCCAAAGACACACTTCCCAGAAAATGTCTGTTATCCCTGCCTCTCAGATGGATGAGGGCTAGGTCACGTGGCAGCAGAGGCTCCTCATCATCAGCTCTGAACTTAGAGATAACAGTCCAAACTGCTGTGGGACTTTGGATGTAAAGCATTTGCATTAACATGGGTATATTCTATCTTCAGTTCACCTTACATCTTCAGTGATGGTTTTGGTTTATGTTGAATTGAAATCCTTTCATTTGTTGTCTCTTGGGACTCCAACATGGTCTCATTCAAAGAACCACACAAGTCAGTTTGACTTTCAACATGAAGCTATAAACGACACTGATATCTGTTCTAAAATGATAACGTTATTCATCACCTACGTACCCAAAACTGGCCAGCCAGATCATTTATTTACCTTTTCACTGTTTGCAGCAAATATTTCTGCCGTTCACTATATCCAATATTTTGGAGGTAAACTTAGCAAAGTAAAAGATGTTCCATAATTTTCAGCTTAAGACCCTTATTCAAATCAAATCAAATCAAATTTTATTTATAAAGCACTTTTCATACATTAAGAATGCAGCACAAAGTGCTATACATGTTAAAAACAGTCCCCACCCCCCATTCAAAATCCTTCCCAACGCATACCCCACGCCCCCACCCCCCACACACACACACGCACGCACACACACACACACACACACACACACACACATAACATGATTTTAAAATCATGTGGCTGAGTACAGAGGAGCCAGGTCAGGAAACGCTAGGAGGCCGACTGCACTGGGCGACGCCCACGGTCCAAAGCCAGGAGGCCTCCACCCGGGCATGCCCCGCTACAGGACCAGCGAGGGGCCCACCGCAGCAAAGCACTGCTGCAGACCCCCCACCTGTCCAAGACGACGCCCACCAAAGACAGAGACATCCCAGCCAGAGCCATCAGCGGCCCCCAGTGCAGGCAGCCCCCTGCTGAGGAAACACTGGAGATATGGAATACAACATAAAACTACATAGGCTAAGAATCATTAAATAAATAAAATAAATAAATAAAACACTAGTAAATGAAATAAATAGTAATAGGATAAGAATAACAAGTAAAAAGGTGAGATTATATAAATAAATAAAATAAAAATATAGATAAAAATAACATAAAAATACGGTATTAGTTAAAAGCTAAATTAAAAAGGTGGGTCTTGAGCCTACTTTTAAAAATGTGAACATTCTCTGCAGCCCTGAGGTCCTCTGGCAGGCTGTTCCACAGACGGGGGCCATGATGCTGGAAAGATGCCTCACCGTAAGTCCGTGTTCGAGCTTTAGGAATTATCAAGAGGCCAGTGCCAGAGGATCTCAGGGTCCGTGAGGGTTCATATGGTAAAAGCAATTCTGAAAGATAAGAAGGTCCAAGACCCCTAAGACCTAATCAATCAATCCTAAAACACACAGGGAGCCAATGCAGTGATTTTAAAACCGGTGTAATGTGTGCCCGCCTTCTGGTCTTTGTCAGCACACGTGCTGCTGAGTTCTGTAACAGTTGTAAACTTGAGATGTTTCTTTTTGGAAGACCAGAAAACAGGGCGTTACAATAGTCAATACGACTGGAGATAAAAGCATGCTCTGTGTTAGCCCGGGAGAGAAACGGGCGGACTCTGGCAATGTTCTTTAAGTGATAAAACCCTGTTTTTGTTACATTTGTAATATGTGGAATAAAATTGAGCTCAGAGTCAAAAATGACGCCCAGATTCTTAACCTGATTGGATGGAGTTAAAGACAGGGTTTGGAGTTTTGATAAAAGTTTCTCTCCCTGAGCCTTAGGATCAATAATTAAAACTTCAGTTTTGCCCTGGTTGAGCTGTAGGAAGTTTTCTGATTTAATGTCTAAAATACAATTAAAAAGGGCATCAATGGGCCCTGTGTCATCAGGAGACATGGATCTGTAGAGCTGTGTATCATCAGCATAACTGTGGAACATAATACCATGCCTCCTGATGACATCTCCCAGTAGGAGCATGTACACATTAAAAAGTACGGGGCCTAAAATTGAGCCTTGGGGAACACCACATTTCACTTCATGGGTCCTTGAGGAGCATGTATCCAAGCTTACCAGAAATTTTCTATCTGTGAGATAAGAACTGAACCACTGAAGGGCAGTACCAGAGAGGCCTACAAGGTGTCTTTGTCTATTTAAAAGAATCGCGTGGTGTACTGTATCGAAAGCAGCGCTTAGATCCAGTAGCACAAGGACTGTGAGTTTGTGGAAGGCCAGGTTGCACCTAAAATCATTAACAATTTTTAGTAGGGCAGTCTCTGTACTGTGGTTCGTCCTAAATCCAGATTGAAATTTCTCAAGAATGGAACGTTTATTTAAAAAATCATTCAACTGAATAAAAATGTGTTTTTCTGAAATTTTGCTTTAAAATGGTAAGTTGGACACTGGCCTGTAGTTATTAAAAACATCCGGATCCAAATTGTTCTTCTTCAGAAGGGGTCTCACCACGGCCGTTTTAAGGGCAGCAGGGAAACAAGCCCGTCTGAAGAGAACAATTCACCATATCTAAAAGCTCAACTTCAAGGAAACCATAAAGTGATTTAAAAAGTGATGTTGGAATAGGATCTAAAAGGCAGGTTGTTGGTTTTACTTGGGAGAAAACTCTACCAAGTATTTCAGCATCAACCAGTGCAAAACTGTCCAGTGTTTCCTCAGGTAAAAATAAGCTTTCTAAGGTATTAAAAGCAGTATTTTGATCAGATAAAATAGAAGATCTTATAAAATCAATTTTACCCCTGAAGTGGTCTGCAAAGCCTTCACAAAGAGAGTCTGAAGGACTGACTTGGTTTCTGTTAAAAACAGGGTTAATTAAAAGATCAATGGTGTTAAAAAGGATTTTTGCTATACAATATCTTCTTTAAAGCATTTCATTGTCATTTATGACAGAATAAACGCTATTCTTGTTTTCTGTCCGTTTATAAAACAAATCTATTGTAAGATGAACTTGATTGGTCCAACAAGTTTGCAAATATTAGCAAAAACCAAATGTGCAAACCTAATAATGATGAATTCAGACATCAGGGTTTTCCACATAGACTTTAGGCTGAAGTTACACCACCTGACCCCTAACACTGCCTCTGCAGGAAAACTCCTGCTGCAGGACAGAAATGTGACAAAGTGTTTTTACTGGAAAAGCTCTTGTGGGTGCTGGTGTGGAGCACACGAACAGTTATCAGGCTAAAGAAGGCTTCAGTGGGATGCTGCTGTTCCTCTGATAAACACTGTTCCTGTTTGTCCATCACTCTGAAAGGTCACATGTTCACATCTCCACAGACTGTATCCAAACTGCTCTATGGCGAGGGTGGAGCAGAGCACCTTCAGCTTTTTATAAATCACTCTTACACCGACTTTTCTACTTAAAGATCCCATATTATGCTCTTTTTCTGCAGTGTAATATTGATCTTTGATGTCTTCATGAAGCCTTAGTAGCATGCTTTTGTCAAAAAACTTGGGGTGCTGGTTTGGCGGAGTGGTTAGCAACCAGGCACCTCATGTACTTGCTTCTGCCGGTCCAGGTTCGAGTCCCGGCTGTGACCAGTTTGCAGAGTGTCTTCCCCTACTCTCTCACCCCCTTTCACAAGCCTATCCACTGTCTCTCTCCTATCAATAAAGGCACAAAATGCCCCAAAAATACATTTAAAAAAAAAAAAAAAAACTCAATAAAACAAGCACAGCCGTATCATCTCTATGCCCTCTTTGAGCCTCTCTCCAGAACACTCCATTTTTGTGGGCGTAACTATATGTTAATGAGCCCCCGCTGAAAGCGCCCCGCACTTCCGTGTCGGCGCATGTGCGTGACTATGTCAACAGAGCTCCGGTTAGCGTCTGTGTCGCTACATGAGGACCGCAGCACTGAACGCTTTAACCGAGTCAGAACCCGAAAATAAGAGGAACCAGGAGAGAGTCGAGGACTAAGGATAAACCGGGATGTTTCTCAGTGGTCTGTATATAAAGTTTGTTTCTTCAATGCTATAATGTTGACGAATCAAAGTTGTTCTGCCGTTCCTCTCCCCCTCCCCCTGTTGTTGTCGATGTTAGCATGTCTGTTAGCAGACGTGCAGTGCTTAGACTGGCGTTAAATAGAGTCTAGTAAGAGCTAATGTAGAGTGAGCGGGTTACTGCAGACACGTGAATTAACTAAAACCCCGATGTGAAATAACTTTCACTTCTAAGTAACACTGAAGGGGCCGTTGCTACTGATAGTGAAATAAGACAGAGAGAGGGGGTCTTCTCTGTTGTTGTGATGTGTAAATAATGTCTGGGCTCTTCAGGGCCGATCAGAGCAAGAGTCTGTTTTACAGAAATAACATTAGTAAAGTGACTGACCCATCAGAATACAGCATTTAATAGAGCCATAGCCTTTAGTGACAGTAACAGTAACAGAGAACGTTTATTACCTATAACTGTGAGCAGCAGTTTTCTGTAAACCTTATTTTAAAAGGTTTTCTTTTCTATATGCCACACGGTAGCTGTCTTAAAAACCTCTTCACTTGCATTATTGTATGTTATGACAGCTCTGTGTATATTCTTATACAATAATAGAACATTTCCTGTAGATAAAAATTCTACTGAACATCCTGTTTTCACTCTTCTCCTACATAGGTGCTCCTGTGGCTATTGTGTGAAAATTCCTACAGCCTGAAAATGTCTGTTGCATGGAGATACCAAAGGTATTGTGAAAAATTAGTGCTAAATAACAATTTAGTACATAACCTTTCCTGTACTGTGTCACTGACTTACCTGTTTTAATTAAGTAGGTCAGAGGAAAACTGCAGGAACTCCCAGTCCAACCATCCTGGACTCTGACTCTGAGTGTGTTTTTCACTACAACATGTATTCTATATTTATAGAGCAGACTATGAACCTTTACATCTAAGAGGAGTGATGCCTAAGTATTTTGATATAAACACTTCCATGACTGTTGAACAAAAATAGTAAAGATTAAAAGAACTGTTTCCTCCATCTCATTTTTTTGTCTTTCTTGTTATTTAATTATCAACATTACATGTAACATATGGAAAACTGAAAACACACAAAACAGTTCATGTACGCTAGACATTTTTACATAAAGGAGGTAAAAAAGGCATGAAGAAAGAAAAGGAATTTTTAAACACAAGCCATAGAACCATATTGATAAAAATATGAACATATAGATAAAAACACCTATGACAGTAATTTTCATTTGACATAATCTTATCATGTCCAGCCCTTACAGATGCCTGGCCTACAGAGCCTTTGTGAGCTGATGCTGCCTGTGTTGTACTGCAGAGTTTCCTGATGCAGAAGACCAGTATGAGAGGGTCAGCGCTTCCTGGTAATTGGAAAAGGAGCATATGGTCTGGTATTTTCTGCAGCTCCTTCAGGTGTGGAGCAGGGTCCTGGAAAACCTTCCCAAAGACAAGGTCCAACAGTGCATCTGCATGATCTGAAATGCAAGACACAAAAATATATGTTTACAAGAAATGGCACCAAAACCAAAACACCTCACTGCAGTGTTGTCATTTTTTTTCACAGTCTTTTATTGACACAATGTCCTTATTGATTATATATTCTCAATTCCATTTTGATAACATTTTTATTCCAGTTTCCTTTATCTTTTCCTTTCCATGCTATGCCTATTTGCCAATGTTTTTAAATGTGTTGATTTTAATAAAGAATTGTTTCACTTACGGAAAGCTGGCTCTGCTCTCACTGGCTTTGCTGTACATCCTTCCTCCTTGGATTTTGAGAAGCTGACTGTAACCAGCGGTTCACCATCAGAAGATGCTGCCTGAGGTCGACCAGCATAGACACAAGAAAGAAAAATATTTAACCTGTTAGTGCATGAAAACACAAATTATAGCCATGCATTTTTACCTCTTTTGTTGATAAAATGTTAATTTCACGTTGTACTGAAATCTAACTAAATTACATTAGATGTTACATATATTTTTTGTTACTCATTAGATACATTAGGTATTTCTGGCAACTGATAATTCATCTGAGGACCTTTATTTTTATCATTTATCTCACTGTATTCATTTAGGGTTTTTTTGTATTATTTTTTGATCATTTTGATCAGACACATGTATCAAAAGTATGTCTCAAATAAGATTCAACAGGCTTTTCCGGGGTTAAAGGGTTCTTACAAATCTCACATTATGTGATGCATTAGAAAATATCTTTGCCCATATATTGTTAGTAAATAAAACGGGAGGATAACTAAATCACTATCTTATTTGCCTCCCTCCGTTTTTCGTAAATACTTGACCTGTTAGTAATTCTAACTTATCCTCCCAGTCACACAGCTAATATGACAACATTCTGTGGGCATTCCTGAGTGTTTAAACTCACAGATATCTGATTAAATTAGTTTGGAGATAACGGCAGAGGCCAGAAAACCCAGTGATCACATGTGCAGATACACTGATCTGAGCCGACGTTAGCGTAGTTATATACTTTCCCTATTGTTATCAATATTTACATGATCTGCTGCAAAACACAGAGAAACATTACAGGCTAAAACAACAGGCTAACCGCAGCTAAGCTTAGCCTTCTGAAGCTAACAGAGACAAGGGGAGAGGAGATGAGGAGTGTATGAGGAGTAAATATAATCCTCCCGCTGTCTAATTCCTCTTGACTACTGTGAGAATATTCATACATCTAAATCTGATTAAACCTGTTGGTGATGACGATGCTGTGGCCAATAAAGCCAGTTATCACATCTACAGATACACTGTTTTGAGCCGACGTTAGCGTAGAAATATACTTTCACCTGTTATCAATATTTACATGCTGTGCTGCAAAACAGAGAGAGACACAGCCTTCACTGGTCGTTTCCCATGTCCTCAGTTTGGACACGTAATGAGTTTTGATACCTTCTGAGATAATTTATTAATTACAATGCCTCAGAGAGAGTAGCAGGCCTCTACTCACACAGCGGTACATCTCACAGCAGCCAGTAAAGTAATAGACAACAGAGACTAATATAATGGCCTAGAAAAGACACGATATGGTTAGAAAACAGCAAAGCTCGTTTATTGTAACATTACAGGCTAAAACAGCAGGCTAACCGCAGCTAAGCTTAGCCTCCTGAAGCTAACACAGGAATAGCTCTTACATCTGCTCCTCTTCCCTCTGCTGTTAGCAGCTCGTAGCAATTAGCAAAAAAACAGCACACAGCATTTGGAATACTCACATTTCCAGGGTCCGAGGTTTGCTGGCGGATGGTTAGCACTGATCCTGGGTTAAGGACCAGTCTATTTGCAAGCCCCTTTGTGTACTGTCCAAAATTTGCGAAACTGTCAGCCGTGAAGTGACTGGCACAAACATGCACATTTTTTCTTTGTTTTTCTGGCACTTTTCCATCATAAATGAACTCCAGCCACTTAGTTTTTAAATCTTCAGAGTCAGGCAGCTTGTGTAAGGAAGTTTGTGGCTTGTTACAGCCCACAACACTGCAGCAGTAACTCAAGCTGAAGTCCGATCTCTCACTGCCAGTAAATCCATCATGGCTGGTCTGCACAAAGCGATCTCACCAGCAGCGGAGAGAGGAGTGGGCGGGGACGGGGTGGGGGTGTCTGCTCCGGTGGACCAATCAAAAAATTCCACTGTGACGTCGGTACAACCTCAATAAAGAATGCCTCATTAGGGGGCGGGATTTTACATTCACCAGCACCACGCAGCACAGGATTTGTCACTAAATATCACATTTTTTGGGCTGGGGGGAAAGCCACAGACCTCAAAATTTCAACAAAAGACTTAATAAAATGGTTTTTACATAAAGGGGGCTTCACACCGCCGCGCGGCAACGCGCCGCCTCCAGTCATTTTAATGAGGGATGGGCGGCAGACGGCAAGCGGTTTTGGCCGCGGCGGTAGGACCCAGAAGCGGTTGCCGCCCACGTGAACGCGCACAGATTTTCCCCTGCCGCCTGGAGTCCAGCGTGTTGAACTTTAGGGCGGCAGCCGCGTGGGAACAGCCAATCACATCGAAGGAAGTAGAAAACCCGGAAATAGCAGGCTTCGCGGGGCAAAACGAGCAATGGAGGAGCTAATTATCTGAATAGGGGGGATTCTCTTGCTGACAGAATCGTGTCCCACATAGTATACAGTAAACAGGTACTACTCGGGAGTACGTGTTTTTGAGAAGGGAGTGTTGTGAAGGACTTTTGGGCGGGCTCTGCTGTGACGTTCGCCGAATCAGCTCTACGTCACTGCCGCCTGTTACCCCATGCTCATGCCGTGGCGGTAGGAGCCGCTTTGAAAAACGCTCTGCATTTCAGGGGCCTCCGCCGGCAGAGAAGCGGTTTTCAAGGCGGTTACCACGCGGCGGTGTGAAGGGGGCTTGATATGGGCCCTTTAAGCTAGGGTCTGCAATTTGATTTTGATACACTTTTTTAATTCTTGTTAAAATGGTCTTTATGACTTGATGGTAATCAACTCATAATGTTTTCTTAAAACAGAGCGAAAAATATCCGCTATCTACAGCAGGAGTAAAACAGGGAAAACACCAACCAATAATCATGCCGGGACACCTGTTTTTAAACCAATCAAATCCCGTCGCCATTCTGCCCGCCTGCTGCGCGTGCATTTTCCCAGCGTGCACAGACTCGGTGCGCGTACGTGCCCGAGCTCATACGTATCAGAGTCCGCGGGAGAAAGCTTACCCTTCATGTTTTGTCTTTGAAAATAAGGGAAGCCCACTGTGAGCCGTCCCACAACCAACCAAGCTCCAGTATCCCTCACATTTTAAGACAGGTGTACAAGAAATCTAAAATAAACACTAGAGATAGACCGATATGTTTTTTTTGGGGCCGATACCGATAATCGGTAGTCAAGGAGGCCGATAACCGATATTTGAAGCCGATATTCATTTGCAGTAAAAGTGAAAATACTGGCGTCAAATTTTGGATAGTACAAAGTCCAACACTTAACTTTGTTTCATTGCCTTTAAGCATATGTTTATTTCAGGCTCAGCAGCATGCCTTATAACATTTAAATAAACTCTTAAATAAATAAGCTGCCTAAAGTTTTATCCAGTAAACATAAATATCCAAAATTTCAAAATAAATGAAATGTTGTTTTATCTCTAACTCTTCTTTGTTTTAAGGTCAAACAAGAAAACAATGTGCAGGGAGTTCCCAGGGTTAGCAGTAGGGATAGACCGATTATCGGCCTGGCCGATTATCGGCGCCGATATTCGTCATTTTGAGGCATAACGGCATCGGCCTGTTTTTTAATCCGACGGCCGATAATACATTTATTTAAAACGGGGTTATTTTGGCTCTGCTGCAGCCGCTTCTCTCTGTCTGCAGTCACTACTCTGTCTCCAGCATTGTCCAACCCACAGCACGATCTGATTGGTTACATGCAGAGCCATGGCTCGGGTGACAGCCAATCAGCTTTCACAGCTGTGTCACACAGCTCTTCTCCTTCGTGCATGAAGGAGAAGAGGAGAAAGTTTTTCAGAGTAGAGAATCACTGGAGAGCTTATGTTTCCAAGGTAAGTAAAGGCTGCAAACTCTCCGGAAATGTAATAAACATCCCAGTCCTCTACAGCTCACAACTACCAGTAACATTACTGTGAGCCCAATACCGTTATAAGCGGCAGCTCTGCTCGCCCGCAGCCCTTCCATACGTATCTGTTAATCACTTCATAAAAAGGTGCTGATTACATAGAAATGGAAATTGTCCGTGATAGTAGAAGTGCGTTTGTGTCTGTGTGTGTGTGAGACAGAGAGAAAGAAAGAGAGAGGGAGGGAGTAAAAACCTTAAGTCCTAAACCGAAAGTCCGCTAGCTTAATGCTAACGTCAATTGAAAATCTCATTGACGGGCTAATGCAGTTAGCATCGTGACTATCTTAATGTCTAGGAGAGTATCTGTTGTGGTAGAGAGTAGTGTGTGTTTGTGAGAGAGCCACATGAGAAGCGTTACATCTCACGACCACTAACATTATTGCGAGGTCCAATACGTTAGCGGCAGCTGTCTGTTCCTATGATGAACACTGGTTATTAAAGCGAGGATGCTTTAGGCCATTTAGTATTTTCAGAGGTTCACTCACAATCTGATGCTGCTCAATTGGGACTACTAATTGATTTGAGGCTCACATTTTGAAGCAAATTTTATTTTATTTTGTTTTATTTCCTATAAAAACACTTCAGGATAATATTTTTTTATTTAAATTTTCAGTTAAGTTTAAAAGAGATGCTGCTAACCCTGGGAACTCCCTGCACATTGTTTTCTTGTTTGACCTTAAAACAAAGAAGAGTTAGAGATAAAACAACATTTCATTTATTTTGAAATTTTGGATATTTATGTTTACTGGATAAAACTTTAGGCAGCTTATTTATTTAAGAGTTTATTTAAATGTTATAAGGCATGCTGCTGAGCCTGAAATAAACATATGCTTAAAGGCAATGAAACAAAGTTAAGTGTTGGACTTTGTATTATCCAAAATTTGTCGCCAGTATTTTCACTTTTACTGCAAATGAATATCGGCTTCAAATATCGGTTATCGGCCTCCTTGACTACCCATAATCGGTATCGGTATCGGCCCCAAAAAAAACATATAGGTCTATCTCTAGTTAGCAGCATCTCTTTTAAACTTAACTGAAAATTTAAATAAAAAAATATTATCCTGAAGTGTTTTTATAGGAAATAAAACAAAATAAAATAAAATTTGCTTCAAAATGTGAGCCTCAAATCAATTAGTAGTCCCAATTGAGCAGCACCAGATTGTGATTGAACCTCTGAAAATACTAAATGGCCTAAAGCATCCTCGCTTTAATAACCAGTGTTCATCATGGGAACAGACAGCTGCCGCTAACGTATTGGACCTCGCATTAACGTTAGTGGTCGTGAGATGTAAAGCTTCTCATGTGGCTCTCTCACAAACACACACTACTCTCTACCACAACAGATACTCTCCTAGACATTAAGATAGTCACGATGCTAACTGCATTAGCCCGTCAATGAGATTTTCAATTGACGTTAGCATTAAGCTAGCGGACTTTCGGTTTAGGACTTAAGGTTTTTACTCCCTCCCTCTCTCTTTCTTTCTCTCTGTCTCACACACACACAGACACAAACACACTTCTACTATCACGGACAATTTCCATTTCTATGTAATCAGCACCTTTTTATGAAGTGATTAACAGATACGTATGGAAGGGCTGCGGGCGAGCAGAGCTGCCGCTTATAACGTTATTGGGCCCACAGTAATGTTACTGGTAGTTGTGAGCTGTAGAGGACTGGGATGTTTATTACATTTCCGGAGAGTTTGCAGCCTTTACTTACCTTGGAAACATAAGCTCTCCAGTGATTCTCTACTCTGAAAAACTTTCTCCTCTTCTCCTTCATGCACGAAGGAGAAGAGCCTTGTACCTGCAGGCACACAGCTGTAGAGCTGAAACGATTCCTCGAATATTCGCGAGTACTCGATTACAAAATATCCTCGAATTAAATTTTGTGCCTCGAAGCCTCTTTTAATATATAATTATACATATAAATATATATCTGGACTACTATACAGTGCACGGTGTTTGACACGAACGGTCATTTCTGTGGCACAACGCGCCTGCTACCTCCGCTGCTGTGCGGCTTGTAAAATCATGAAGGAAGAGAAAAGAGAGGGACAGAAAGGAGAGAGTCTGCAGAAGAAATGGCAGAGAGCGTCCCAAGTGTGTGGTCACTACAAGAAGGGACGAAAAGAAAACACAGTGCAGTGTGTCTGATGTCAAACTGAGGGAGCTTAGCACGTAGCTTAGCATGATAGCACGTTGTTAGGGCTGCAACTATTACTATTACAGCATTTTAAATATGCTCATCACAGACATGCGTCCTCTTTCCATGGTGAAGGACACAGGATTTAAGAACATGATCAAGGATTTTAATCCAAACTACAAAATGCCCTCCAGAACACACTTCACAAATATAATTGCAGAATAATATTACTGCTTTATAAATCAGTATTGTATTGGCTTTGTTTTAAGCCAGTACTGGTTTAAACTTTGAAAGCTGTTCAAATAAAAACCCTTTTCTGAGGAATAAACGGCATTTGGTTGCTCATTTTGAAAGCCCTAACATGTTGCATTGTATATAATTGATTTATTTGTTTAAAAACAAAGTATATTTTGTTAGAGTACTCGAGTACTCGAAGAAATAATCAACAGAGTACTCGATTCCAAAAATACTCGATAGTTGCAGCTCTACACAGCTGTGAAAGCTGATTGGCTGTCACCCGAGCCATGGCTCTGCATGTAACCAATCAGATCGTGCTGTGGGTTGGACAATGCTGGAGACAGAGTAGTGACTGCAGACAGAGAGAAGCGGCTGCAGCAGAGCCAAAATAACCCCGTTTTAAATAAATGTATTATCGGCCGTCGAATTAAAAAAAAGGTCGATGCCGATATGCCTCAAAATGACGAATATCGGCGCCGATAATTGGTCTATCCCTAATAAACACTTTGTTTTTCAAAGTTTGTTCTGCTGCTCTAATCTCGCGATAGCTGCCACCCAGGCTACTGCAGGTGGACGTTCTTGCGAGGCTTTTTCTTCTTCTTTGGTTTTATGGCGGTTGGCATCCATCATTTTGGAGCATTACCGCCCCATTCAGGCTAGAGACAGAGTTCAGTTTGGAGAGGCAGAGGAATGTTTTTATTATTATATCATCACACGGGAGATTTACGGGAGAATACTGATACAGGAGGACGGCGGGAAAGAGGATAAAATACGGAAAATACGGTAGTTTCATGGCCAAATCAGGAGGCTTGACAGCTATGTGGAGAATGTCAGAGTAATATTATCAGAATAATAATACATGAATATTACAATTTTGGAACTGAGACATATATTAAGTTTTCCAAATGTATAATTATCTTTTAAAGGAGATTTAGGATAAGAGGATATATAGTAGGGATGGGACGATACACTTAAACTCACGATACGCTGCACCTCAATATGCCCAGGTCAAGATACGATACGTCATGATACAATATCAAAAAAGTAAAAGAAAAATATTACTGTGTAATTACAACTTATTTGTTTTTGTTTGAGTTGCACACAGGAAAACACAAGACCTAACAGGCCAAACACAAACAATAAGACTCTCTCTAACCCTAGAGAGGTTAGAGAGAGTGTATGCTAACGCGCGGTAGGCTCGTTTTTGACGTCTTCGTCTTTTTTAATGAGAAAGCCAAAATACTGCCAGACAGATGACTTGTATCCAGGTGGAGCGTCCTCAATTTTGACCTCATTCGACTCCATAATTCGGCTTTTTGGAGGCAAGCTAGTTGGTGCTAATGTTTGTCGTCATCACTTCTGGTCACATGTGGTACTACCGGACGTGACGTCTTTATTTCACGATCCATTTTTTTCAAACTCGATGCATTTCGTCACGTACTGTATCGAGATATATTGCCAAACGATATTTCATTCCATCCTTAATATATAGAGATGCAGGACACTTGATTTTTGTCCATTTTCCATAGAACAGAGTACCAAAGTGCTCTTAAGCCAATGCTGGAAGACATTTTTTATTGTGAACACCTCGTCTCTTTGTCTTTCATCATCCAATTTCTCTTAATGTATCAATTCTGACATAAAAACGCTGAATTATTTTTATTGGTAGGTACACCAAAGGTGTTTATGTGACTCCATTTTCAGCCAAATCTGAAAACTTTCACTGCCTTTGAGCCTCCCCTTTTCATGGAGAGCCTGGACATGCAAACCTTTGACACCAGGGTCCAGGTGGGGAGTTCTGAAAGCGCATCGGCTCCATGTTAACAGAAATCAGTGAGTCAATGAAGGCTGTGCACACACACCAGGAACAACAACAGCTTCATCGTCTACAGAGTAACATGTGAGCTGCTTATCGAGCTCGCTTTGTTATCCACACAGATTTGTTGTCCAGAAAACAAACTCCTGCATCTTAGTACGTCCACTCTCCATTGTTGTTTAGGAAAAGTTTTTCTTCTTCATACGTGTATTGTAGCAGCAGCGCTGTTCCTCTGCAGACCTACATCACCATCTACTGGACTAAACGTAAAGGAAGAACCTTTGTGTTACTGATGAGAGCGTCTCCGTGTAAACTAGGCCTCAGAGTCAAAACTCCAAAACATTTTTATTTTGTCCATATTGTTTCAGTAACCTCATAGGGTGGAGAAATTCAGTTTAACTGTATACTCTGCAGATGTGACAGCCACACTATGAATATGTTGGGCTGAATAATGAAATGTAAACATTTTCAAAAGGTTCACACCCTGCTGTCTCCCAGCCTAACAGTGTCAACACCACTGCACTGGGGTTTGGGTCCATGCTGATTTAATACAATATAGCTAAAAGACTGTTTACAGCAACAACCATCAACAGTGAGCAACTGTGTCTAAAATAAAACTCTATTCACATCGACACTGTTTGATACTACAACATAATCAATGTCCTTAACACCACCATGGAGTCATGTAAAATGTTTTCATCAACAACAGTTGAAACAAACCCATGCAGTTAGGTTGGCAACATGTGGCAACATTAACATATCATCAGACAGATATGCTCTGGCAG
Source organism: Scarus forsteni (assembly GCA_036419115.1). Lineage (NCBI taxonomy): Eukaryota > Metazoa > Chordata > Actinopteri > Labriformes > Labridae > Scarus > Scarus forsteni. The sequence continues at coordinate 11,917,874 of JAZDUH010000386.1, forward strand.
ATATCATTGGATAGATATGATTGGACTGATATTGTTAAACAGACATGACTGGAAAGATGTGATCAGACAGAAATCATCAGGGAGATATCATTGGATAGATATGATTGGACCGATATCGTGGGACTGATGTCCCCGGATAAATATAATCAGAAAGATATTGTCAGACAAATACGATCAGACAGATATCGTCGGACAGATATAATCAGACAGATATCGCCGGATAAATATAATCAGACAGATATCGCCAGACAGATATAATTGGACGGATTTTTCGGACAGATATAATCAGACAGATATAATCAGACAGATATAATCGGACAGATATAATCGGACAGATATAATCAGACGAATATCGTTGGACAGATATCACTGCATAAAAATAATCAGACAGATATAATCAGATGAATATCGTTAGACAGATATAATCAGACAGATATGATCAGACGGATATGATCAGACAGATATCATCAGACAAATATGATCAGACAGATATCGTTGGACAGATATCACCAGATAAATATAATTTGACAGATATAATCAGACAGATATAATCGGACAGATATCGTTGGACAAATATAATCAGACAGATTTCGTTGGACAGATATAATTGGACAAATATAATCAGACAGATATAATCGGACAGATATCATAGGACAAATATAATCAGACAGATGTAATCGGACAGATATCGTTGGACAGATATAATTGGACAAATATAATCAGACAGATAAAATCGGACAGATATCATAGGACAAATATAATCAGACAGATGTAATCGGACAGATATCATTGGACAAATACAATCAGACGGATATAATCAGACAGATATCGTCCTGTCATACGATACGATTCCCTGTCCTGTTATTATTATGTAACATGTCAGTAAAGTGTCTTCTTGTAATCCTCTCCTTTTATGGGTATTATCAGTCAGTCACTTAATTAATTGTTGAAGTAGTTAAGAGTCTGCAGTGTAAATATTTAGTTGAAGGTCGAGGCTGTATTTCGGTGTTAATATCGGCTGATGGCTCGGACACTCTGGTTTCTGTGCAGGTTAGTATGAACCTGATCATCAGACTCACCCAGATAGATGTCCCCGAACGATCCACTTCCGATTTTTCTGCCCAGTCTGTATCTGTTCCCCACTCTGAGCTCCATGTCGGTGTCTTTTCTGCTCTGCCAAATTTGTCGCTGCTCTGTCGAAGTCTCTCCGTCCTTGTTTGTTTCCGTGAGGAGGACAATATTCCGCCTCTATCGCCCTGATTCACTCTTCCCGTCCCCAGAATCCCAGCTCTTCCGCAACAATACAATTTTCACCATCCCTTTTCCCGCCTTCTCAGGGACGAATGCCGGTAATATCTACACCATCCGGCAGTGTGAAGCGCAAACTTTATGTTCTCCGTGGTTTCGGAGTCATAACTTGCTTGCAGAAAAAGGATGAAGACGGATTTAGTTGACAGACACGTCCTCAGTCCGCTGTCGGGTTTTTCCTTCACCGTGAAAGCTGTCATTCGCTGCTGACGTCACTTCCCGTGGCAACCGCGGGCAGATTAGAGGCAACAACACCAAGCCGTCTGTGGAGGAGGATGAGGGCCTTCTTCTGCTCATTTAGGAGTAATTAAGGGACAGAAACACCGAGTTAAGATATTGTTGTTAACATTGCTCATGAAAAAGTCGAAACGCCATTTCACTTTTTTTCTAATTCCTTCACTGCTGATGTGATCAGATTTTGGTCTTTCCTCCAATATAAAAACTTTATTCATTTAAAGATTCCTCTGTGATATTTTGGCTTCTTTTCTTAACACTTTCACTTTGTTTGCCACAAGGAATTTCTCGATCATTTGCTTTGATCCTTGACAATTTAACTTTAGTACACAGTATTTTGACTTCATCGCTGTCATCTTACTTTTTTAACTTTGCTTTTTTGCAATTATTTTTGTCACATTACTGTTCTTGAGTTTACGTCTTTGACATTTTTCTTTTTTTAATCATTTTAACTTTGTTCTTTATATCCTTTAAACTTTGTCTCTGTTCTTTAAACCTCTGACATTAACAAAAAAAGTACGATTCTTGTTTTACCTAAAGCACCATGAACAGAAAACCATTCATTAAATTCCACCCCAACTATCTCTGATAGAAGTATTCTGATATTGTTTCCACTCAAAATCCTGACCTTGTAAACCATTAAGACAATGATGTTGTGCTCCAGTGCTGTTTCTTTTCTTTATATGTGGAGATATAGATTCATGTGTGTTTAAATGTGTATCACTGTTTTGTACTTGACAGCTGATATAATTAGGCCACATGAACTCTTTGCTTTACATGTACGCAGCAAATATTGCAGAGCTCCCTCTCCATGTGTTTTTGTTTTACTCCAACTCCTCTTTTTCTTCTTTTGGTGAGGAGTGTGTACAGTTAAAGACACCACCCACAAAGACATAGGCAATCATTAAAATGGATAATAGTGATAACGAGAAAAGGGCAACAACATTACACTGGTATAGTTATAAGGTATAGTTTGGAAAAGCACACTCACCAAACAAAGGGACCCTTACACTGCTGCAGACCCCTGCAGTGCCATCATATTTACATTAGAAGATTTTTTCACATACAACTCCTGATGCTTCATAAATTACATCCAAAAGAGAAAGTTTCTAATTTAATTAGTTTTCTTTGAATACTTCTCAATAATAGACGAAATAACCATTTCAAGCGTTTTGTCAGCCATGAGACCCAAAAGCAAAAGTGACATGAGTCATTTAGTACAACCATAGGAGAGGTGCAGTACTAGAGGCATTAAGATACAGTATATAAACAATCTCACAGAATATTAAAATATTTTAGAACAGTAAACATTAGGTCTAAGTTTTTTGGGGGTTTTTTGGGGGGGAGGGGGGGGGGTGTAAATGAGCATAAAATGCTGACATCACGCATCATTCTTATTTTCTCTTAAAGGTAATATTGATAAATTAAGTGGTTATGTTGTCCCTCATCACTAAACTTTGCTGTAATGTTCCTGATTATAAACCGGGTCAGTCGGAGCTTCTTTGCCCCGCCCATTGATCAGCGCTCTGAATTTTCTGATTGGCTGCTGACGGACCGGCCCTCAGGATTTTTCTGATTGGTCCGCTTCGAAGCAGTTGACGGAGCTCACGCGGCTGAGCTGCGTTGTTCTCAGATTGGGTAACCAGACAGCACGTGGACTCCAACGCTGCGCTCCGAGCCTCCGTGAGGCGTTCCGGTACTGTGGGAAAACTAAATACTACCGTGCTTTTTAAGGTAATATGGAGATCAACGTGAATGGGGATTCCTTTATGATGTCTTAATGATGGTTGTTTCCATATCTTGGCGGTTTAAGACGCATAAATTATGCATAAAATAAAAAAATCACTGCTGTGTTGTTGAGTTGAGGTACTTTCCGGACCCCGACCAAATGGTTTGGACAATACTGTTGGGATGAATATTTTTTCAATGATTTTGTTTCATTCTCATGATTCAGATTTTTTGTCAAAGTTCAAAACGAAGACCAGGTATACCCTGTAAACTATGACAATTTCAATCTCATAGGGATTCTGTTTTTTCCCATAGACTCGAACGTCTCAGAGAAACAGCCGTTGTTTTGAATGTGAACGAGAACGTTTGTTTTGAAGTGGACACGGATTCATGGCCAAATCCTGGCGCACACTCCTGCTTATTGTACATCCTGTTAAATTTTGGAGAGCAGAAATGTTGAAGTGTTTTTAGTGACAGAGTTAGCACATAACCTAACAGTAATATTTTGTTGACTCTGTAAAAACAGAATTCGATATTCCATAACTTGTTTGCAGATTAATCATTTTTTAGGATATATCATTGCATGGAAGAAGTGTGCAGAGTTTCCATTAACTTCTACGAGCATGAAATGTTCACACTGTGGGACAGAATGTACTCTGAGCAGGGAGCTGCCAGGGTCAAGGAGGTTTTAATCCAATCAGACTTCATTCATGAGGATTTAACTGAGGTGACGTCAGTGAGGAGCTGCAGGCTGCACACTGTAGGGGAAAAACAAACCTGCAGCTGCCATGTCCAACATGTCTGTGTCCTTCTACTTTCCTAAGACTACCCTCAGTGGTGGACAGAGTAAATGGTAAATGGACTTGAGCTTATATAGCACTTTCTAGACTTTGACTATTCAAAGCTGTGTTACACACTTACCCATTCACAGGATGTCTTGAATCTGTGCAGGTACAATGAAATCTGAAGACTATCAAGACATTCTGGGGTGAAATGTGCCGCCCAGTGTCAAAGAGCTTGGTCTCAGTCACAGGTCATGGGTCCTCCAACAGGATAATGAGCCAAAACACACAGCTAAAAACACCCAAGAATGGCTCAGAACAAAACATTTCTTGTTTGGCTTCGATAATCAATCAAACACAAAGTCTTTTAAAGCTCTGAAACTTTTCCAAGAATGGTTTATTGCATTAATATTCTAGCACAGTGCAGATATTACACCTGTTTGAATAAATAAGACCAGGCTAAGAGAGAGCAGCACAAAAGCAAACAGTAACATCTTTCAGATATAATAAATAATTATCAAAGATAATTTGAACCATACAGTAATATTTTACAGTGAAAAATACAACTTTGGTCCTTCAATCAAGCGGTAAACAATCAGCACACACTGACAGGTGCTGAGTATGACTGTGGCTACGTTGTTGTTGGAAACATAGCAGTGATTGTTGACAGTCACAAATGCTTTAAAAAAACACTTTCTACAACAAACTGATAAAGAAAATAATCACAACTTTGACAAAAACTCCTTTTAACATCTTTTCCAAAGTTATTCTTATTGTTACATGCATTCATACATGACCTCCAAATCTCCTCAGCATCCAAACTACAGATTAGAAAAGTCCTTCAAGTCAAAACATACCTGTGGGATTATCTTTAGTTATTATAACCCTTTTCAAAATATGTGAACAACACAACAGCAATAATAAAATGGACCAAAAACATGGTTTTAAAATACTCCACTGAGGCTGGGTTATTTTGTTTAAGGGTCAAGGGAAATAAAAGCTTTTCACCCAGCTGTGGACAAACCTCAGGACAAACCCTGTTTTATAAATTAGGAAATAATTATCAATAGGGCTAAAATTATGGCTAGGCATCCTGTTTCCCTCCAGAAGCTGCATGGCTAAGAAGCTTCTGAATATTTACATCCTACAAACAATAAGGCAGCAGATTTATCAAGTGCACATCTTCTTTTTTCCCTTTGCATAGCTCATCAAATTATCATGACAATATAAAAGAATTGTCTCATAAATCTCTGTTTCATCCTCTGATGTTTCAGCTTCTTTCCACTGACACTGAAACCTGAAATGCTACCAATGGCTTACTAAAGTGTAAAAATGAGGTCAATGGTATGTTTTATTAAGCGCTCTGACAGGCCTATGGAAAAGCAAGTAGCTTATTAAGTGCTTTGCTTTAAAAAAAAAATGGAATGAAATGAAATAAAATCTATTTTCACTGACATCAAAATTCAAAAACAATCTTGCTCAAAAGCAATTAATGGATTCAAGATTTGGCCCTCCAACAAGAGCACTAGAGAAAAATAACTATCTTTAAATAACAAATAGGAAATAACAGAGTATTTCTTAGAAATGTTCAATAAGTAACTTTTGTTATCATAACAGTAATGATCCTGAATATTTAAAAAATAATAAACACGCCTGAGCAACCTGGCCAGATTCCTTTTACATGTTTTTACAGTACATGTTGTTTTTTGGTTTTTTTTTTTTTTTTTGCAGGTTTCTTTGTCATTGATCATGCATAAAAATTTTACCACCATATCAAAGTTTTCACATGCCCGTAGGATTTTCTCAACCTTTCCTTAAAAAAAAACACTATAAACTAAACTACTGATCTGGGATATACAATATTAGTAATATAAATATTTAAAACTTAGAGACACCAAATTTGGCCATGCACCTTATTATGAAGACAGAAGTTGAACTATGTGGATGATAATCAAACTTTTTATACAGGGAGTGTTCAAGGACCTGCCACAGTCAGTTAGGTTTATATATGTATGCACTGCCCAGCCAAAACAAAGTCACCACCTGGATTTAACTAATCAAACAGGTCTGAGCCTCCTGTTGGATAATTCCTGCATGGGTGATTATCTTTCAGCTGAAACAAGTTATTTAACTCCAGCTGATGCAATGAGCAGCTTCTCATTTCCTCAACAACCATGTCAAAGACACATCCTGTGGTCGTGGAAAAGATGTTAGTCTGTTTAAGAAGGGTCAAATCATTGGCATCAAGCAGAGAAAACATCTAAGGAGATTGAAGAATTTACTAAAACTGGGTTAAGAACTGTCCAACACATTATTAAAAACTGAAGGATGGTGGGGAACCATCGTCTTCAAGGAAGAAATGTGGTCAGAATAAAATCCTGAATGATGGTGATCGGTGAATCACTTAAACGTTTGGCCAAATCAAATCAAAGAAAAACAACAGTAGAACTCAGGGGTGTGTTTAATAGTGAAAGTAAGAGCATTTCCACACACACAATGTGAAGGGAACTCAAGGGACTGGGACTGAACAGCTCTGTAGCCTTAAGAAAACCACTAATCAGTAAGGCTAAGCAGAAAAAAGGCTTCAGTTTGCTAGGGAGCATAAAGATTGTGGAGGACTGGAAGAAGGTCATGTGGTCTGATGAGTCCAGATTGACCCTGTTCCACAGTGATGGGAGCATCAGGGGAAGAAGAGAGGCAGACGAAGTGATGCACCCATCATGCCTAGTGCCTACTGTCCAAGCCTGTGGGGGCAGTGCTGTGATCTGGGGCTGCTTCAGTTGGTCAAGTCGAGGTTCTGAAATATTATGGTCCAAAGAATGAGCTCAGCTGAATATACTGAAGGACCATCACTGGGTCTTCTCTTCCCTAATGTCACGGGCATATTCCAAGACGACAATGTCTGGATTCATGGGGCTCAAACTGTGACAGAGTGGATCAGGGAGCAGGGGACATCATTTTCACGCATGGATCGGCCTCCACAGAGTCCAGACCTGAACTCCATTGAGAATCTTTGGGATGTGCTGGAAAGGCTTTGTGCAGTTGTCAGACTCTCCATCATCAACACAAGATCTTAGAGAAACACTAATGCAACACTGGATGGAAATAAATCTGGAACACTGTAGAAGCTTATCGAAACAATGACAGTAAATGTGCGCAGTAATCAAAGCTGAAGGTGGTCCAGTTAAATATTAGAGTGTGTGACCTTTATTTGTGGTGACTTCTTTTTGACCAGGCAGTGTAAATATATAAATATATAGGCCTATATATATAAAGGAAGAGAGAGAGTAGATTTTGTGTTATTTGGATGAACATCTCCATTGTTAACTAACAGATATCCATGTGAACACTTCCCTTTTCATCCACTTTTCATTTGGTGGAGCAGCATTCTCCAGGTTTATTTCCATGATGCCTCCTTCCTTCAAGGTGCTGTACCTATAATGAGATCAGGGTCTCTTGGTCACAGACTTCGCTGGGGATTTAGCAGATGGTTTTGATGGACTGTTCTGACATGGAGTGATCTTAATGTGGACGAAGATTGAGGCAGGTGAGAGGCTGGAGCCATCCAGTTTACGAAGACGGACATGACGATAACCTGCAGAGGTAAAGCAGAGGAGTTAAACAGAGAGGATAATCCTTGTTTTAGTTCAAGTCTGATGTGTCTACCTGTGCGCAGACTTGTAAAAGGCAGGGTGAACTGTCCCAGGAAGTCGTTGGCTGAAGTATAATCGTGGTCTTCCACCATAAAGCGAACCAGAGCCAGATCAGGAACATGGACTGTAAAGTTAAAGGTGCAGTCCCAGCGAGGGTTAAAGCCTGGAATAGAGGAAAAAGATCAACAAGAACAGTCCGTCCGTATTTTTTGCATTTTTTTAGTTTTGTGTGCCCATTTGTGCTGACTGTCCCTTGCTAGCGGGAGAAACTTTTGCTCTGCATGCCAAACGAAGTGGGCAGTTTTGATAAAGTGATAATTAAGCATAAAGGGCATGTGGATGATGCCTTCAACAAGTTCTCAACAGCTCTCTCTTTGTCAAAGTGCACAAACAACCCTGCCCTGTGACAGTAGTCATCATTAATGGTCATCACAGACAATAAGGGTTTTGCTGTGCTGCCTGAGAAGGATCTATTAAGATGTCATTGACACGGTATTAAACACATTGACACGGTATTAAACACAAGCCCCATACTTCACCCGACTCAATTCCACGGACCCTTTAATGATGACAGGTGGGGACATCTTTCTTTATCTCTGGTTCATATTATTTTATTCTGTTGACTGCTAGATTATGTTCATAACAGATTATGTTCGAAAACCTACCTACACTAATCTACCTCTACTCTCACTCTGATTGGTTGACCGCACTGCTCTATGATGATTGGTCAGCTCAGTGCTTCTCAGTGCCATGTTTTCAGTGGCTCTGCAGTCATTCTACAGTCTCTGTAACTGGCCTGCTGGTGTGGGACATCACACTGGTAAGACTATTAGGAGCTGCTGCTGCCGTAGACAGGAGGGGAAAGTTGTGAACTTTATTGCCAAGAGCATAGATTAACTCATATAGAACATGAAGAAGCTCTTTCTGTTTCTTGAAGTATAAAATGCTGTGTGATGGTGTACAGTCCTGTGGCTATCATCGGCCCCAACAGGCTAATGCTAATCAAACCGCTATGACACTCCCAGCACCTCAGACTTGTTCACTGTTTACAGTCTTAATATCAATAAAACTTACAGACCTTCATTTCAGTCACGTAACATTGTTTTTTTCACTGTTTTTCTTTTTGAAACTTCCTTAAATTATCAGTCAGGTTGTTTTTGTCTTCCATATTTTTGACAAACAAGAAGGTGTTGATGATTAATCTATGGGGATTAATCTGTTCTTGGTTATCTGAGCAATTGTTGCACCATTGTTGTCGACGTGATGAGTTTTCTTCTTGTCATTGTCGATGGGTGCACCATGAATCTCCACCCACACATGAGGGTCCACAATAGAGCTGGGCTTTTCCCACTCCGGTTTGGGGAGCTGCTGAGCTGATATCACCTGAAAAACATGAAAAATAAAACCTTAATTAACGTTTTCTGAGAAAATGAGATGCAGTGTGGCTGGCCCTAAGCTGCAGAGATGAAGCACTGAACATCCGTCTCCTCTCTTTGGTGATTGCCATGGCTCATCCTGATCACATGACTTCAGCTCCTGAGCCTGAACTAACTGTGGGGCAGCTCAACTGTGCTGTCTGATAGATATGAAACAGCGATTTGGGGTGTCAGGATACAGTTACACCACAATCTGAGCACTATGGAGGCCCAGGGCCTGATATGAAACAGGCAGGTTTTGGGTGTTCGGCGATTCAGACAAGTTAAGATTTTCAGTCCTCATTTCCTTTAAGAGCAAAGTGCACCTGCAGAATGGTGCTGAAACTTTCATGACAGATTTCAGTCATTGTTTGTTAATCTACTGCAAACGCAAAATCTAAATGCCCAAAAGGTAATTTCCCATTTTTCCTATTTTTCCCTAGTGTCACTTTAAAAGTGCCTTCCTCACATTTTTAATTGACTTTCTGTAACAGGTGTAAAGTCAAAGTACATCAAATGCTTCCAGTGTCTCCTTTAAGGCCTACATGACCATGCTGTGAAAAAAAGGCATTGTAATATCTGAAAAGACTACAGGAGTTTCTGATACACAGTCTGAGTCCAGAGGGTTTCTCCTTTTTACTGTAACGTGGAGTTTATGAATCAGTTAGTCTGAAAAGAACAGAGTTCAATCCTACAGCCAGCCCTGCCTTTCTTTGGATCATAAAGTTACACCATCTCACCTTCACAGTGAGCAGGACGGGTTTGTGGCCTGGACCTCCACCCACGTTCTCTGGGTTGAAGGTGGTGTCAGGCCGGCACATGAAGGACGGCTTCAGGCTGTATCCACACTGACCGTTCATCAGGAAGCGGCCGTGGTTTAAGTCCATCTGCTCACCAGGAGTCTGGAAGTTCAGAGCAACTGAAGAAAAACACAGCAGTCAGTTTTCTGATGGTGGCTGTGCATGGCTGAGGACACATGAGAAGTTTACGCTCTCACCAATCTGACAGCCTCCATTCCACATCTCCTGAGGGTTGTAGTTTGAGGACTGGAGGCGTTGACCTGACGGGTAGATTCTGCTCAGCTGGTGGCTGTTGTGACGCACAAAATGCATCCCTGAGGAGGTAAGAGGAGAGACTCTAAACTTAGCTAGGATTTGTGTAAAAACAGGTTGATAACTGTTGGCTCATTCCCTTTCCTCTGATGATAGAAGAGATGATAGGTGACAGGTAGGTGGGCATGTGTGTCTATGTGGAGGCCCAGCACCATCATGACAGAAAATCGGGGGCGTCGGTGGCGCAGTTGGATAGTGCGCTTGGTCAGTGATTGGGAGGCTGCAGGTTCAAGCCCAGCTCCGGGCGACACATGGCGATGTGTCCTTGGGCAAGACACTTAAATTGCTCCCACTGCTGCGTCAGTGGTGTGTAAATGGGCATGAAAGGGCGTGAATGTGTTGGAGATACTGATGGATAACTAACATAGAAACTCTGAACCATCAGTGAGTGAATGTGAGTGTGAATGGGTGTGAATGGGTAGGTGTGACCTGCGGTGTAAAGCAGCTTTGAGTAGTCAAAAGACTAGAAAAGCGCTATATAAGCTCAAGTCCATTTACCATTTGGAATAATAATGGATCTATGGCCTTGGCCTTTGGTGGAGTGTAGCCACTTTTATTTTGGACCTTTATTGATTTTACTGGGCAGTATACATATTTATACTGTACTGTACCTGTTCTTAATGCTTTTATTTGTTTTTATTACTTTTATTGGTTTTTATTGTTTATTGTTTTATCATGTCTGCATTTTCTACTGTAAAGCACTTTGGTAGGCTGCTGGCTGTTTAAATGTGCTGTATAAATAAAGTTGACATTGACATTGACCTCTGCAGAGATGACTGAATGTAAAACAAAGGACTGAGCCTTGTTATAGAGACACCAATCAACTACTTAACCAATGTTTACCTGAGAGTCTCCAGTATACTCTGACTAAGGCCCCACCCCCACGAAGCCAAACTGTGGTCTAAACGTATGATTTTTTTGCCGAATCTGCGTATCATCCATACAAAGACGGCATTTTGGGGGTCTGTAAACGATCATTTTTGAAACTAGGTTCCAGAGTGGAAACATTTTTAAATGCCATATACGCAGCTCCGTGATTACTGGCTCTCTGTAACTTTTCAGATACGCTTACGTCATAGTTTCATATCTTCATCGACACGCATGCGCCACACGCAGCAACGACAACAACAATGGCGGCGTACGGTGAAGCATATGTGCTGATGAAGAAAGTGACCCTACTATCCCTGTTGCAGCAAAATCTCCTTCTTCTCAATCACCACCGAGTTGAACAAACAATTATGGAGGACTCATTACGGCACTTTATGATCACTTTATCACAATCTCTGTTTACAACTTTTGCCGCAAGTGCACATGCCCACTGTTTTTTCATCTGTTTCCGCTTGTTTCTGTCATATCGTTACAGCGCCCCTAGAGGTCTGGCATGTGTTTTACAGCGTTTTCATGAGTATCGAGTGCATTCATGTAGACCCACACATTTTCTGAGACGCCTTCGTCTTTATGACGATCGTTTTGGAAACTGTTAAGCGTTTTGTCTTCGTGTGGATGGGGCCTCACTCAGACCCTGAAGTTGGTCTGTAACCAGGATCCACTCATGGCAGCAGTAACACTTGGGGTCACAGTTCATACACTCACACCGCTGTGTATTTCTGACTCTTTCGTGATGTCCAGTGTCCGTGGATGTTTCCTCTGTATTCCTTTCGGTCAATTTCCGATGCTCTCTTCCTCACACCGCTAAGAGTCAGAACAAAAGAAACTACAATACTTGATAAAAGTTACACGAAGCTACAACCGGCATCTGAAGCTGCTAGCTTGTTATGTTTACATCAGCTGAGAGGTAGGCGGAGTGATTCAGCGGCTCGCAGCAGCACAGCGTGGAGGAATACATGATGTGAGTCGGTTAGGTCCAGATAAACTTTATATTTCTGAAAAGTTAATGCACTTAAAAGCATGTTATGGTAGCGTCCTCTTATGTGGTGTTATTTTTGATGGGAGAAAATCCCCTTAGTTCCTGGTACAGTACTTCCCTGTTTGGTTCTTGGTCACAGACTCTTACAGACTGTGGCTTACTGAGGGAGAGGACAGAACTTTCTACTTCTTCATTCATAGACACATATATACAATAACATGCAAGTATAAAATACACACATACAGTATATGTGCATACAAATACATATATAAAACCCAACATGAATCCACCACGTGCACAGCCATGGGCTACAGTGCAGTGGTCAGAAAAAAACTGTTCAGCAGTTGGAGATGTTGGAGTCTCATGTTGAAGAGCCACCACCAAAGCTGTGATGATGTGGGCGAAGAAAGACAGAGACAGGTGGACCAAAGTAAAAACTGAAGGTAGTGACAGATTCATGGGCCAGCCATAAGTCTGTCTTCATCATATTTGTCTCTGCTTAATATGAATTCATTAGATGTTAGCCCCTTGAGATGTGGCATTTGCGAGGTTGGGGAGGGATCATGAAAGTGAACAAGTTATGGACGCCCAGACCATAAATCTGTCCTCATCAGTATATGTGTCTGATGTGCCCTGTGAAAAGATCTAACATCTGCTCTGACACCATGGAAATACAAAGAGAACTCCTAAGATCCCAGATTTGGTGATTGTCTTGCATTACTTACCGAGATTACGTCTGATAGACATACAGACGTGGACAAAATTGTTGGTAACCTTCATTTAAAGAAAGAAAAACTCACAATGGTCACTAAAATATCTTGAAACTGACCAAAAGTAATAATAAATAAACATTTACAATGAAAATCAGACATGGCTTTTGAATTGTGGTTCAACAAGCATCATTTTGAAAAACAAAATCAAACATGCCGTCACGTCCCGCTGTCTCTCTTCTCTGATTGGGCCGTTAAGCATTTAGCCGAGTTAAGTCGTTGGACAATGCAGGTTGGCAAGATGGACATGCAGGATTTGAGACTCAGGCAGGCCTCTCTGCTCTGCACGGCTGCCTCAAACTGACACTTCACCTATTCTTCGGTTCAGTTTCTTCCTCTAAGGGTTGTGTGCTAAAAACACCTAGAAAAGCCCTCGGAGAGCACAGACCTCTGCCAGCACCACAGCCCTCACCCATATTGTGATTTTCATCATAAATGTTAGTTCTACCTTTATTCATTTAAATATTTAGATTCCCTGACCATGAAAACATACAAATACGCACAAATGCCGAAATGATCCTATCTTGCAATGTTGAAGAACTCCTTAAAAAAAATCCCGGATCCAGACGGTGATCCGGATCACTCCCAAATTCTAATTATTTGTTCCTTGTCCCAATCCGGACATTTCCTGAAAATGTAATCAAAATCCCTCCATAAACTCTGGAGTTATGTTGCTAACAGAGAGACAAACATACCTCCTGGTGGAGGTAACATTCCCCTGTCATACCTGAGTGTCTCACGAGCCTGAGAGCTTCACTCTCAGAGAAGGACGACATGTCTGTGGACGGGTTTTTGGCTGCTTGATCGAAGCTTTTGAAGGGAACACTGCGGGTGTAGATCACCAGCTCTGACAGCTCGGGACTCAGTTTGGACACAACAGGCTGAAATGTAAAAACAGAACATTGATGTGCATTAACCTTTAGTCAGATCACAGCTGGTGGTGGTGGTGGTGGTGGTGGGGGGGGGGGGGGGCTTTTTCAAATGTCTTTAGTAACTTCTTAGCCAGACAACTCTTAATGAAAAGTGCCATAACAAGGACAACCAGACTAACATGACGATTTGAACAGAGGAAGCAATGCAACTTTAACATCCAACATCATCTGCACTCATATCAGGAGAATGTTCTTTAAATCTGAGGAGCCTGATTATATGATTTATCTCTGGACAACGAAGGGAAGGAGGCATGACTGGAACTGAGCACCCTTGCAGTGAAGCTGGATCTTTCTGAAACATATTCTGTATAGCAGAGGTGGGAGAAAGTCACTGTTTTGCAAGTCTCAAGTAAGTCTCAAGTCTTTAAACCCAAGTCCAAGTCAAGTCTCAAGTAAAGACGAGTCAAGTCAAATCTGAAGTCATAGGCTCAAAATTTTTTAAGTCTTTGTAAGTCATAAGCACCGTTTACCGAACTTACCTTTCTTTGTGCAACTTCAGGTGCCAAACAAAGTTTGACGCTGTCGCATCTCCGTCTGTTATTCTCACGCTGCAAGTTTTATACACCACAATTCATTTTTGTTTATGACAGGCATGTCCAAAGTCAGGCCCGGGGGCCAAATGCGGGCCGTGTTCCAATGTTCACTGGCCCGCAGTCTCTGTTATAAAATCAATTGCATGTGGCCCTCTTGCACCGTTGACTGCTGTATAAAATACTCGTGTACAAAAAGCCTATTTTACATTTCACCAGAAGATGGCAGTAGCGCTGTGGCCACATCCTTGTGGCACTTGACATCTGACCTTTTGTCATCATTTCAGCCCATCCCATTTCAAACATGGCAACTGTAGCTAAAAAAAGAAAAGTTGACAGCGAGTGCCGCCGGTTCCAGAACAAGTGGAAATTGGAGTATTTTTTTTGCTGAAATATGAAACAACTGTGTCTGCCTAATTTGTCACGACACTGTAGCTGTTTTCAAGGAATTCAATGTCAAGGGGCACTACCAGACTAAACATGCTAACTACGACAAGCTAACTGGGGCCGAACGCGGCGAAAAATTGAAACAACTGAAAGCTTTTTTAACGGCACATCAGCGCTTTTTCACAAGAGCCCGTGAGTCAAATGAAAATGCCACAAGGGCTAGCTACGAGGTGGAAACGCTGATTGCCAAGTACTGCAAACCTTTCACTGAGGGTGAATTTATTAAAGACTGTGTGCTGAAAATAGTTGATAAAATTTGTCCTGAGAAGAAGCAAGATTCTGCCAATGTCTGCCTGGCTGGTAACACTGTGGTACGGAGAACTGAAGATGTTTCATTAGATATTAAGAGACAATTAGAGTCAAAAGCTGAATGGTCGACCCCCGCACATTCGCACCTTACCAAATCAGGCCCTCAGGGCAAAAAGTTTGGACACCCCTGGTTTATGATATTGTAGTTTGTGAATGCAAATGAAACTAGACAATTCCCGCGGGAATCGTGAGTTGGGTTCGGGCTGCTGCCGGGATTTATCTTTTTAATACAGGCCAGCCCCAAGCAGCATTTCAGCTGGATGACATGCTGGAACAGTTCTGAAGATGGCAGGAGACTTTATTCATGTGTTTCAGTCATGTGTGGCCTGATTAGCTGATGATCATCATCTGGCACCTGACCTTGAGCTGTGTTCAAGAAATTCCTGTTGGTGTTTGCCCTCACTAACAGACTGATGTCACCAAGCAGTGTATGAGTGGGGGTCTTGTTTAAACTGAGCTCCAATGGTCTTTATAAACATACAAACACACAAAGACATGCACGCTTCGCGTGCAGTTAAACACATAAACACACACTATGTGTTTATTGGTGGAGATTCTGTGTGAAGATTATTTCCTTTTAACCCAAAACACACACATGCACATATTTGTGCTTCATGCGCCTAACCTCATTCTGGGCTAACTGAAGTCAAGTTTTAGCTACACAATGCAGCTGGGACAGTGACACTGTTAAATAGTTAGGTAACACTGTAAAGATGACAGTTGACTTTATTCATGTGTTTTGGTCCTGTGTGGCTTGATTAGCTAAATGACAGCGCCTTTTGGAAGTTAAGAAATCAGGTCTACCAGGCAGAAAATGATTGAATTTCGTTTGAATCCTTCACTCTGATCAGAGATTTTGGGCCAAAGCAGGGGAGATTTGACGACGTACTGATGATATATGATTTGTGGGGCTTTTCTCAAAAACCTATGACTAGTTGCAAATCAAAACACTTTCATTCAAAAACATTTATAAGTGTGTCTATAAATGAGTAATTACTGATTATTCATGTCAGAAAAATGCTTTATAAATGATGAATTCAGTATTTACTAATCCTTTACTAATATGCTTATTAATGATGACTGAAACATTTATTTATCCTTTACTTATATGCTGATTAATGATGAGTAAAACATTTATCAGTGTGTCT
Source organism: Scarus forsteni (assembly GCA_036419115.1). Taxonomy (NCBI): domain Eukaryota; kingdom Metazoa; phylum Chordata; class Actinopteri; order Labriformes; family Labridae; genus Scarus; species Scarus forsteni. The sequence continues at coordinate 11,934,109 of JAZDUH010000386.1, forward strand.
ATACATGAATTATTACTGATTGTTCATGTCAGGAAAATGCTTTATAAATGATGAATTCATTATTTACTTATCCTTTACTAAAATGCTTATGAAAGATTAGTAAAACATTTATAAACCTGTGTATAAATGTGTTATAACTGATTATTCATGTCAAAAAATGCTTTATAAATGATGAATTCAGTATTTACTTATTCTTTATTAATATGCTTATGAATGATGAGTAAAACATTTACTAATTTTTTTACTAAAACGCTTATTAATGATGAGTAAAACAATTACATATTGTTTACTAATATGCTTATTAATGATGAGTAAAACATTTACCAATCTTTACTAATAAGCTTATTAATGATGGGTAAAACATTTCTAAGTGTGTCCTTAAATGTGTTATTACTGATTATTCATGTCAGAAAAAAGGTTTATAAATGATGAATTCCGTATCTACTAATCCTTGACTAATATGAATAGTTTTTGGAGGCTTAAGTCACATACAGTTCTGTATATGACTTGGTCCTGTGTGGCTTGATTAGCTGAGCCCTTGGAAGCACCTGGCAGCAGGCCAAGTGACAATTAAGGCTCAGTTGTCATGGTAACAGGAACAGCTGCGAGGAGATGAAACACTTTGGCTGTCTTAAATGATCACAATATGATGACTTCTGACAGTGTCGAACAGCTGCTCTTATTTCAAAAACCGTAAAAGATATAGGATTTTTGAACATATCGTGAGCATCGGGCAAGTCTTGGGATCGTGAATGTGTAATTTTTATGAAGATAGTGTGAGAAATGACAGAGTTATCGCGATTTACAAACAGCCTGTCCAGATTGGGCAAGAGATCTGGAGGTTGAATGGACCTCTATGGGAGAAGAAGCTTGACTTTGGACCGAACAGCTGTGTCTCATTTAAAAACAGAATGAGTTAGGGCTTCACTTTTTCTTTTATATGAGGCTAAAGAGTCTCAGATCTGTTTTTCTGAAAAAGTTATTCAGGTCCAATATACCGTTTTGCCGTTATAGCAATTCGTTCAGGAATTTTTTAGAGTGCTCTCGCACTCTAAGCTATTCAATTTGGTTTGAAATCTTCACTCTAATCTGAGATTTTGGGACGACGCAAGAGAGATTTGAGGGCTCGCTGTCTGAAAACGGTAAGCCCGGAGGGCTGAATAGAGGAGAACAATAGCTGCGTTTTGACGTTTGAATGAAGTCTTTAGGTGTCACGAGCCACTCTTCCCATAGTGGCTCGTGGCAAAGCCCGAGCCCCAAATAAACGCAGCGGAAGAACATATGTGCCACTCTCTCCACAGCTTTGCTATGGGGAGAGTGGCTCGTTGCAAAGCCCGAGCCCCAAATTATCCTCTGTAGCATGGTTTCACATCTCTGGGTTGTTCCCACAGTCCTGCAGTCTTGTGCTCAGTGAAGTTACTGTGTAATCCACGCCCTCTTTGTTTATTCTTCTAAACCCTGATTGGATGTTAATAGATGCATTCAATGGGGCAGATCCTGTGGGAAAAAATATTGTCTTGCTGGAAATGACAAAAAACAGTCACTTGTCATATTTATGTGACGAGGATTTCCTGTGACGTAGGTAAACCACGACGAACTACAGTGTTCTGAAAATGGACTACAAGAAGCATCTTGTCATCTGCTCTACCTCACAGAGTTGTTCTGTGTCAGCTTTACCTGTTAACATTAACAATCCATGATCAGACCTGTGATGGTGTTTTGTCTTTGGTCATGCAGTGTGTTTCCTGCACACAGATGTGAGGTTAGGTGAGAGCTTCTATAGATGTTCACATCTTTGACAGCACACGGGAAAAAACCTGAGGTCTGATAAAACATAAAAATGTTTCAGAAAGACTTTTATCCCTGTTTCATTCACATATATCTTTACACACATTGTTAAACAGTGTTACTATATTTTAAGTATTGTAAAATACCTCATTTGTCCTTCTTTTACCGATTGTTTTTTTAAATAAACGTTATTAGAGCCCCCATTGTTCTGTCTTGTTATAGGCATGATTTACTTCATAAACGAAGATTGATAGAAATCTGGTAACTAATATATAATATCAAAATAGGACACAAAGACCACAATTATTTATGACTTGATGAACATTGTAGACGGTCAGACGGGTATGGAGAAAAAATGTTTTAAACCAAGTGCTTTATGAATTATAGACTAACATTTAATTGTTTATCGGTCCACCATTTCTAAACTGATTAAGAAATAAACTAAAGGTGATATTTTTGAAAGCACTTATTTGAAGCATATATTCTTCTCTAAAACTGCAAAAATTTGTGGGATTAGTCCCACAAAACTCGTCCTTTCTCCCTCGTTAGTTTCCGTACGATGCCGATACACGTCACCAGCTGCAGTGCATAATGGGGCGTTCCTTTCTTCTCTCCTTTCAGAAAGGATGGTCCAGTGTTTCCTAAGCTAAAGGAGATATTAAAGGAAGCAACGACCCTCCTTTCCTTAACTTCTGGAGAATTCGAACAGCACTTATCATGGCAGATGCTTAAATGCTTCCGGGTCATTTCTTCAGTTAGGAAGGTTCCTTATCAAAAAAGGACTATTTGGATGCACCCTAAGTTACATGACTCCAGTCTAAGTCACGTGACTTCAGTCTAAGTCACGTGACTGGAGTCCACACCTCTGCTGAAGTGTATATTAACTCTCTCTCTGGTGTGTCGGGCTGGGATAGGAGCAAAAAGAAACACCAAATATGTAAAATATATCCAGAATGCCATTATTGTAAAACACTTGTTCACACTGTCACTTTGATTAAACTTATGAACATTTAGTTTCTTATTTCAGTGAAATGCCTGAGGGTCACCCGCTCCTCTTAAAGCTGTGATGTGCCATCTGCTGACGTGTTGGCATCTATGAGGGCAAAGTGATGCAGTCTCACCTTCTTGTCGTCTTTCTGTGTCCGAGGTTTCCCTTCAGACCGGCTCGCCTCCTCGTCTGAGGAACTGAACTCTGAGGAGCTGGATGCTCCCTCCTCCACAGCACGCTCCTTTTTACCTTTTACAAGGATTTTACCCCTCAGATCCTGCACACACAACAAACACAATACACTTATGCACACATCTTTATGTAGTCCTTAAAAAATAATTACTAGAGCAAACTGTCATTTTAACAATACCTTAGCAACACAGGTCTCTAAATGTTTTCTGCACAAAAACCAACCCTGACTGTCATTTTCTAATTAGAAGTTTAAGTCCCATACATCAAATACCACGCTAATAGGACGTATGGAGACACATTTACGTATATTATATGGAGCATCTTGTGAAGATACATTTTTGAATTACCCATTACTTGTAGTTGAAATATCTTAACTTTGGAAAAAAAACTATGAAAAAAAGTGGTAAAGATAACTTTTGTCTAAGTTTATGAAATTGTTCTCCTGCTACTTTAATTGAATTTCTGTATCATTGTGAAGCCTTACAATGCTGGGCTGTCTTCTTTCAATGAAATTCTATTTGTAAAAACTTTGCCACTATCTTTGAAATATTACAACACTGTTTCCGTAATTTTACATCTCATTTCAAACTATTCCTGTGACTCTCTTCTTCTGACATTGCTTTTGCTTTTCTCTAATAACGTGGTCGTGTGATATTTGGGCATTATGAAGACTTTGTTCATGATGTATTTTCTTTAAGATTTCAGATATTTTTTCTCTTTATCATTGACCTCCACTGATGCAGGACATTATATACAGTCCTGCTCATCATTATTGGCACCCATGAAATTTAAGTACACAATGTGACAGTACAGTTTCTTTACAAACCTCTCTAACTTTGCTCGTCATCACTTTATCAGACTCAAATTTGGCAGAAGTAATGTTCACATATTAAGGTTTGTAAATTATACTTCATTAGCTACTATGATCATGCGGTCACAATTAGAATAGGCAGTTTTAATTGCAACCACTTGAAGCCTACAAGGAAAAGAACACCCTACCAACAATTAAGCATGGTGGATGTTCCATAATGGTTTGGGGCTGCTTTGCTGCATCGGGTACTGGAGGCCTTGACCGTATCACAGGAATCATGAAATAAGAGAATTATCAAGAAATTTTAGAGCCAAATGTCCTACTCAGTGTAAGAACACTTGGTTTGAGTTGAAGATCGTGGGCCCTCCAGCAAGACAAATACCCAAAGCACACATCCAAAAGCACACAGGAATGGCTGAAAAGGAAAAAAATGGCCTGTTTTAAAAAGGCCAGCAATGAGTCCTAAACTCAATCCGATTGAAAATCTTTGGTATGGCTGAAATCTGCCATTGGGGAAAAGAAACCTGCAAGTGTTCAAGAGCTTGAGCAATTTGCATAGGGAGAGTGGGAGAAAATACCAGCTGAGAAGTGCAAGAAGCTTAAAGATGGCTACAAGAAACATTTGGAGGCTGTCATCAGTGCCAAAGGGTGTGCAACAAAATACTGAAGAGGGGTGCTATTATTGCTGAACATGCTTTTTCAGTTCTCTCTTTGAAATTACAATATGTAACTTGTAAAAATGTTTTTTTTGTTTAAGTATTTTAGACCTTCAATTAAAAGATCCTGATGACATAAATTTGGTACATTTCAATTTATTTCTGAAGATATTGTTAAAGAAATAATAATAATGAGGGGGTGCCAATAATACTGAGCAGGACTGTAGGTAACAGCCCCACAGTCTTTGAGAATAAGCAGCTTACATACATCAGTGTTACATCCTGCAGACACTAGGGGTGCCATGAAGACCTACTGCATCAGTTCCTGGAGGTTTTGTGGTTATTGATGCAAACATTATGAGTGGATGCACACACTCACACAGATGGTGTAATATTCTGTAAATGTGGAGAAGTAGGACACAGAGGAGCAGATGGACCGAGGTCTGACACATGAGTACATGATAACATGTTATACATGCATCACAGAGGGTGATTTGGTCTTGTGGTGCAGTGAGTATTAAAATGGCTAATGTGAATGTTTTAAGGTAGCTTCAAACAACGGAAGCTCATCACAGACACATGAGAAGGTCTGAGCGATGAGTTTTGGAGACTTAGCAAGTTAGTGTCTCCTAGCATCTGCAAAAAAAAAAATTAAAGCAATCATCCCCATTTGAGTGCCTGCCTTGGCCACAGACTTTCACAAAAACAGATTCTTTCACAGGCACAGAATCTGACTAAATCTCAAACTGACTGAATCAAACCACAGGTGCTTGTTAAAGTATAAAGCCTGTGCTCTTCTAAAACATGTTTTTTTAGGGCTGTCACTTTAGTGCATCAATTAGATTAATTAATTACACAGCAAATTAATGCGTTATAAAAATTAATCACAGATTAATCATAGCACACAAACATTTTAATATTGTCCAGCTGGAGGACCCGTACATGGCAGTGGCACGTCACTTCACACATACGTCTCTAGTCAAACCAAACAAAGCCCAGGTGACAACAGGAATGGCCTATTTTAGACTTAGTCTTATTCTATTTTTGAATTTATTTATCTATATTTGTACTACATTCTTTAATAATGCATCAGGCCTGATTGGGTTGCTGGATGTCCTCGACCTTTTTCTTATTTTGAATTTGATTGATGAAACACACTTAAAGTGTAATTTGAGTTGCCTGATTGAGCTTAGAATTTTCTGGACAAGTTGCCCTGACTTTGGTTTTATTTAGTCACCAATAAAAATGTGGATTTACAAATCTTCTCTTCTTAGTGTATTCATTTGATTAGTCCTGCACTACAATTTTATAATATCCTAGAATTCAAATTCTTTATTTGGGTACTTTAAGCAGATATGAGATTAAAATGTGATTAATTAGATTAATTAATTATAAATCCGGTATTGATTAGATTAATTTTTTTAATTGTCTGACAGCACTAGTTTTTCATGAAATGTAAATGGCTGTTTGTTGGGTTTGGGCATGGATACAAGCTAATTTTTCACTTTTTCACAAACGGTTTACAGTCTGCAAATGTGAGCCACAAAATCACCTTTAGGTTTGATGCACATTCCAATTTTTATGGTGTTATGATTGTTAGAGCCTTTAAATATTACATCTATGGGGTGCTGGTTTGGCGTAGTGGTTAGCACCCCATGTACAGTCATGGAAAAAATTATTAGACCACCCTTGTTTTCTTCAATTTCTTGTTAATTTTAATGCCTGGCTCAACTAAAGGTACATTTGTTTGGACAATTATAATGATAACAACAAAAATAGCTCATGAGAGTTTAATTTAAGAACTAAGAACTATTCATTTTCCATGGTTTTCTTGATAATAACCAAAATTACTTAAATTCTTACATCAATAGCTATGGCATTGTACCGCCAAAAACACTACTTTTAAGCATTCCATGTTTTCTTTTCTGTTTTCTTTAAACACATGATACACACAAGAGTTAATACTTGATTGCATAACCATTGTTTTTGATGACTGCAGCCATGCGTCTTGGCATGCTCTCCACCAGCTTCTGACATTGTTCTGCTGTCACAGCAGCCCATTCCTGTTGGACAAATTCAAACAAATTTTCTTTGTTTTTGGGCTTGTGGTTCTCCATTTTGAGTTTGATGATTTTCCACAGGTTTTCAATTGGATTAAGATCTGGTGATTGAGCTGGCCAAGGCATGGTGCGAATGTTGTGGTTCTCCATCCAGGCTTTAACTGACCTTGCCGTGTGGCAAGGGGCATTGTCTTGTTGGAAAATCCAGTCATTCGAGGCAGGAAAGAGTTTTCCAGCTGATGGAAGAAGACTGTTTTCAAGGGTAGTCCTGTACATGACCTGGTTCATTTGGCCTTCACACAATTGCATTTGCCCTGTTCCACTCAGACTGAAACAACCCCAGATCATGACTGATCCACCCCCATGTTTTACTGTAGGGCAAGACAGTCTGGGTTGTAAGCTTCTCCAGGCTTCCTCCTAACCAGTAAGTTGGCTGGAGTGGGCATCAATTCAAAATTGGATTCATCACTGAAGAGAACCTTAGCCCAATCATCAACAGTCCAATCCTTGTGGTCTCGAGCAAAGAGTAACCGGCCTTCCTCTGCCTTTCATTGATGAAGGGCTTCTTATGCTCTGTGTGACTTCAAACCAGCTTCAACAAGTCGGTTTCGAACTGTCCTTGCTGAACAAGTCACATTTCTCGACAGTGCCCACTCATTTTTAAGGTCCCTTGAGGTCTGACGACGATTCCTGACACAGGAACGGATGAGTGCACGGTCATCTCGTGGGGTAGAAAGACGTTTCCTGCCACGGCCAGGTAGCAATTTGGTAGTGCCATGTTCAGCTTGTTTTTTTTTGTTGTAATGAACGGCTGTCTTGGAGATCTTCATTTTTTTCGCTACCTGTCTCTCACTCATGCCAATTTCCAGCAGTGCCAAGATGGCTGCCTTTGTGGCTTCACATAATTCTTTTGTTTTAGGCATTATGTGAGAGCTGACAACTTCTGAGTTGTGCTACGGCTTGAATGTAAGCAGGAAACCACTCTAGGCCTTTGCATGTGCAGTGCTGCTTGTGACATGAAATGGCCTCTTATATACTCTGGGAATCAATTAAGCTTAAGAATGTCAAATAGGACATAAAGTATTATGTGACCAGCTGCATTTTTTGTTGTGTTCACTGTATTATACGTTTAGTGGTACCAGATATTAGAATGAACAAGAAATTGAAGAAAACAAGGGTGGTCTAATAATTTTTTCCGTGACTGTACATGCTTCTGCTGGTCCAGGTTCGAATCCTGCCTGTGACCAGTTTGCAGAGTGTCTTCCCCTACTCTCTCCCCCTTTCACAAGCCTATCCACTGTCTCTCTCCTATCAATAAATGCACAAAAGGCCCAAAAATATACATTTAAAAAAAATATATATATTAAATCTATATGGACATCGTGGCTTAGTCTGGTAGTGTGCTCTACAAAAAGCGACTACCAGCTCCTGCTACCACATGTTGGCTTGTCCTTGGGCAAAGTTCTTCCCTTCCAGTTGCTCCTCCTGCTGCATCAGCGGCCATGAAAGGACAGGGATGTGTTTCCTGACACTGAACTACATATATGAAACTGGGCCATCAGTGAATGAAGAGAGAGTGGATGGATGTGAATGGCAGATGTGCCCAGCACTGTAAAAGCACTTTGGGTCATCAGATAGGCCAGAAAACAGAACATAAGCTCTTGACCATTTACAAAGAAAGACATAAACTCTGTTCCAGTCCTTGAAGTGTTTTGGTGCTCAGGTGTTTATGATGTGATTGAGCAGCAGGCTCTCTGATCTCTGATGGGTGTGTCTGAAACCTTCCATCCCATCATGCAGCGAGGTCCTCACCTCAGGAGAAGGCAGCCTGTGAGGGTCCAGACCACTGAGGGCTTTAGTGAGCAGTTTGTCTCCTAGGGTGGAGCGAAGGTGTCGGGCCATGACGGTCTGCTGCTCCACGGAGCAATGGTTCTCCAGAGACAGGATCACGGGATACGGAGACGTCTGGTGAAGAAAGAAAGGATGGCACGGGTCTGATTACTCTGTCAGCTGGTGTTACCGTCAAAGTTATCAGTGTTGGGTAAGTTTCTCAAAAACTCTAATCAGTTATTTTTCATTATTACTTATACAGGATAAAAATTCTGCTTGGTACTTTAAATAAAAAGTAACCAATTACTTTACATATCATTTCTTTAAAATGTTTCCCTTTGTAAAACTCATCCACAGCATGTTTAAAATGAGCTCTAATTCATCTTTACTTCTGTAAGGACACAAACAGCTCACCCTCCAACAAGTCAGTCAGAACGAAAAATCAGGGATAGATGCAGAGGGATCTCTAATACATCTTTTCTGGTTGTGTTCTCAACTGCACACATTTTGGTATGAGATCTTTCAGTAGTTTAGCAAGGCTTATGGCTTGGACACTGCCCCTGATCCAGAGCTGGCACTCTTTGGGTGTTCAGAGACTTCCCTTAGATACTCAGCTGAGATACAGAAAGCCTTAATGCTCGGCATGGTGGCTGTGAAGAAAATGATTCTCCTGGTTTGGAACCCCCCCCCCCCCCTCCCCCCCCCCGCTTTCAGAGATGGCTCAACGAAATGATAAAAACTATCCAAATGAAAAGGATAAGGATTCGCTTCTGCAAATCAAATCTCAGAGCAGATTCCTGGACATATGGGGCCCATTCATTGACTGTCTGAAAGGTAAATAATCGTTCTGTTTTGGTTTTGTTTTAAATGTGTGTATATATTTATATATGAGCTCTATTGGAATCTCCATGACACCTGACCATGTATTCGTTAACAATATTACAATTCTTTATATTGCATTGGTAACTTAATCTGGCAGCTCTTCTATATTGTTGTTGTATGTTCCACTGTTTATCTTTCCATCTTTCTTTCATTTTGCCTTTTGTATTTTGTATATATATCTAAAAAACTCTGATAATAAAATATTAAAACAAAGAACTAAAAATCACTTTGATTTGGCCAATAAAGTTCACTTCTTCAGGAATTGTAATTATATCTTTTACTTCACTGGAAAATAAAAATGTTCAGTGTTATTATTACAGAAACATATTAAAGTTATGAATCATTGCACACAGCTGAGAATGAGGAATATCATTGGATGTTTCTGATGCAGAAACTTGTTTTATAGAACAGCTGAGTTGTGGTGATGTCTAAACGGTGTCATGGTGTGCTGTGTCCAGTAGAGAGCGCTCTGACTCTTGGAGTGATGAGTCCTGTGGCTGTGCCTGCAGAGGATCAGGACCAGAGCTGAGCAGGTCCATGTTTCTGCTCTTATGCACAAAACTCCTCTGAACGTTGGACTCCTTTAGTGCCCCTGTTATAATTCCCTCCGGTGTCCGAATGCAGAAGGAAGAACTCAGAACCCCCCCCCCCAGCCTGCAGGCAGGTGTAACGGCATTAATGAAACAGTAAAGGGTCTTCACACATCTGAGTGGTTTTCTTTTGACCTCTAGTCTGGAAACACATGAGTGACCCTGTTTTAATGTAAATGTTCTGTACCAGGTGAAATGAACGCGGTTTGTGTCTGACTCACCTTGAAGGCGTACTCGTTGATGGTCTCTATGACCTCCACAAAGGGCACTTTGGAAGTGAGTGTGTGTCCATGGTAGATGACCGGCTCGCCCTTATCTCCATCCCAACAGTCCAACTCCACACAGCGGCAGCCATGATTTAGAGCTCTGAGGAAGAATCATGAAGAACCCCTAAATCAGAGATGAAGACAAGCTCGTGCACGCTGCTCTGGTGCACGAGATCTGTTCTGTCGCTGCTCCTCTGATGACGGCAGAGCAAACTGAGCCCACCGAGTAACACTGACCTCTGTACCTTCAGATCTCGCAGTCATGAAACAAGGGGTCTTAATTATACTTCAGTGAATGCATCTGTTGGTGCCTCTGGACTTAATGGATGAAATGCGGCCCCTTTTTTGGCTGGATGACAGTAATGCAGGTGACTGCTTTAACTTATTTATCCCAACAGAATTCTAAAACAAGCTTAAATACATCGCAAAGATTAAACTAATCATTTCTCAGAGAATAACTCAGAGTTGGTGATGACCATGCTGTAAGGTATTCTGTCTTTAAATGAAAGCTTTTGTTATCAGACAATGGTAAATGTATGTTTTACATAAGGCTGTCACTTTAGTGCATCAATTAGATTAATTAATTACACAGCAAATTAATGCGTTATAAAAATTAATCACAGATTAATCATAGCACACAAACATTTTAATATTGTCCAGCTGGAGGACCCGTACATGGCAGTGGCACGTCACTTCACACATACGTCTCTAGTCAAACCAAACAAAGCCCAGGTGACAACAGGAATGGCCTATTTTAGACTTAGTCTTATTCTATTTTTGAATTTATTTATCTATATTTGTACTACATTCTTTAATAATGCATCAGGCCTGATTGGGTTGCTGGATGTCCTCGACCTTTTTCTTATTTTGAATTTGATTGATGAAACACACTTAAAGTGTAATTTGAGTTGCCTGATTGAGCTTAGAATTTTCTGGACAAGTTGCCCTGACTTTGGTTTTATTTAGTCACCAATAAAAATGTGGATTTACAAATCTTCTCTTCTTAGTGTATTCATTTGATTAGTCCTGCACTACAATTTTATAATATCCTAGAATTCAAATTCTTTATTTGGGTACTTTAAGCAGATATGAGATTAAAATGTGATTAATTAGATTAATTAATTATAAATCCGGTATTGATTAGATTAATTTTTTTAATTGTCTGACAGCACTAGTTTGACAGCCTCTGCTGAAGGATGAATGTTGTTGAACTGAAGTCTGACTTTGTGACAGCAAACCTCGCATTATAAGCTAGCTTCATTATTTCTGCTGATCAACTGCTCCTAAATACCAACAGCGGCTAAACATGAGCAAAGCTCACTGACAGAGGCTCAGAAGAGTGGACAGAAGTATATTTTGCTGGTTCTGACCGTATGTAGGGCTCGGTACTGCTGTCTCCTGTCAGCTGGTCCTTGGTGAGGTACGTGTTGTGTGACGAGGAGATGAAGTAGTGTGAAAGTGGTCGGCTCATGTCTTGGTAAACTCGGCTGTGGTTCGGGTCAAAAGCACAGTTCTCCTTGGACAGCATGTACATGGTGAACCCATTGGGCGTCATGAACTGGTTCTTCTGGGCTGTACTGGGCAAAAAGACACACACATGTTCATAAAGACGGGGACAGAAGAAAGTTCACTCCAAAAATCTGAATACTGGCCGTCAGTGTAACAGGATTTATATTGTATATTATTCCACCTGCTCTCTGTGATTTATGTTCCTTTTTGGCATATATGGCTCTAGGGCGCCCTCTCTTGGGTTAAGTCTATATATCAATGGGCAGCTGCAGTGCTTTGCCATTGCATGAGAGATGTTCCCGAGTATATGACAGTGGCGATTGCTCTAAGACTGCAAGGGAAGCTCAGCTTCCCCTAAAATATCCCCAAAAAAAGTGGTGATATGTCCTGCTGTGTGTACATTTCATTGACTAAATATGCGCTAGAATACCTTCATCTTTTGTTCAGAATCAGCTACTTATCACAGGTAACTGGCGCGACTTCCTTCTCATTCATCCCCGCAGCGTCTCAGCGCTACAGTTGGAGTCGGACGCTGAGCCTCTTCAGAATTCAACAGGAAAACTTAGAGTGGGTTGTTCCACTATGGAAACTGGACGGTCATTGGATAAACGCCGGGCTTTGTCCCGCCCATCGGACGCTCAGCCTCTCTGGAAGTCAATGAGGCAGTGGGCTGGCCTGGACGCCCAGCTTCTGCGTGATGATTGGATGATCTGTCTGAGGCCGAATCCCTTTTCGATTGACAGTGAAATGAGCCAATCAGCGATCTTGAAGTATCGTCCTTTACTGCAGCATCTTCTAAGTTTTACATTCAGTTGTTCTGGGCTGATCCAGAGGCTTTGTCGATCTCCAGTGACTTTATCTTTTTTAAAAACGACTAGCGTTGTGTTTGAAGACTCTCTACTGCCACTTTTCTTTTCACCAACGAGCAGATGCGGATCTTCTCTCCCTTTCACTCACACTCACAGCCAGTCAATAGTCTCACGTAGCTGCTCCAGCTGCTACCAAGCTGCACATCATGGCAGATAGTATGAATGTTGTAGACCAGATTTTGGCGAAGCCATTTGATAGTCTTCCTTACAAAGAGAAAATTAGAGTAAAACAGCAGGGCAGATCAACTCCTCAGATTGATTTAGTGCAAAAGGTGGGGAAAAGAAACAGGTATTTTCAGCATTCATGTTATGACAAGGTGAGCTGGCTCACTGGAAGTGCTGTCACAAAATGTGTTGTCTGGTCAAAAGTGAGTTTTGGAGAATAAAATCCCTGGAAAAGACACCAAACAGGGTCACAGATCATTTAGATAAATAAACAAAATTATGATGTAGGCCGGAAAAAAAATGAGCTTCCCCTCCTTGACTGACCAGCAGCCGCCACTGGTATATGACCAGTATCAATCTGTTTGTACAGATAATAAACGGCGGCATACAGACAGAGCAGCCTCCCGCTTCTTACTCTTCACACAACGCAGAGTCAACGGGGTTTTCTTGAACCAGCCAGCTGCAGCCAAAGTGCAACTGCGCACGGTTACATCAGACACAGAAAAAGTTGAAAAATCAGATGGAGCATATGACAAAGGCCTCGGACTCAAACGTCACACCTGTGGTGATAAATGTCATAGAGCACCTGCTGGTGTGCAGACCTTTTCTCTTTTTAAGAGCTGATTCACAGCAATGTAAATACAGCAAAAGCCATGTCTGCTCACGTATGTCACAAAAGAGGGTGGGTTTGTTGTTCTCAGCTCTGAGTTTACTCTGCACTCCAAAAGTATTTAGGTAGAAGCTGAAAGCCTCGACTGCATGCTGTGTGATATTCTGTGCGTGAACAGAGATCCCGAACACTCAAAACCTCGTATCTCTTTATCTTTAACTATATCAGGGTTCCCACTCTTTTCTATAAATCAATTTCCAGGACTTGTCCAGGACATTTTCCGGGACTTTTTCCAGTGTCACATAACCAACTGAAGGTACATTGTTGCTGTGGGCAGTTTTCAGTTCTAGTCAGTCTTCTAAAAAACAAGATTAGAGGTTGATGAACAATATCTCTAGCTATTCATCATATTGATCTTAGAATTTCTTTGTTTCTAACTCTCCAGCTCGAACATTGTCTGTTAGCTATCTGTTTAGTCTGGCTTTTATGTGTCTTACTGTTAAAGATTTATGGTTATACATATTTTTAAATCTTTATTTACTCTGCTGTTTATGACTAGATTTTATTAATTTGGCCTAAATTTTATTTAGTCAATTTTTTATTATTTCTTTTTGTCACCATTGTTTTGAGTTTTTATGTTTTATGCCTTAACTTGAATTATTTTACCTACTAACATTTTCTGGCTACGTGTACATTAGTTACCAAGTACATTTTTACTTGTTTTCCTGTGTTTCAAGCTAGAAGGAAGACAAATAATTTTCCAGGACCATTTAAGCTTTTCCAGGACATTTCACTTTTTTCATCATTTTCCATATTTTTTTCATGACTGGAAAATTGGGCAATCATTTTCCAGGTTTTCCAGGACGCGTGGGAGCCCTGTATATTTCGTCATTAAACCCAGGTAGTGCTCTTAGGAACCAGCCAACCGTGGGTATTTTCTGAAGGTAGAGCTCAGTCTAAGTGGCGCAGTAGCTCCATACTGTACCCCATTCATTGAGCTCGTAGGTGAGTATGACGCTCTGTGCGTGCGTCACTGAGGCGTCCTCTCCCTGGTCCTTGAAGAAATCCCTCAGATCCACAGTGGAGAGCACACAGCCGTTAGAAGAATAACGGGTAAAAACAGCATCCAGCTCTGGTCTGCGTAACAGCTCCCTGCAGAACACTTCGATCTCTCCATGATCCAGACGACCGTCAGCTGATTTGTCACATTTCTGTCAGAGAAAGAGGGAGAACATTTTATTTAAAGTTATTCTGGACAAAGTGCTGACGCTGAGGGACATGAATGTTCTACCTGGAAGAGGTTTCGAGCATACTGATCATTCAGATCAATATTGATCATCTGCAGCAGTGTTTGGACTTCATCGTAGCTCATTTTGTCATCGTGGTTCTGATCAGCTCGGCTCAGGTAAGCATGGATCCAGGTGACGGCAAACAGTTAAGGAAGTACAGACAGTGGATAACACGACATGAGAAGGACCGCTGTAACCGGTCTTTGCTCCTCCTTTAATCAGAGTTGTGACTACAACAGCTCGACATTTTAAAGACAGAGCAAACAGCTTTCCCATTCTCATGTCCACATATGCCCCTGCTGTAAGGATATTGGTTGAGTTTCTCCTTCTGCGTCATGTTCTCCACCCTCCCCTGCAGCGTCCTGATGCCACGGGCCCAGTGCTGAGCCTCCTCCGGGCTCTGACAGAGCAGATCCAGGCTCTTACGGGGCCCTTTGAAAACCACCGTCAGACAGCGGCTCTCTGGGACTGAGCCGAGCATCGGCCTGAGCGTCTCAGACTGACAGCCTTCACGAACACACTCCACCTCCATGACAGAGACTGAGGAGAGAGAACTGTGTTTGCACTGAAGTCTTTATTGTGAGCTCAAGCTAAAGACTGTTAATAGTTTTGATTAACCTCCATGCTGGATCGATACCACACTGAATGCACTTTGAACTCACCAGCACTTCGCAATATTCATTTGATAACTCAGTGTTTTCTTAATATGCACATCGATGGCAAACTGAGGCAGAGAGGCAGTTAACAGAATCAGGACTAGTCTCTTTCTCTTCTGCCTTCTCTGGAGACATGAAGCTGCCTGTAATACAAATGTATGGGGCCATTTGCCTTAAGCTAGCAGGATAGCTGTAACATTCTGACAGCTTTTCTCCTTCATTTTTCATAACAATTTCTCTAATAGAGAAGTAAAATAAAACTCTTACGAGGTATTGACTAAACTGAATTGCTGTCATCAGGCTCTCTCTTCTCTGCCTTCACTTTACAGCATCAGAAATTATTTAGGCATTTCCATCTGGGCCTCACCGACACAGCCACAACATAAACTGCACAGTGGTTAACAAAACCTCCATTATTGTAAGGAACTTCTTTATAAGCTGAGTAAGAATATTCTGTATGTAAAGACTGCTTTGTGGAGGTGCAAATCACCTGGCAGTCATGTCCACGTGTAGAGGGGGTCCCTCTTACCCAAACACTGCCATGCATCTCTTTATGATGCAAACAGGTTATTGCAGATAGTTGTTCTGATTAAAAAAGAACAATAAGATTAAGAGTGAAAACAAATTTACATCAATAATATATTGATTTAACTTAAGCTCTTGGCCTCAGAGTGGTTTCAAATCATCTGACATCCATCCACCCACTTATCCTTTTGGGATCAATGGGGTGCTAATTTAGCTAACATTAGGCCCTGCCAGCCAATCACAAGGCAGATATACAGCCTATAGAGACAGAAGAAGAGGGCACACTGTAAAAAAAATATATATATAACAGTATTTTACTGTTTATTTTACATATTTTTTCTGTATTTTTAAAATGCCAATTAATTCACAAAAATAAACTGTGATTTTACATGCCAAATGTAATATAATAGGAAATTACTGTAACTGTGAAAAAACACAATATTTCTGTTCTTTTACAAAGAAGCCCCATTAGAAATATGAATATTTATTAATAAAATATGTTAACAAGTGTATTGTAATTTTACAAATATTTTTCCGTTATTTAAGGGAATAAACTGTAAAATTCAACTTTACAACTCTAAAAAAAAACTTTTTCTATAAAATTATGTCATTAAGAGGTCCTGGTTTGGCGGAATGGTTAGCAACCAGGCACCCCATGTACTTCCTTCTGCTGGTTCAGGTTTGAATCCCGCCTGTGACCAGTCTGCAGAGTGTCTTCCCTTACTCTTACACCCCCTTTCACAAGCCTATCCTCTGTCTCTTTCCTATCAATAAAGACACAAAATACCCAAAGAATTTATAAAAAAATAAATAAATAATAATGTCATTGAAACCAACTATTAGCAGCAGATTCCTGTAAATTTAAGCATAGTTCTTCTTATTACAATGTCTATTTACCGTCTTTATGGGTAATTTAATTGCTTTTTAACATTAAATGTTTGTAATTAGACTTTGAAGAACTTTAAATTAAGGCAAAATCTTGTAAAAATTACAACTACAAACTGTATTTTAATTATGGAAAGAAACTGTATTTTTATGAAAAAGCAATTTTCTGTTATTTCACTGTTTTTTTTTTTTGGCACCCCAGCTGCTGGAAAATTACCGTTTTATTACGATGTTTTTTTTACAGTGCAGTTTGGAGGCAGGAGCACCACCTGCTCCACCATCATGCAGCCGGACATGTTTCAGTTTGTTCTTCAACCTTTCTGCATGACGCCTTTGTAACTGAAACAGAAGACAAAGAAGCTGCTGCTTCTACCAGCACGAGGAGAAGAAAGTCTTTGCTCTGCAGCCTCTGCAAGTTTACTATAGAAAAATTCAGAGAACCTGTGGTGACAGAAAAGGCCCAGAGTCTCGTCTGTTTGAGCACAGATGCCAGTGTGGACTCAGTGGTGTCATTTTGAGCTTTAAAAAGGTTCATTTACACATGTATATATTTGTATTGAGTGTTCCTGTAAGATACTATAATACCGTCTCTGTTCACTCATGGACTTTAAAACAATGTTGTTTTCCAGAGTGTACAGGATTTGTAGCACTACAGTTATTCCTGCAGCTGTAAATAAAGCTTCAGTTCACTGCCCTCACACACACTGACATACACTTTGGTCTCAGACAGGAACACATTTCAGGATCTGTTAGCTTGTCGTTCTGAAAACTAAAGTCCACACTGGATGTTTGTAGAGGTGGAGAGTGATGACGCACTGGACTGGAAAGTCATCACGGTGATTAAAGTGCTGCCCTGTTTGTTATAATCTGGGTAAATTAGATCATTTATGAGGAGGGCTGCTCTATTTGTAGAGTAAAAACATATTAACAAGAATTGACCAACCTCTCTACAAGTGCTTTCCTAACATGGACACAAGAGCTTGTCTTCTGTTTTATATAATTTTATTTCCTTTGAGACGCCTCGCCTCCTTTGTGTTTTAAAGTGTGATGTCTAGACCTCTTAACTTCCCCCTTCACCATGGCAGAAGTCTCTTTCTTCACCAGTAACAGGACAAACTTCCACACCACCTGTCTGTCTGTTTTTAGCACACCATGATGCTGATTCGCCTGTTTTCTTTGAGAGCATAGACAGAAACCTCAGCTTACTACAGAAACTACATCACTGTATGTTTAATGAAGATATGGACCAGAGGAAACACATTTGGGTGGTTGGGAGAGGTCCAATGAGCCCCACAAACATCCAAATGTAAAGTTTTGAATTTTTGGATCACAAAGGAGTAAAGTTAAGACGATTCAGCTGTGAAACAAGACAATGGAAAAGAACTTGTTCTTGGAAATCTGTTGAAGTCTGGAGATGCTGTGACAGTCCTGCTCTCCAAACACACTGGGCCACATCATGCTGTCAGCAGATGTAGCTTTGTGGTGATTAGAGGGCTTGTACTGTACAGGGAGGCTAACCTTATGCTAACTACACAGCACCAAACCACAGACTGAGGGCCAACTCCCATCACCACATAATGTCCTATAATCTGGATGTTTGAACCGTTGGACTGAAAATAGATCGACTCTATAATCAGAGTGGTGTGTGTGTGATAGTGGGGGACAAGGGCAGTGTGTGTGTGTCAGTGTATCTTTGAACAGGACAGTTAAGTGGTGCTTTAGCTGGCAGAAATAGATCCATGTTTCATGCTGCACGCCCTGAAAGAGCTCTGCGCTGTTTTAATGTTAAAGGAAACATCCACTAGTTTTTAATAATTTCTCTGAAAGGGTTCTCAACCTCTGGGTAGGGCCCTCACAGAGGCCCTTCAAAGGTTTTAAAACTTATTTTAAGATTTCCAGAGGGAGGACATGAAAGGTCCTGTTTACTGGCCAAAGATTTGGGGTCAGTGTGTCGAAAAAGGGGCCTCACATGAACCCTGTCACTTTATATTTTAATAGGATCAAAAGATGTTGCAGCTTTAAGACATGTGGGTCTTCAGCTGTGTCTTCGACCTGCTGCTGGTTAAAAGAGAGAGAGGTGCCGATGCATTGGATCAATCAAAATTAGATTTGATTCAATTGATTTGACATATTTTCAGTTTAACGACCTTGAAGTTAACCTTAAATACTAAACAATCAGAACTGATTGCCAGCCTTGTATACTGTGATCAGTGTAGTTAAACTGTGGGGGTTAATAGTCTCAAGATTCATATTTAGAGGTGCTTTTTCACAGTGTTTATCCCTCATTCTGTCTGCACTCAGCAGGATGTGGCAGAGATGATGAGTCTGATGATGATGTAATGATGCCCAAAATGGAGATTAATACATTTGAGAATCAGGGCCTAAATGTGGTCAAGTTCTGATGTAGCTAACGCCAGAGCAGCATCCATGCTAACCTCTACAAGCCTCCATTATTTACAGGCTTGTAGAGGTTTTGGCAATGCTAGCTGCCTGTGATTGGTCTGACCAGAAAAGTATAACTGCATGAAGCTTTGCACATGGATGCTCCTGATGACAGACATGGAGAACAAACTTCTTCACAAGGTTCTTCTGACACAAACAAGTTTAGGTAAGGCTGTTTCAATTTGATATACTGAAAAGGAGCTTGTTCTGATTGGACTCTGTGTAGCACCAGGACAGAAGTGTCAGTGCTGCCTGATCTCTGACATCTGAATTAAGTGCCATTGCCTGGTTCTGGTAGTATGCTCTGGCATTCAGCAGAAGTTTGAGGGTTTAGGCCCAACTCTGGCAGTCACATGCCAATGTGTGCAAAAAGCTTAGCCCCAGGTTGCCCTGACTGCTGCGTCATTGGTGTGTAAATGGGTATGAAAGGGTGTGGATGTGTTATTTAATACTGCTGGACAACACAGCACCATCAGTGAGTAACTGAGAGTGAATGGTGTAAGTGAATACCTGAGCCCAGCAGTGTAAAAGCACTGTAGCTGGGTGTAATTTTTCTGGAAGATTTCAGCCAAACTGAATCTTCTGGACTTTATTGTAGCGTGTGGAATAATCATACTTACAGGACTGCTGCTCTTTGGCTCTGCTGGAGGTTTTGTGGGACTGACACCAGATGGTGACGCCATCCTCCAGCAGCTTCAGAGTCCGTCTCTTCTGCCATCGAGGCGAACGCACCTTTATGTGGAGTGATGCATACATCCATTAAAAAGCAGACTTCCTGAACATGCCACAGTTTAAAGTGGGTAAGTGTTATTACCTTGATCATACTGGAGCCCTGCAGCATCTGTTTGATATTCTCATCATCCTGAACACCTAGAGAGCAAACACACAGAGACTCTACTGAAGAACGATGAAGACACATTTGATCAGGAGGGAAATGACTCACATGAAGTCTGAAGCAAGACAAGAGTAAAAGGAGGAATGGGAGGATGAAGAGAAGAAGCAGAGTACAGTCATGGTTAGGACTGGGTGTGTGTCCACAGGTTCGACCACAGCTGTTCTCCTGAAGCTGCATGTGCACGCACAAAGGAGACAGACCTACAGCACAACCAGAGCTAAACTGAGCTTAGTGAGATGATTTGGCCTGAATAAGAGCCTGCCTTATGAATTCATTATCATGAGGTAAAGCACGTTTACAGTCTGGATGCTCTCTGGGACTGGCCCACTGAGGAAAGTGACGCTTGGCTCTCGTGATTGAAGCCAGTGAACTACAGCTGTCTGTTTGCAGGCTAAAGTCTGGGATGTGCACCAATGGACTGCTTAGTTAGATCTGGATAACCAACCCTGAAGCACTCTCTCTCTGTTAACAGGTTGTTCTGTACTTCACCTGTGAATAAGAGACACTGGATGAACACGGGGAGCCAAAGGACGTCATCGGGAGAGTCTCACGTGAACAGTGCAGTTAGGCAGTATTTTGATCCAAAGAAGTGAGAGAGTGGTGTTTAGGCTGGTCATTTACTCAACTCAACTCATCTTTGTTTATAAAGCACTTTAAAAACAACCGCAGCTGAAACAAAGTGCTGTACACAAATAGACAAAACAAAACAGACAGCAGACTTAATTTAAAACAATGGATAAAATAAAGCAGATACAAATACTAAAACAATTGTTTCAATGTTTTTAAAAACTAATTTAAAAATAGTAGTAACAATAAGTAAAAGCAAACCACAAAACACTAAAACAGGAGCCGAGTCTCATGCAGGGTTGAAAGCCAAGGAATAAAAATGGGTTTTAAGACGAGTTTTAAAAATGGACAGTGAGAAGCTTTGTCTGATGTGGACGGGAAGCTCCAACTGGAGATGTAAGAGAGCGGACTGGCTGACACCAAGATAAAGTAGGTTACAGTAATCCAGCCGAGATGTAATAAAGGCATGGATTACTGTTTCAAAGTGCTGTTGTGCAAGGAAGGGTTTAACTTTTGCCAGCTGCCTGATATGAAAAAAGCTGGGCTTTACAACAGAGCTAATTTGCTTTTCCAATTTAAAATCATTGTCCATCTTAAAACCCAAGTTTGAGACTGCTGTCTTAAAATAAATAGCTAAAGGACCCAAGTCTAAAGGAGGGGATTCACAAGGACCACTGGGACCAAACACCATCACTTGTGTTTTTTTCTCATTAAAGTTTAAAAAGTTCAAAGCCATCCAGGATTTGATGTCTTTGAGACATGAAAGAAGTGGTGTGAGGGAGAAAGCACCATCCTTCTTCAGTGGCACATAGATCTGGCTATCGTCAGCATAGCAATGGAAAGAGATGCCATGCTTTCTCAAGATGGAGCCCAGAGGCAGCAAATACAATGAAAACAGCAGGGGCCCCAAAATCGACCTCCGTGGCACCCCATACTGCAGTGGAGCAGAGCTGGACTCTGAATCTCCAAGGCTCACACTCATCGTTCTGTCTGCAAGATATGACCTCAACCACTCCAGTGCAGTACCACGAATACCTACGAGGCTATGTAGCCGAGCCACTAAGGTATCGTGGTTCACAGTGTCAAAGGTCGAGGACAGATCCAACAGAACCAGAACTACATGATCTCCAGTATCATTTTCCAGGAGGATATCATCAAAAACTCTCAATAAGGCTGACTCACATTGAACCACACGACCAAAGCAAAGTAACATCCAGCACGGACATATGGACGCAAAATTAAAGGGACATCCAAAAGTTAGTGGTGCTAGAACTGTTAGCATCAGTTTAAACTCCGTTCCACAAACCAGGCTCATGGTTTGTCTTCTGATGCTGTGACACTTACAGTTTTGAGTGTTTTAAGAACTTCAGACTTTGGTTTGGTTACACAGAGCTGTCATGTCCACAACAGTAAATATTCCAAATCTTTTTTCAGAAGAATGATCAGACCAATGCAAGACAAACAAGGTAACAGGCAGCAGTCTGCCGGTCTATCAGGAGGCAAATAAGTCCGTCAAACTTAATTTACACACTGATACATTTAAGACATGTGAAAAGAAATCACTATCAGCTATCATAGCTGAGCAGCAGGTAGAAATTACTCACTTTAGTGTTTTTTTGCTCTCACCGATTAAAAAAAAAGAGAAAATAACTACTTTGAATGCCTAATTTCAGTTTAATACGCTCAGACAGTTCAGTAGACTGTCAAAGTTAAGTCTTTGTGATACACTTACCTTTTCTTGCCGTTCACTTAGCCTCCAAAAATTATTATTTTAACCAGAGAAAGCTGTTTTTCTCCTGTGATTAAACTATTATCACCCTATTATAAATTATTATAAACCTAAAGCACATTTTCACTGGGATAAGAAGTTGAATAAACTTAGCTGGAGACATTTCAAACTACAAAAAATCTTAATCAATATGTTTTTCTATCTTAATTTTTCATTTTTACTTGATCACTTCCACATGGGAAGTAACATAAAATTATTCCCAAATGTGTCCCCCCGAGGCTGGCTGAGTTCGATGCTTCTCATTGGAAAAGATTAAGTTCTCCCTCAAAGGATCTACCTCTGAAGTTCACAAGACCTGGCAACCCTCGTGTGAATACCAAAACTCTCTGAGGCCGATAATTATCTGCCCCTCTTCCCCATGTGAGTGGTTTGTCATAAGTCTGTATCACCTTTTTTTCAATACTATGTATATATCCTCTCAGTTATAGATATTGATACATTAATATATTAATATCATACAACAGTCTATCTCTATTTGATTAATACTTACTTTATTCCCTTTTTTTTTTTTGGTCAAGGTCTTTTTTTATTGTTTTTTAACAATTATACACAAAAATGGCATGTATACATTAATTATGTTTCAATTTGAATTGAAAAAAAACAAAAAACATAGCTCCAACAGAGCCCCTTTCCCCAATGTACCTCACACAAAAAAAGAGAAAAAATATATAAATTGAAAAATAGATAAAAAAAAAAAGAAAAAAAAATGAAAAAAATAATATATATATATATATATATGTATATATGTATATATATATATATATATATATATATATATATATATATATATATATATATATATACATATATATATACATATATATATTAAAATAAAATAAAATGAATGTATATATGTATATATATACATAAACACACACATATGTAAAAGGATAAATAAATAAATCAGACTGTCTAAGATAAATTAAAGGAAATACAAAAATGAGAAAAATAAAATAAGACAAGAATATGCATATAAATACATAATACACATATATGCACATATGTATGTAAACATACACATATGTCCACGTATACATATTCAATGTACAATAAGAGTTAATAAATACATAAATGAGTAATCAAAGGGTTACCGAAGATGGGATTATCAGCTCTAACACATTATGTCCTTTGCATTCTTTTTTTCTAAATATGTTAAAAAAGGTTGCCAGATGGAATAAAATTTCTGGGCACTGCCTCTTGTGGTGTAACGTATTTTTTCAAATGTCAGATGATGAACAACATCAGTTATCCATAATTTAAAAGGTGGAGGGTATTTCTCTTTCCATTTAAACAAAATCAATCGACGTGCTAGGAGAGTACCAAATGCTATCATAGTTTTTGCCTGGTGGCTGAGATGTTGGTCAGGTGATACAACTCCAAAAATTGCTGTGATTGAGGAGGGTTTTAAGGGTTTCTTCAAAACCTCTGTAAAGGTTGTAAATATCAGATTCCAAAATCTATCTAATTTTGAGCAAAACCAAAACATATGTGATAGGGTGCCCGGTGCTTGTCTGCATCTGTCACATATGGGATCAAAAGCAGGAAGCATTCTACATAACTTGACTTTGGACCAGTGGAGACGATGTAGGATCTTGAATTGAATCACAGCATGTCTTAAACAAATAGGAGTGTATTTTTTCTAAAGCATCATCCCAGACTTCCTCAGAAAGCTTTATTTCCAATTCTTCCTCCCAACAATTCTTAAGCCGGGTTAAGGGTTTCAAGTCATAATTATTTATTAAGGAATAAACAAGTCCGATAGACTTTTTGGAGGATGGATTAATTTTCAGAATAGAGTCAAGGAGAGAGATAGTCGGTTTAGATGGAAAAGAGGAGAAACATGTTGAAACAAAGTTCCGAGCTTGAAGATATCTGAAAAAGTGTGAGCGAGGAATATTAAACTTTGATATTAGCTGATCAAAAGATACAAAAGAGTTGTTAACAAACAGATTTTCTAGTGTAGTGACTCCTTCTTTAACCCAGATGTCAAAAGTCTTGTCTATAATTGATGGTTTAAATAAATGTTTTTTTTGTTATGGGTGCATGGATTGACATATCTTTCAGTGAAAAAATTCTTCTGAATTGTGTCCATATCTTAAAAGAGTGTTTTATAATCGGATTTGTAGAGTATTTCGATATAGGATCAGGTAGTGGGAGTTTTGTACTGAGTAATGCACTTAGAGAAGTAGAGTTACAGGATGAATGTTCCAGCTGTAGCCATTTAGGGACTGTAGTCGAAACTGGGGATTCTTTCCAGTAAAGTAGATTCCTTATGTTAGCAGCCCAGTAATAGTTCTGGAAATTAGGGAGGGAGAATCCACCATTTCGACGATGGCGTTGTAACATATTTTTACGTATTCTAGGTGTTTTCTTATTCCAAATAAACTGTGATATTATTTTATCTATCGACGTGAAAAAAGATTTTGAAAGAAATACGGGAATACTTTGAAAAACATATAAAAATTTGGCAGCACATTCATTTTGATAGCATTTATTTTCCCTCCCAGTGATAAAGGCAACAGACTCCATCGATCAAAATCTTGCTGTAAACGACACAACATTGGTTTGAAAATTTGCTTTGTAGATGTCTTTAAATTCCTGAGTGATCCAGATTCCTAAACATTTACATTTGCATGTATTTACTTTCAGGGAAAAATGGTCAAAGTTAAGTATTTTTGCAGTAGCATTAACTGGCATGATTTCACTTTTTTGAAAATTAACTTTGAACCCTGATATCTTGCCAAATTCCTTCAAAATGTTTAATGTGATTGGCAGACCACTCAAGGGATCAGATAAGAATAAGAGAATGTCATCAGCGTAAAGGGATATCCTATGTTCGGAATCATTTCGCCATATTCCCTTTATGCCAGCTTCCCCACGCAATGTGACAGCTAGCGGCTCAACTGCTATTGCAAATAATAGAGGCGATAGTGGACATCCCTGTCTGATGCCACGAAGAAGTGGAAAATAAGCAGAAAGGTTATTGTTTGTACGAACAGCTGCTGTTGGAAAGGAGTATACCACTCGTATCCATGAGATAAATTTTGAACCAAAACCGAATTGTTTGAGGGTGTAGAAAAGATAATCCCACTCCACCCGATCAAATGCTTTCTCGGCATCGAGAGATATCAATATTTCTGGGATTTCGGGTGGAGTGGGATCATAGATGATGTTTAACAGTCGCCGTATATTAAAAAAGGAATGACGATTTTTGATAAAACCTGTTTGGTCGTCGGATATAATAGAAGGAAGAACTGTTTCTAGCCGATGTGCAAGCATCTTGGCGAGGATTTTACTGTCTACATTTAAAAGTGAAATAGGACGATATGAACCACATTCCAAGGGATTTTTATCTTTTTTGTGAATGAGTGAAATAACTGCCTGACGCATTGTTGAAGGGAGGGAGGAAGTACTAAAGGATTCCTCAAATACAGAAAGCAAAACTGGTGCAAGCTGGGTGGCAAATTTTTTATAGAATTCGCCCGGAAACCCGTTGGGGCCGGGGGCTTTTCCATTTTGCATTGAGTTTGTTGCATTTATGAATTCTGCAGTGGAAAATGATCTTTCCATGTTCGCAGCTGTTTCTTCATCAATTCTAGGGATCTTTAGTTTTTCAAAGAACGAGTTAAACAAAGATTCATCCTTGAGGGATTCTACTTTATTCCCTTTTTAATATTTGCCTATTTCACTTCTTTGTTTTTGGTATTTGGTACTAGTCTGTGTGTTAGTTATGCTTGGGTGGATTTTTTTACTAAGAATAATGGAGCACATTAACGCCACTGTCCTCAACAACAATGTTGGTAGCTCTTGTTTAATTCTGTGCCAACAATAATAAAAAGATGTTGGACAAAAAATGTGACTGTTGTCACATTAACAAACAAAGAGCTTTGAAGGAGAGGGACAGGGCATTGGACAGCATGCATTACACCGACACATAGGGGTGTGCGATACAGCGATATTAAATTGTTAAGGATTATAACGTGGGGACGATCTCATAAAGCAGAAAGATCGTCAGATCGTCTGTATGGGCGCAGAGACTTTGACGCGCACCCGACTAACCAATCGTAGCGCATTACGCGCAGTGCATGGTGGGATCTCCTGTTTGGTTATGTAGCGTGAAGCCATGGTGGAAAGAGAAAAGGAGATAAAAGCTTGAAGATGTCTGAACAAAAATCTGTTCTAAAGCAGCTGTATTATCACTAAGGTTATAGACATTGCAGTTAGATAACATTTGTTTTGAATTTTTGCACTTTAAGAGATAAATTGTTGTTCATTACCTTTTATGTTTACATTTATTGCACATTTTTTTATAAAAACTGAACTATTTAAATTAAAATCTGTTCAGAGAGTTTCTTTGGCTTAAATTGTCTTTTTTTTTCTTTTAGGGTTTTACATGTTTTATATGTTAAACATGGGGAAAAAATGGTCAAACATGAAAACTAGTCTGGAAAAATCAACGTAAAAAAATTGTGATAAAATCGTGATCATGATTTTTATTTTTTTTTAAATTATGTTATGATATTTTTGCCATATCGCCCACCCCTACCCACACACCATCAGTACCTCTCTCCCCCACTGAATACATGTGCTCCCCCAAATGTTGTAAATCACAAAATTTACAATGGGGTCCATGATATGGCTTGAACTGGAGCACCAGTAAGGCTTTTGTTGAAGGGGAGCACACGGACCCTGAGGGGGAGGGCAATGCTAGTAGATAAAACAAGCAGCATGATACACTCCTTCATCATTAGGCGTTTGGTCATCATTGGGTTGGTGCTGCCTGGGGTTGCTGTCCTTCAGTTGGTCATGCTGGTGGTGCTGTCAGTTGGTCATTGAAGATTGGTCAAGATTTTGACAGACATGATAAATGGCCTACAAGCTTTGACCTCCTTATGGCTTTAAAAAGGATCAATCTCACATCCAGCATCATACAGTGTTAATCAAACTGACTTGAATTGAGACCTGCCAAAGGACTGATGTCATGTTGATTTACCTTTTTGACCAAATTATGATGACAATTTGATGCCCACTGGGAATATTTCTCTGACATCATTTGATTTAAAAATCATAACATTCAGACTTGCTCCACATTGTTGGTGCAGACTTGAATTTTTAGTGATTGAATTGTAGGAATGAAATTATTTTTAAAAAATGTGATTTGGTCGGATTTCCTCTTCCATAACTATATATCTAAGTAATGATTTGCAATTATAAAAACGGACTATTTGACTTAATAAGATAAAATCCATCTGATCATTAGTGTCATTTTCTTTGTCTGTTTATGGGTCAGAGGCATCAAAGTCGCATTATAAGTGATTTTCAGTCCGAACTCTTCGGGATTTGATTTTCTTGCTCCATTGTTTAGGGGGCGGGGAGATAACGGTCCTTTAACGTGTTATCACCCCGGAGGAGATAAACACTCTAATCTCTGAGCACATGCTGTCTGTGTGTCTCTTACCCAAATTCCGCAGGGGGTCGATGGCCCTGGACTCGGACGTCCCGGCTCCGTTCTTCAGCGCCGGGGCTCTCTTGTATCCCAGCATACCGGAAAGTGTGCGCCAGGCTCTGCGGCTGCCTCCCTGGTCTCTCTGTGTGGATCCTTGGTGGTCTCTCGGGCTGGATGTGCTCTATGCAGGATCAGCTGTGAGGGGCTGCAGAGGGGGGACAGGCCGAGAGGGAGCCGATCCTCATGGTTTATAGTCTGCAGGAGGAAAAGGGCTTCTGGTCCAGCCTTCTGCTTTCTGAGGTCACTAGGATTTATGAACGCTGAGCTGCAGGCAGATATGAAGTACACAGTAATGAAAAGATCTTCCTGTTCAACCTTTCAAAATAAAACCGTCCAATAATTGTTTTGATCTTGACGAAAGGGGTCCAGACAAACTCAGAACTGGAACCTTCTGGCTGCATTAATAATTAACACATGTTTAAATCGACCTTCGCGTTTTTAACCATTTTTATAGTAAGTTTTATTAAAATAAAACATGTCCAAAGTGTAAACTCCTCTCAGCCTTATGGACTTTAAGAACATGGACATCCCCTCATCGATGTGACTTTTGGACTTATCGACACTGGAAATGTTGGTTACACCTTACTTCTTAAAAACAGTCTATGGTGCATATCCTCTATCTCCTCTATGTCTCCATGTATTTATACCAGCTGGACCAAAACATGATATGGGTGTCATGTTCCTTTTGTTGTGTTGCAAGAGCATAGGAGAGCACCGATACACAGCCCTGTGGTTAACCCCACCTCATCCTTAAAACACCTGTTCCTTTACTCAAAGTTAGTGATCGCGTTCTGTCCTTGCGATGGTTTTGTGCTCTTATTTTGGAGGAAATTCTTATTTCCGGATGAGTTGTTATTGCTTCTGGTCGTATGAGAACAACGGGGTTGTAAACGGATTAGACTGATGAGGGAGGCGCAGCGTAAGTAACAGTCCTCATTTGGGTCCACTGAGCTTAAACAGAATTAAACACCCGGCACAGCTCTGACAGGAGCAATGAAGAAAATCTTGCAGGAAGAAAATCGTCCTGTTCAACTCAGTGCTTCATTTGGTTGGTGCTGTCAGTTGGTCCTTCATTGAGTTGGAGCTGTTAGTTGGTCCTTCATTGAGTTGGAGCTGTTGGTCCTTCATTGGGTTGGTGTTGTCAGTTGGTCATCATTGGGTTGGTGCTGTCAGTTGGTGCTTCATTGGGTTGGTGCTGTCAGTTGGTCATCATTTGGTTGGTGCTGTCAGTTGGTCCATCATTGGGATGGAGCTGTCAGTTGGTCATCATTGGTTGAGTGCTGTCAGTTCAGTCCTTCATTGAGTCAGTGCTGTCAGTTGGTCATCATTGAGTTGGTGCTGTCAGTTGGTCCTTCATTGGTTTGGTGCTGTCAGGTGGTCATCACTGGGTTGGTGTTGTCAGTTGGTGCTTCGTTGGGTTGGTGCTGTCAGTTGGTCATCATTGAGTTGGAGCTTTCAGTTGGTCCTTCATTGGGTTGGTGCTGTCAGGTGGTCATCATTGGGTTGGTGTTGTCACCTGGTGCTTCATTGGGTTGGTGCTGTCAGTTTGTTATCATTGAGTCGATGCTGTCAGTTGGTCCTTTAATGGGTTGGTATTGTCAGTTGGTCATCATTTGATTGGTGCTGGCCATTGGTCATCATTGGGTTGGTGCTGTCAGTTGGTCCTTCGTTGGGTTGATTCTGTAAGTTGGTCATCATTGGGTTGGTGCTGCCAGTTGGTCATCATTGAGTTGGTGCTGTCAGTTGGTTATCATTAGGTTGGTGCTGTCAGTTGGTCCCTCATTGGGTCAGTGCTGTCAGTTGGTTATCATTGAGTTGGTGCTGTCAGTTGGTCCTTCATTGGGTTGGTGTTTTCAGTTGGTCATCATTGGGTTGGTGCTGTCAGTTGGTCCTTCATTGAGTTGGATCCATCAGTTGGTCCTTCATTGAGTCAGTGCTGTCAGTTGGTCCTTCATTGGGTTGGAGCTGTCAGTTGGTCTTTCATTGAGTTGAAGCTGTCAGTTGGTCAACATTGGGTTGGTGCTTTCAGTTGGTCCTTCATTGAGTTGAAGCTTTCAATTGGTCATCATTGGGTTGGTGCTGTCAGTTCAGTCCTTCGTTGGGTCAGTGCTGTAGGTTGGTCATCATTGAGTTGGTGCTTTCAGTTGGTCATCATTGGGTTGGTGCTTTCAGTTGGTCATCATTGGGTTGGTGCTGTCAGTTGGTCCTTCGTTGGGTTGATGCTGTCAGTTGGTCATCATTGGGTTGGTGCTGGCAGTTGGTCATCATTGAGTTGGTGCTATCAGTTGGTCCTTCATTGGGTTGGTGCCTTTAGGTGGTCATTATTGGGTTGGTGTTGTCAGTTGGTGCTTCGTTGGGTTGGTGCTGTCAGTTGGTTACCATTAGGTTGGTGCTGTCAGTTGGTCCCTCATTGGGTCAGTGCTGTCAGTTGGTTATCATTGAGTTGGTGCTGTCAGGTGGTCCTTCATTGGGTTGGTGTTGTCAGTTGTTCATCATTGGGTTGGTGCTGTCAGTTGGTCCTTCATTGAGTTGGATCCATCAGTTGGTCCTTCATTGAGTCTGTGCTGTCAGTTGGTCCATCATTGAGTTGGTGCTGTCAGGTGGTCCTTCATTGGGTTGGTGTTGTCAGTTGTTCATCATTGGGTTGGAGCTGTCAGTTGGTCATCATTGGGTCAGTGCTGTCAGTTGGTCATCATGGGTTGGTGCTTTCAGGTGGTCATCATTGGGTTTGTGCTGTCAGTTGGTCCTTCATTGGGTTAGTGCTGTGAGATGGTCATCATTGGGTTAATGCTGTCCATTGTTCCTTCATTGGATCAGTGCTATCAGTTGGTCCTTGGGTTGGTGCTGTCAGTCTGGTCCTCATTGAGTTGAAGCTGTCAGTTCGTCATCATTGGGTTGGTGCTGATAGTTGGTCCATCATTGGGTTGGTTCTGTCAGTTGGTCCTTCATTGGGCCAGTGGTGTCAGTTGGTCCTTTATTGAGTTGGTGTTGTCAGTGGGTTCTTAATTGATTTGGTACTGTCAGTTAGTCATCATTGAGTTGGTTCTGTCAGTCGCTCCTTCATTGGGTCGGTGCTGTCAATTGGTCATGATTGGGTTGGTGCTGTCAGTTCAGTCCTTCGTTGGGTCATTGCTGTAGGTTGGTCATCATTGAGTTGGTGCTTCCAGTTGGTCATCATTGGGTTGGAGCTGTCAGTTGGTCATCATTGGATCAGTGCAATCAGTTGGTCCTTCGTTGGGTTGGAGCTGTCAGTTGGTCATCATTAGGTTGGTGCTGTCATTTGGTCCTTCATTTGGTTGATGTGGTCAGTTGGTCCTTCATTGGGTCAGTGGTGTCAGTTGGTCCTTTATTGATTTGGTGCTGTCAGTTGGTCCTTCATTGGATTGGTGCTATCAGTTGGTCCTGCATTGGGTCAGTGGTGTCAGTTGGTCCTTTATTGGGTTGGTGCTGTCAGTTGGTCATCATTGGGTTGGTGCTGTCAGTTCAGTTCTTCGATGGGTCAGTGCTGTCAGTTGGTCATCATTGAGTTGGTCCTGTCAGTTGGGCATCAGTGGGTTGGTGCTGTCAGTTGGTCATCATTGGGATGGAGCTGTCAGTTGGTCATCATCGAGTTGCTGGTGTCAGTTGGTCCTTCTTTGGGTTGGTGCTGTCAGGTGGTCATCCTTGGGTTGGTGTTGTCAGTTGGTGCTTCGTTGGGTTGGTGCTGTCATTTGTTTATCATTGGGTTGGTGCTGTCAGTTGATCCATCATTGGTTTGGTGCTGTCAGGTGGTCATCACTGGGTTGGTGCTGTCAGTTGGTCATCATTGGGTTGGTGCTGTCAGAAGGTCATCATTGGGTTGGTGCTGTCAGTTGGTCATCATTGGGTTGGTGCTTTCAGTTGGTCATAATTGAGTTGGTGCTGTCAGTTGGTCCTTCGTTGGGTTGATTCTGTAAGTTGGTCATCATTGGGTTGGTGCTGCCAGTTGGTCATCATTGAGTTGGTGCTGTCAGTTGGTTATCATTAGGTTGGTGCTGTCAGTTGGTCCCTCATTGGGTTGGTGTTTTCAGTTGGTCATCATTGGGTTGGTGCTGTCAGTTGGTCCTTCATTGAGTTGGATCCATCAGTTGGTCCTTCATTGAGTCAGTGCTGTCAGTTGGTCCTTCATTGGGTTGGAGCTGTCAGTTGGTCTTTCATTGAGTTGAAGCTGTCAGTTGGTCAACATTGGGTTGGTGCTTTCAGTTGGTCCTTCATTGAGT
Source organism: Scarus forsteni (assembly GCA_036419115.1). Lineage (NCBI taxonomy): Eukaryota > Metazoa > Chordata > Actinopteri > Labriformes > Labridae > Scarus > Scarus forsteni. The sequence goes on from JAZDUH010000386.1 coordinate 11,966,117, forward strand.
TGAAGCTTTCAATTGGTCATCATTGGGTTGGTGCTGTCAGTTCAGTCCTTCGTTGGGTCAGTGCTGTAGGTTGGTCATCATTGAGTTGGTGCTTTCAGTTGGTCATCATTGGGTTGGTGCTTTCAGTTGGTCATCATTGGGTTGGTGCTGTCAGTTGGTCCTTCGTTGGGTTGATGCTGTCAGTTGGTCATCATTGGGTTGGTGCTGGCAGTTGGTCATCATTGAGTTGGTGCTGTCAGTTGGTCCTTCATTGGGTTGGTGCTGTCAGGTGGTCATTATTGGGTTGGTGTTGTCAGTTGGTGCTTCGTTGGGTTGGTGCTGTCAGTTGGTTACCATTAGGTTGGTGCTGTCAGTTGGTCCCTCATTGGGTCAGTGCTGTCAGTTGGTTATCATTGAGTTGGTGCTGTCAGGTGGTCCTTCATTGGGTTGGTGTTGTCAGTTGTTCATCATTGGGTTGGTGCTGTCAGTTGGTCCTTCATTGAGTTGGATCCATCAGTTGGTCCTTCATTGAGTCTGTGCTGTCAGTTGGTCCATCATTAGGTTGGAGCTGTCAGTTGGTCATCATTGGATCAGTGCAATCAGTTGGTCCTTCGTTGGGTTGGAACTGTCAGTTGGTCATCATTGGGTTGGTGCTGTCATTTGGTCCTTCATTGGGTTGATGTGGTCAGTTGGTCCTTCATTGGGTCAGTGGTGTCAGTTGGTCCTTTATTGATTTGGTGCTGTCAGTTGGTCCTTCATTGGATTGGTGCTATCAGTTGGTCCTGCATTGGGTCAGTGGTGTCAGTTGGTCCTTTATTGAGTTGGTGCTGTCAGTTGGATCTCTATTGAGTTGGTGCTGTCAGTTAGTCATCATTGAGTTGGTGCCTTCAGTTGCTCCTTCATTGGGTAGGTGTTGTCAGTTGGGCATCATTGGGTTGGTGCTGTCAGTTGGTCATCATTGGGTTGGTGCTGTCAGTTCAGTTCTACGATGGGTCAGTGCTGTCAGATGGTCATCATTGAGTTGGTCCTGTCAGTTGGGCATCAGTGGGTTGGTGCTGTCAGTTGGTCATCATTGGGTTGGTGCTGTCAGTTGGTCATCATTGAGTTGCTGGTGTCAGTTGGTCCTTCTTTGGGTTGGTGCTGTCAGGTGGTCATCCTTGGGTTGGTGCTGTCAATTGGTCATCATTGGGTTGGTGTTGTCAGTTGGTCCTTCGTTGGGTTGGTGTTGTCAGTTGGTCATCATTGAGTTGGTGCTTCCAGTTGATCATCATTGGGTTGGTGCTGTCAGTTGGTCATCATTAGGTTGGTGCTGTCAGTTGGTCCTTCGTTGTGTTGATTCTGTAAGTTGGTCATCATTGGGTTGGTGTTGCCAGTTGGTCATCATTGAGTTGGTGCTGTCAGTTGGTTATCATTATGTTGGTGCTGTCAGTTGGTCCCTCATTGGGTCAGTGCTGTCAGTTGGTTATCATTGAGTTGGTGCTGTCAGTTGGTCATCATTGGGTTGGTGCTGTCAGTTGGTCATCATTGAGTTGCTGGTGTCAGTTGGTCCTTCTTTGGGTTGGTGCTGTCAGGTGGTCATCCTTGGGTTGGTGCTGTCAATTGGTCATCATTGGGTTGGTGCTGTCAGTTCAGTCCTTCGTTGGGTCATTGCTGTAGGTTGGTCATCATTGAGTTGGTGCTTCCAGTTGATCATCATTGGGTTGGTGCTGTCAGTTGGTCATCATTAGGTTGGTGCTGTCAGTTGGTCCTTCGTTGTGTTGATTCTGTAAGTTGGTCATCATTGGGTTGGTGTTGCCAGTTGGTCATCATTGAGTTGGTGCTGTCAGTTGGTTATCATTATGTTGGTGCTGTCAGTTGGTCCCTCATTGGGTCAGTGCTGTCAGTTGGTTATCATTGAGTTGGTGCTGTCAGTTGGTCCTACATTGGGTTGGTGTTTTCATTTAGTCATCATTGGGTTGGTGCTGTCAGTTGGTCCTTCATTGAGTTGGATCCCTCAGTTGGTCCTTCATTGAGTCAGTTGCTGTCAGTTCAGTTCATTGATTGGTCAGTGCTGTCAGTTGGTCATCATTGAGTTGGATCCATCAGTTGGTCCTTCATTGAGTCAGTGGTGTCAGTTGGTTATCATTGGTCAGTGCTGTCAGTTGGTCCTTCATTGGGTCAGTGGTGTCAGTTGGTCCTTTATTGAGTTGGTATTGTGAGTTGGTTCTTTATTAAGTTGGTAAGGTCAGTTAGTCATCATTGAGTTGGTGCTGTCAGTCGCTGCTTCATTGGGTTGGTGCTGTCAATTGGTCATCATTGGGTTGGTGCTGTCAGTTCAGTCCTTTGTTGGGTCATTGCTGTAGGATGGTCATCATTGAGTTGGTGCTTCCAGTTGATCATCATTGGGTTGGTGCTGTCAGTTGGTCATCATTGGGTTGGTGCTTTCAGTTGGTCCTTTGTTGTGTTGATTCTGTCAGTTGGTCATCATTGGGTTGGTGCTGCCAGTTGGTCATCATTGAGTTGGTGCTGTCAGTTGGTTATCATTATGTTGGTACTGTCAGTTGGTCATCATTGAGTTGGTGCTGTCAGTTGCTCCTTCATTGGGTTGGTGCTGTCAGTTGGTCATCATTGGGTCAGTGCTGTCAGTTGGTCATCATTGGGTTGGTGCTGTCAGTTCAGCCTTCATTGGGTCAGTGCTGGCAGTTGGTCATCATTGGGTTGGTGCTGTCAGTTGGTCCTTCATTGGGTTGATGCTGTCATTTGGTCTTCATTGGATCAGTGCTGTCAGTTGGTCATCATTGGGTCAGTGCTGTCAGTTGGTTATCATTGAGTTGGTGCTGTAAGTTGGTCATCATTGGGTTTGTGCTGTCAGTTGGTCCTTCATTGGGTCAGTGCTGTGAGTTGGTCATCATTGGGTTAATGCTGTCCATTGTTCCTTCATTGGATCAGTGCTATCAGTTAGTCCTTCACTGGGTCTGAACTGTCAGTTGGTCCTTCATTGAGTTGGAGCTGTCAGTTCATCATCATTGGGTTGGTGCTGTCAGCTGGTCCATCATTGGGTTGGTGCTGTCAGTTGGTCCTTCTTTGGGTCACTGTTGTCAATTGGTCCTTTATTGAGTTGGTGTTGTCAGTTGGTTCGTTATTAAGTTGGTAAGGTCAGTTAGTCATCATTGAGTGGGTGCTGTCAGTCGCTGCTTCATTGGGTTGGTGCTGTCAATTGGTCATCATTGGGTTGGTGCTGTCAGTTGGTCCTTCATTGAGTTGGAACCATCAGTTGTTCCTTCATTGAGTCAGTGGTGTCAGTTGGTCCATCATTGGGTTGGAGCTGTCAGTTGGTCATCATTGGGTCAGTGCTGTCAGTTGGTCATCATTGGGTTGGTGCTTTCAGGTGGTCATCATTGGGTTTGTGCTGTCAGTTGGTCCTTCATTGGGTTAGTGCTGTGAGATGGTCATCATTGGGTTAATGCTGTCCATTGTTCCTTCATTGGATCAGTGCTATCAGTTGGTCCTTCGCTGGGTCGCAAATGTCAGTCTGTCCTTCATTGAGTTGAAGCTGTCAGTTGGTCATCATTGGGTTGGTGCTGATAGTTGGTCCATCATTGGGTTGGTTCTGTCAGTTGGTCCTTCATTGGGCCAGTGGTGTCAGTTGGTCCTTTATTGAGTTGGTGTTGTCAGTTGGTTCTTAATTGATTTGGTACTGTCAGTTAGTCATCATTGAGTTGGTTCTGTCAGTCGCTCCTTCATTGGGTCGGTGCTGTCAATTGGTCATGATTGGGTTGGTGCTGTCAGTTCAGTCCTTCGTTGGGTCATTGCTGTAGGTTGGTCATCATTGAGTTGGTGCTTCCAGTTGGTCATCATTGGGTTGGTGCTGTCATTTAGTCATCATTGGGATGGTGCTTTCAGTTGGTCCTTCGTTGGGTTGATGCTGTCAGTCGGTCATCATTGGGTTGGTGCTTGCAGTTTGTCATCATTGAGTTGGTGCTGTCAGTTGGTCCTTCATTGGGTTGGTGCTGTCAGGTGGTCATCATTGGGTTGGTGTTGTCATCTGGTGCTTCGTTGGGTTGGTGCTGTCAGTTGGTCATCATTGAGTTGGTGCTGTCAGTTGGTCCTTCATTGGGTTGGTGCTGTCAGGTGGTCGTCATTGGGTTGGTGTTGTCACCTGGTGCTTCGTTGGGTTGGTGCTGTCAGTTGTTTATCATTGAGTCAGTGGTGTCAGTTGGTCCATCATTGGGTTGGAGCTGTCAGTTGGTCATCATTGGGTCAGTGCTGTCAGTTGGTCATCATTGGGTTGGTGCTGTCAGTTGGTCATCATTGGGTTTGTGCTGTCAGTTGGTCCTTCATTGGGTCAGTGCTGTCAATTGGTCATCATTGGGTTAATGCTGTCAATTGTTCCTTCCTTGGATCAGTGTTATCAGTTTATTCCTTCGTTGGGTTGGAGCTGTCAGTTGGTCCCTCATTGACTTGGAGCTGTCAGTTGGTCATCATTGGGTTTGTGCTTTCAGTTGGTCCTTCATTGGGTTGATGGTGTCAGTTGGTCCTTCATTGGGTCAGTGGTGGCAGTTGTTCCTTTCTTGAGTTGGTGCTGTCAGCTGGTTCTTTATTGAGTGGTTGCTGTCAGTTAATCATAATTGAGTTGCTGCTGTCAGTTGCTCCTTCATTGGGTTGGTGTTTCAGTTGGTCATCATTGGGTTGGTGCTGTCAGTTTGTCTTCATTGAGTAGGTGCTGTCAGTTCAGTCCTTCGTTGGGTCAGTGCTGTCAGATGGTCATCATTGAGTTGGTCCTGTCAGTTGGGCATCAGTGGGTTGGTGCTGTCAGTTGGTCATCATTGGGTTGGTGCTGTCAGTTGGTCATCATTGGTTTGGAGAGTTCAGTTGGTCCTTCATTGGGTCAGTGCTGTCAGTTGGTTATCATTGAGTCGGTGCTGTCAGTTGGTCCTTTAGTGGGTTGGTATTGTCAGTTGATCATCATTGGATTGGTCCTGTCTGTTGGCCATCATTGGGTTGGTGCTGTCAGTTGGTCCTTCATTGAGTTGGATCCCTCAGTTGGTCCTTCATTGAGTCAGTTGCTGTCAGTTCAGTTCGTTGATTGGTCAGTGCTGTCAGTTGGTCATCATTGAGTTGGATCCATCAGTTGGTCCTTCATTGAGTCAGTTGCTATCAGTTCAGTTCGTCGATTGGTCAGTGCTGTCAGTTGGTCCTTCATTGGGTCAGTGGTGTCAGTTGGTCCTTTATTGAGTTGGTATTGTGAGTTGGTTCTTTATTGAGTGGTTGCTGTCAGTTAATCATAATTGAGTTGCTGCTGTCAGTTGCTCCTTCATTGGGTTGGTGCTGTCAGTTGGTCATCATTGAGTTGGTGCTGTCAGTTGCTCCTTCATTGGGTTGGTGCTGTCAGTTGGTCATCATTGGGTTGGTGCTGTCAGTAGGTCATCATTGGGTTGGTGCTGTCAGTTGATCATCATTGGGTTGGTGCTTTCAGTTGGTCCTTTGTTGTGTTGATTCTGTCAGTTGGTCATCATTGGGTTGGTGCTGCCAGTTGGTCATCATTGAGTTGGTGCTGTCAGTAGGTCATCATTGGGTTGGTGCTGTCAGTTGGTCATCATTGGGTTGGTGCTTTCAGTTGGTCATAATTGAGTTGGTGCTGTCAGTCCAGTCCTACATTTGGTCAGTGCTGTCCGTTTGTCAGCATTGGGTTGATGCTGTCAGTTGGTCCTTCATTGGGTTGGTGCTGTCAGGTAGTCATCATTGGGTTGGTGCTGTCAGTTGCTCCTTCATTGGGTTGGTCTTGTCAGTTGGTCATTATTGGGTTGGTGCTGTCAGTTGGTCATCATTGGGTCAGTGCTGTCAGTTGGTCATCATTGAGTTGGTGCTGTCAGTTGCTCCTTCATTGGGTTGGTGTTGTCAGTTGGTCATCATTGGATTGGTCCTGTCTGTTGGCCATCATTGGGTTGGTGCTGTCAGTTGGTCCTTCTTTGAGTTGGATCCATCAGTTGGTCCTTCATTGAGTCAGTGCTGTCAGTTGGTCCATCTTTGGGTTGGAGCTGTCAGTTGGTAATCATTGGGTCAGTGCTGTCCGTTGGTCATCATTGGGTTGGTGCTGTCAGTTGGTCATCATTGAGTTTGTGCTGTCAGATGGTCCTCATTTGGTTGGTGTTGTCAGTTGGTCATCATTGGGTTAATGCTGTCCATTGTTCCTTCATTGGATCAGTGCTATCAGTTGGTCCTTCACTGGGTCTGAACTGTCAGTTGGTCCTTCATTGAGTTGGAGCTGTCAGTTGGTCATCATTGGGTTGGTGCTGTCAGCTGGTCCATCATTGGGTTGGTGCTGTCAGTTGGTCCTTCACTGGGCCAGTGGTGTCAGTTGGTCCTTTATTGAGTTGGTGTTGTCAGTTGGTTCTTAATTGATTTGGTACTGTCAGTTAGTCATCATTGAGTTGGTTCTGTCAGTCGCTCCTTCATTGGGTCGGTGCTGTCATTTGGTCATGATTGGGTTGGTGCTGTCAGTTCAGTCCTTCGTTGGGTCATTGCTGTAGGTTGGTCATCATTGAGTTGGTGCTTCAGTTGGTCATCATTGGGTTGGTGCTGTCATTTGTCATCATTGGGATGGTGCTGTCAGTTGGTCCTTCATTGAGTTGGTGCTGTCAGTTGGTCATCAGCGGGTCATTCCTGTCAGTTGGTCATCATTCTGTTGGTGCTGTCAGTTGGTCCTTCATTGGGTTGGTGCTGTCAGGTGGTCATCATTGGGTTGGTGTTGTCATCTGGTGCTTCATTGGGTTGGTGCTGTCAGTTGGTCATCATTGAGTTGGTGCTGTCAGTTGGTCCTTCATTGGGTTGGTGCTGTCAGGTGGTCGTCATTGGGTTGGTGTTGTCACCTGGTGCTTCGTTGGGTTGGTGCTGTCAGTTGTTTATCATTGAGTCAGTGGTGTCAGTTGGTCCATCATTGGGTTGGAGCTGTCAGTTGGTCATCATTGGGTCAGTGCTGTCAGTTGGTCATCATTGGGTTGGTGCTTTCAGGTGGTCATCATTGGGTTTGTGCTGTCAGTTGGTCCTTCATTGGGTTAGTGCTGTGAGATGGTCATCATTGGGTTAATGCTGTCCATTGTTCCTTCATTGGATCAGTGCTATCAGTTGGTCCTTCGCTGGGTCGCAAATTTCAGTCTGTCCTTCATTGAGTTGAAGCTGTCAGTTGGTCATCATTGGGTTGGTGCTTATAGTTGGTCCATCATTGGGTTGGTTCTGTCAGTTGGTCCTTCATTGGGCCAGTGGTGTCAGTTGGTCCTTTATTGAGTTGGTGCTGTCAGTTGGATCTCTATTGACTTGGTGCTGTCAGTTAGTCATCATTGAGTTGGTGCCTTCAGTTGCTCCTTCATTGGGTAGGTGCTGTCAGTTGGGCATCATTGGGTTGGTGCTGTCAGTTGGTCATCATTGGGTTGGTGCTGTCAGTTCAGTTCTACGATGGGTCAGTGCTGTCAGATGGTCATCATTGAGTTGGTCCTGTCAGTTGGGCATCAGTGGGTTGGTGCTGTCAGTTGGTCATCATTGGGTTGGTGCTGTCAGTTGGTCATCATTGGTTTGGAGAGTTCAGTTGGTCCTTCATTGGGTCAGTGCTGTCAGTTGGTTATCATTGAGTCGGTGCTGTCAGTTGGTCCTTTAGTGGGTTGGTATTGTCAGTTGGCCATCATTGGGTTGGTGCGCTCAGTTGGTCCTTCTTTGAGTTGGATCCATCAGTTGGTCCTTCATTGAGTCAGTTGCTGTCAGTTCAGTTCGTTGATTGGTCAGTGCTGTCAGTTGGTCATCATTGAGTTGGATCCATCAGTTGGTCCTTCATTGGGTCAGTGGTGTCAGTTGGTCCTTTATTGAGTTGGTATTGTGAGTTGGTTCTTTATTAAGTTGGTAAGGTCAGTTAGTCATCATTGAGTTGGTGCTGTCAGTCGCTGCTTCATTGGGTTGGTGCTGTCAATTGGTCATCATTGGGTTGGTGCTGTCAGTTCAGTCCTTTGTTGGGTCATTGCTGTAGGATGGTCATCATTGAATTGGTGCTTCCAGTTGATCATCATTGGGTTGGTGCTGTCAGTTGGTCATCATTGGGTTGGTGCTTTCAGTTGGTCCTTTGTTGTGTTGATTCTGTCAGTTGGTCATCATTGGGTTGGTGCTGCCAGTTTGTCATCATTGAGTTGGTGCTGTCAGTTGGTTATCATTATGTTGGTACTGTCAGTTGGTCATCATTGAGTTGGTGCTGTCAGTTGGGCATCATTGGGTTGGTGCTGTCAGTTGGTCATCATTGGGTTGGTGCTGTCAGTTGGTCATCATTGAGTTGGTGCTGTCAGTTGGTCCTTCTTTGGGCTGGTGCTGTCAGGTGGTCATCCTTGGGTTGGTGTTGTCAGTTGGTGCTTCGTTTGGTTGGTGCTGTCATTTGTTTATCATTGGGTTGGTGCTGTCAGTTGATCCATCATTGGGTCAGTGCTGTCAGTTGGTTATCATTGAGTTGGTGCTGTCAGTTGCTCCTTCATTGGGTTGGTGTTGTCAGTTGGTTATCATTGGGTTGGTGCTGTCAGTTGGTCATCATTGGGTTGGTGCTGTCAGTTGGTCCTTCATTGAGTTGGAACCATCAGTTGGTCCTTCATTGAGTCAGTGCTGTCAGTTGGTCCATCATTGGGTCGGAGCTGTTTGTTGGTCATCATTGGGTCAGTGCTGTCAGTTGGTCATCATTGGGTTGGTGCTGTCAGTTGGTCATCATTGGGTTTGTGCTGTCAGTTGGTCATCATTGGGTTGGTGCTGTGAGATGGTCATCATTGGGTTAATGCTGTCCATTGTTCCTTCATTGGATCAGTGCTATCAGTTGGTCCTTCGCTGGGTCGCAAATGTCAGTCTGTCCTTCATTGAGTTGAAGCTGTCAGTTCGTCATCATTGGGTTGGTGCTGATAGTTGGTCCATCATTGGGTTGGTTCTGTCAGTTGGTCCTTCATTGGGCCAGTGGTGTCAGTTGGTCCTTTATTGAGTTGGTGTTGTCAGTTGGTTCTTAATTGATTTGGTACTGTCAGTTAGTCATCATTGAGTTGGTTCTGTCAGTCGCTCCTTCATTGGGTCGGTGCTGTCAATTGGTCATAATTGGGTTGGTGCTGTCAGTTCAGTCCTTCGTTGGGTCATTGCTGTAGGTTGGTCATCATTGAGTTGGTGCTTCCAGTTGGTCATCATTGGGTTGGTGCTGTCATTTAGTCATCATTGGGATGGTGCTTTCAGTTGGTCCTTCGTTGATGCTGTCAGTCGGTCATCATTGGGTTGGTGCTTGCAGTTTGTCATCATTGAGTTGGTGCTGTCAGTTGGTCCTTCATTGGGTTGGTGCTGTCAGGTGGTCATCATTGGGTTGGTGTTGTCATCTGGTGCTTCGTTGGGTTGGTGCTGTCAGTTGGTCATCATTGAGTTGGTGCTGTCAGTTGGTCCTTCATTGGGTTGGTGCTGTCAGGTGGTCGTCATTGGGTTGGTGTTGTCACCTGGTGCTTCGTTGGGTTGGTGCTGTCAGTTGTTTATCATTGAGTCAGTGGTGTCAGTTGGTCCATCATTGGGTTGGAGCTGTCAGTTGGTCATCATTGGGTCAGTGCTGTCAGTTGGTCATCATTGGGTTGGTGCTTTCAGGTGGTCATCATTGGGTTTGTGCTGTCAGTTGGTCCTTCATTGGGTTAGTGCTGTGAGATGGTCATCATTGGGTTAATGCTGTCCATTGTTCCTTCATTGGATCAGTGCTATCAGTTGGTCCTTCGCTGGGTCGCAAATGTCAGTCTGTCCTTCATTGAGTTGAAGCTGTCAGTTGGTCATCATTGGGTTGGTGCTGATAGTTGGTCCATCATTGGGTTGGTTCTGTCAGTTGGTCCTTCATTGGGCCAGTGGTGTCAGTTGGTCCTTTATTGAGTTGGTGTTGTCAGTTGGTTCTTAATTGATTTGGTACTGTCAGTTAGTCATCATTGAGTTGGTTCTGTCAGTTGGTCCTTCATTGGGTCGTGCTGTCAATTGGTCATGATTGGGTTGGTGCTGTCAGTTCAGTCCTTCGTTGGGTCATTGCTGTAGGTTTGTCATCATTGAGTTGGTGCTTCCAGTTGGTCATCATTGGGTTGGTGCTGTCATTTGGTCATCATTGGGTTGGTGCTTGCAGTTTGTCATCATTGAGTTGGTGCTGTCAGTTGGTCCTTCATTGGGTTGGTGCTGTCAGGTGGTCATCATTGGGTTGGTGTTGTCATCTGGTGCTTCGTTGGGTTGGTGCTGTCAGTTGGTCATCATTGAGTTGGTGCTGTCAGGTGGTCCTTCATTGGGTTGGTGCTGTCAGGTGGTCGTCATTGGGTTGGTGTTGTCACCTGGTGCTTCGTTGTGTTGGTGCTGTCAGTTGGTTATCATTGAGTCGATGCTGTCGGTTTGTCCTTTAATGGGTTGGTATTGTCAGTTCGTCATCATTTGATTGGTGCTGTCAATTGGTCATCATTGGGTTGGTGCTGTAAGTTGGTCCTTCATTGAGTTGGATCCCTCAGTTGGTCCTTCATTGAGTCAGTGCTGTCAGTTGGTCCATCATTGGGTAGGAGATGTCAGTTATTTATCATTGGGTCAGTGCTGTCAGTTTGTCATCATTTGGTCGGTGCTGTCAGTTGGTCCTTCATTGAGTTGGTGCTGTCAGTTGGTCCTTCATTGGGTTGGTGCTGTCAGGTGGTCATCATTGGGTTGGTGTTGTCAGTTGGTGCTTCGTTGAGTTGGTGCTGTCAGTTGATTATCATTAGGTTGGTGCTGTCAGTTGGTCCCTCATTGGGTCAATGCTGTCAGTTGGTTATCATTGAGTTGGTGCTGTCAGTTGGTCCTTCATTGGATTGGTGTTGTCAGTTGGTCATCATTGGGTTGGTGCTGTCAGATGGTCCTTCATTGAGTGTGATCCATCAGTTGGTCCTTCATTGAGTCAGTGCTGTCGGTTGGTCCTTCGTTGGGTTGGAGATGTCAGTTGGTCCTTCGTTGGGTTGGAGATGTCAGTTGGTCTCTCATTGAGTTGGAGCTGTCGGTTGATCATCATTGGGTTGGTGCTGTCAGTTGTTCCTTCATTGGGTCAGTGGTGTCAGTTGGCCATCATTGGGTTGATGCTGTCAGTTGGTCATCATTGGTTTGGTGCTGTCAGTTCAGTTCTTCGTTGGGTCAGTGCTGTCAGTTGGTCATCATTGAGTTGGTGCTGTAAGTTGGTCATTGGGTTGGTGCTGTCGGTACGTCATCATTGGGTTGGTGCTTTCAGTTGGTCATCATTGGGTTGGTGCTGTCAGTTGGTCATCATTGGGTTTGTGCTCGCAGTTGGTCATCATTGAGTTGGTGTTGTCAGTTGGTCCTTCATTGGGTTGGTTCTGTCAGTTGGTTATCATTGGGTTGGTGCTGTCAGTTGGTCCCTCATTGGGTCAGTGCTGTCAGTTAGTTATCATTTAGTTGTTCCTTTCAGTTGCCCCTTCACTGGGTTGGTGTTGTCAGTTGGTCATTATTGGGTTGGTGCTGTCAATTGGTCCTTTATTTAGTTGGGTCCATCAGTTGGTCCTTCATTGAGTCATTCCTTTCAGTTGGTCCATCATTGGGTTGGAGCTGTCAGTTGGTCATCATTGGGTCAGTGCTGTCAGTTGGTCATCATTGGGTTGTTGCTGTCAGTTGGTCCTTCATTGGGTCAGTTCTGTCAGTTGGTCATCATTGGGTTTGTGCTGTCCGTTTTTCCTTCATTGGATCAGTCCTAACAGTTGGTTCTTGTTGGGTCTGAGCTGTCAGTTGGTCCTTCATTGAGTTGGAACTGTCAGTTGATCATCATTGGGTTGATGCTGTCAGTTCAGTCCTTCGTTGGGTCAATGCTTTCCGTTGGTCATTATTGGGTTGATGCTGTCAGTTGGTCCTTCATTTGGTTACTGCTGTCAGTTGGTCATCATTGAGTTGATGCTGTCAGTAGGTGCTTCGTTGGGTTGGTTGTGTAAGTTGGTCATCATTGGTTTGGAGAGTTCAGTTGGTCCTTCATTGGGTCAGTGCTGTCAGTTGGTTATCATTGAGTCGGTGCTGTCAGTTGGTCCTTTAGTGGGTTGGTATTGTCAGTTGGCCATCATTGGGTTGGTGCGCTCAGTTGGTCCTTCTTTGAGTTGGATCCATTAGTTGGTCCTTCATTGAGTCAGTGCTGTCAGTTGGTCATCATTGGGTCATTGTTGTCAGTTGGTCATCATTGGGTTGGTCCTGTCAGTTGGTCATCATTGAGTCGCTGCTGTCAGTTGCTCCTTCATTGGGTTGGTGCTGTCAGTTGGTCATCATTGGGTTGGTGCTGTCAATTGTTCCTTCGTTTGGTTGGTGCTGTCAGTTGGTCATCATTGAGTTGGTGCTGTCAGTTGGTCCTTCATTTAGTTGGTGCTTTCAGGTGGTCATCATTGGGCTGGTGCTGTCAGTTGGTCATCATTGGGTTGGTGTTGTCAGTTGGTCCTCGGTTGGGTCAGTGCTGTCAGTTGGTCATCATTGAGTTGGTACTGTCAGTTGCTCCTTCATTGGGTTGGTGCTGTCAGTTGGTCATCATTGGGTCAGTGCTGTCAGTTGGTCATCATTGGGTTGGTGCTGTCAGTTGGTCCTTCATTGGGTTGGTACTGTCAGTTGGTCATCATTGGGTTTGTGCTGTCAATTGGTCCTTCATTGAGTTGGAGTGTCAGTTGGTCCTTCACTGAGTCAGTGCTGTCAGTTGGTCCATCATTGGGTGAGTGGTGTCAGTTCAGTCCTTCATTGGGTCCGTGCTGTCAGTTGGTCATCATTGAGTTGGTGCTGTAAGGTGGTCCTTCTCTGATTTGGTGCTGTCAGGTGGTCATCATTGGGTTGTTGCTGTCAGTTGGTCATCATTGGGTCATTGTGTCAGTTGGTCCTTCATTGAGTTGGTGCTGTCAGTTGGTCATCAGTGGGTCATTGTGTCAGTTGGTCCTTCATTGAGTTGGTGCTGTCAGTTGGTCATCAGTTGGTCATTGTGTCAGTTGGTCTTTCATTGAGTTGGTGCTGTCAGTTGGTCATCATTCTGTTGGTGCTGTCAATTTATCCTTCATTGAGTCTGTGCTGTCAGTTCGTCCTTCATTGGGTTGGTACTGTCAGTTGGTTCTTTATTGGGTTGGGGCTGTCAGTTGGTCCTTCATTGAGTCTACATCTATCTATCTATCTATCTATCTATCTATCTATCTATCTATCTATCTATCTATCTATCTATCTATCTATCTATCTATCTATCTATCTATCTATCTATCTATCTCTTTATATATATATATGTATATATACATATATATATATATATATATATATATATATATATATATATATATATATATATATGAATATTTTTATTTATATTCACCCTTCTGTAAAAGAAGATGAAGTAAGAATAAAAAGAATAAATAAAACATTACTACCTATTAACTTATGAAAAACAGACATGATTCTGAATTTCGTTTTAAACAGCATTATCTTTAAAAAAATAAAATAATTAAATTGACCATTACCTTGACTGGTTATACGTTTTGTTTTTACTCTTTTGGTCTCCTTTGAGCTTATTGTTGAATTTATTGTACCTAGAAGTGCTGTTTGTTTTTTGCCTTTGTTTTGTCTGTTTAAGTCCTTCGTAAACATCTGTTTTAAAGGTTTTATATAAACAACGTTAGTATTATTATTATTCATATTGGTTACACTTAAATATATTGTAGTAAAAATAATCAATGAAAGAAAGAATAAAGGAGTATTTAAAACTTGAAGTGGAGTACTAATGGAGGAAGATGGAACAACAACATAAGCAGTAAGTGATATGGTGGAGTGGTCAATGGTGTGGCTTTGACTGTGGAGAGAGAAGATGTAGGGAAGTGAGCTTTGGATAACTAGGGAAATAATAAAATATAGGGAAATAAGGATAGAACGAAGTAAAAGAATGAGGAATAGATTTATGAAGAGAAAAGGGGTAAATGTATGTAGATGATAAAAGTAATGACAATATTTACAAAAATATAAGAAGAGGGTCAAGAAAAGAAATTCTGATAAGTAAGTAATAATGATAATGATAGTAATACAATAGCAATAACAACAACACTGTGTTTATTATATTTTTTTAATTGTACAATGGTAATAATAATAATCACAGAAAAAATGGTAATTGTTTTTAATTTTTTATTTTACTTGGTTTTTAAATCATCATCACTGGCATTGTAGTATGTGTTAAGGGTTTAGTTAAGGGTCGGGTGTATTATGCTGTTTGACAAAGAGAGGTGGTTTTACATATTAATAAATCAATGAAGTAATTTTATATTTTTTTTGTGACATATTTTTTATTGAACAGTTTGAACATTAAATAAAACTACAAACACAATGCCATTGTCTTGCCATTACTGTTTTGAGAGAAAAGAAAAAGACATAACAGAGATACATATAGACATATTTAAATACATATGTAAAGCAACTATATGTATGGATAAACATATCCATGTGCACACATCCACTTGTTATACAAATACTTAAATAAAGAGAGGGGAAATAAAAATGACAGGTACAAGTTGAAGAATAGACTAAGGTGGTGGTCTAGGGGGGAGGAGGCTATATTTCGGACTCAGAATTAAGGGCTCGTTGCATTAAGTAATAAGTTGCACAGTCAGACAGTGTTGATCAAAATAGTGATTTATATACTAGCAAGCAGTGTTGCATCAGAAAGAGCAGTTATAAGAGCATCCCAGGTTTGTACACTGGATGCTCGTGCTTTATGTGTGACAGCCAAGGATCTTTCTAAGAGGGCAATATCTCTAAAGTAATTGAGCAATTCCTTTGCTGATGGTGTGTCAGTGGAAAACCATGAATTTATTATAGTTTTCTTAGCCGCAGTCAATCCTGCAAATATTATTTTCTTCTGCGCCAAACTGACATTGCTGCTGAGGCCAGAGTCATCATTAAATAGGAATAAGGGAAGATGCATAGGGAAAGGAAGTCTCAAAACATTTTTGAGATAACTATGTACTTTGGCCCAGAGGGTATAGACTGAAGAACATTCCCAAAAAACATGAAGATAAGTGCCAACTGCATTTTGATCACACTTCACACAGTTGGGATCATCTATCATTTTCATCATAAAACGTTTGTATGGTGTGGCATAAAATTTGAGCAAAAATTTGTAGTGAAAAAGCTGATGTGCTGGATTCTTTGATGAGATGGGTATGTTGGTCCAGACGTTGTTCCAGTCCAAAACATAGCCCAGAGTCCCAAGTTCATGGTTCCAAGATCCAATCACTCCTAAAGGTTTAGCATTTTTAGAAAGCAGCTCAGTATAAATGACAGAGACCAGTCCACTAGAGGATGTTCGAGCAGAAATCCAAGTGTCTAGAGGATGAAGGGGTAAAGGTGAGTCCCATGGAACTCCATGTGCACGGATCGCAGACCTCAGCTGGAGGTATAGAAACCAAGGGAACCCAGGGAGAGAAAATCGCTCTTTGAGCTCCTGAAGAGAAATCAACCCATCCCTGTCATATAGATCTTGGAGAGTATGAATTCCAGCTGAGGCCCAGTTATTGTTAAAATAGGAGCCAGACTGCTGTAGTAAATCATAATTATACCAAATAGGCGAACGATTACACAGCTTTAAACTACATCCCATGTGTTTCACGACTGCAAACCATATTTTCAACGAGTTACCTATGATTGGCCCAAACTTCCTACACACGTATCTGGGTTTTAAACCACAAAACCCATATATCTGCAAGCCTGTGGGGTTTTACAATCTCTTGCTCTATCTGACGCCAGGGGGTGACAGTATTCTGATTACACCAAATTGCCAGTTGCTTTATTTGAAATGACCAGTAATATAGTTTAAAGTCGGGTACTGCCAAGCCTCCAGAGTGTTTTGGTCGCTGTAACGTACGTAGACGAATATGGGCTCTTTTGTTATTCCATATGAATTTGGTAATCATAGTCTGTGATTCATCAAAGTACTTGGGTGGTGGGGGCATAGGTATCATGGAAAACAAGAAATTCAATCGACCAAGTATATTCATTTTCAGTATCGCAATTCTGCCTTGCAATGACATCTTAAGGTCAGACCACCTCTGAATGTCTGATGCAATCTCTGTTTTAAGTTTATTGCAGTTTGTATGTGATATATCTGAGAAGTTGGTTATAGTTATGCCAAGATATGTGAATGCGGCGTTGTGCCTTTAATTTTATATTTTAATAAAGAAACAGTTTAATGGTTCATTTGCATTTCACACACACACACACACACACACACACACACACATACAATCACACCCTCCTTTACCACAACTTTTTTTTTAATTTATTTGTTTTAGTGCTGTGAGTGTATTCTGACACCTCATATAATCTGTTGACATGCGTATCAAATTTTGAGGATTTTTTTTTAACTTCGTTGTGTTGGAATGAATCTTAAACACCGCCGTAGATGCGTTCACTCTGGGTGGCTTCGGTGTTACACCCATAGATATATAAACACAAATATCTATGGTTACGCCACAGTGAAGACAGCATAGATGAGAGCCATCCAATACGGCGGCGACGCTGGATTACGCATACAGCACGTAACGGGGCGTTTATGGGTTACGCCGTGAATAACATGTGACGTAAGCACACACGGAAGTCCTCACAGCGAGCTGCATCCCGAGTGGCCGGAGTCGACAGGGCAGCCTGAGCCCAGGTAGGAACAGTAGTGTTTTATATCACTACCTTCACTGTCAGTGTGAAAACTGACCAGAGAGGGACCCCAGAGGACGGGGGAGGGGGGGCGTTCTTTGTGGCCGGTGGGCCTTTTCTCTGCGCTAGTTTGGGACGTGGAGCTGCAGGACTCTGAAGTTAGCACGCTAAGCTAACTGCTGCTAAGCTAACTGTCGCTGGGCTCCGTGATTTGTTTGGCAAAGTTAGCTAACCGGTAGTTTTTTTATAAGTCAAAGTACATATACGGCGTGTTTAAGGAGAGCTCGGGTTTGGTTTAATAATCGATGTCATGGACAAGAACTCAAGCTTTGAAGCGTTCGTGTAGTTAATATGACAGGTGTGCAGAGGGGTATACACCTGTATTCACCTCTGAATCCAGGTGTAGTTCTGCACATTAGAAGGTAATTAGCCTCCTTTACAACATGGATATAATGTGTCACTGAAGCGGTGGCTTGCCTGCCTTTTTTTGAGGCCATTAAAAATAAATAAAGTAATGTCAGGCACCACAGACGCCGTTTGATGTTTTATTGTTGTTGTGTATGAGGCTTCACATGTCTGTAACTTTAAAGGTGTGCGTGTGTGTGAGAGAGTGAGTGGGGGGGCTGGATAAGAAAAATGAAGTATCTCTTACTACCTGCTGTGAGAAGGAAACAGTCATAAGGTTTTATGAGGATTAATACTGATGAAATACAAATCACATGACTTGTTGAGTTGTTCACAAACCCCTTCAGAGTTAGGAATCAGAGCTTCTCATTGGGTTTGGACATTTATTCTTTATTTTATTTTGTACTGACATTAGATGTAATAATATCTGACTGTAGGATGTCCTTTTGTTTTTGTTTCTATATCTTAAGTTAATAATCTCTTTTATGTTCTTCTTTGTCGTTTTCATAATGAAGTCATTTCCGTATTTCTTAGGAGCTCAAAGAAGCCAGGATACAGTTCCAGAAAGACTTGATGCTGATCTTTGGGCTAGAAGCTCTTGCTGTTGGCATGAAAGCGGTGAATGGGTTCATCATTGATCTGACTCTCCTAACCGACTCTTTCTGTGTTTTGTCACCTCAGTGCCTCCTGCACTCATCCCCTCAAATTGTTTCTTAAGGTCAGAGTGTCATGCTGGTCCCGGCGATGGCTGAGTCTGTGTTTGATCACCAAAAACGCTTTCAAGCTGCTGTGGACGTCATCCATAACCTCCCCAAGAATGGTATCCACTTTTTATTCAGATTGTTCTCAAATTTATTGAACTAATAATTAAAAAAAACTAAAAAGAAAAAAGAAGGCTCTTTATCCTTAACACTTTAATTAACATGATGTAACTAAAATACTATTATCGTGTAAATCAAGGTGATGAAAATATTACTTTATTATCATTATTATTAAATAATTATAATCACATAAGACTGTTTTTAAATGCATTTGAATTATAAACCTCTAATCACCAGTTAATAACTGAACTGAGTTTGCCTTTAATTACACAAACTATGCATATGGCACCGATACAGAGAATTTTATTCAGTCCAAAAATCAGTGCAGTGTTCATGAGAAGCTTCACAGCCCTCAGTCAGCAGTCATGTTTCTAAATATTCTGTGCAGATAAAAATGAAATGATTCAGTTGAACAAACCTGATAACTGTGTGCTTCATCCTGCAGGGTCGTACCGGCCGTCATATGAGGTGATGCTGCGTTTCTACAGCCTGTACAAACAGGCCGTGTGTGGACCCTGTGCAGGGGCCAGACCGGGCTTCTGGGACCCTGTGGGCCGCTACAAATGGTGTGTGCCTGTGTGTGTGTGTAACATTCACCTTTCTGTGTGTGGAACTCATGTCATGATTGTGTCACCATCATCTTACAGACATGTGGAGGCAGAAAACAGCAAGTGAGGAGTTAAATAAGGTGTGAAAAGGCTTTGAAATGCTGCAGAGAGAACAGAAGTTAGCTTATGGCTTAAAAACACACCATAGTTTTAGACGGTCTCTGAAGTAGGGATGTCCCAATTAGCTTTTTTGACTCCCAATCCTGATCTGATTTTTTGCATTAGGTGATATCAGAAACCAGAGGTCATGATTGGCCCTGCTCTGATCACTGTTCTCTTTAATTATGTCACGTTATGCTGTATGAGACGTGAATGTGCTGTATGTCATTGTAAAGAATACCACCTGCACTGTGAGAATGAAGCAGCTCTTAACCATCAGGACACATAACGCTTTGTGCTGCATGTCACTAACCCCTAACTGTTGGCATTTCAAGTGTTTTTGTGTTTGTGTGTCAGGGATGCGTGGAGCAGCCTGGGAGATATGAGCACTGAGAGCGCCATGGCGGCTTACGTGGACGAGATGAAGAAAGTTGCTCAGGAGGTACAAGACAGAACAAACATGTTTATTTAGCTCTGGATGTTAACATTTCACTGGCTCTCAAACTTTGGATTGTCATGTGAATGTTTTAAAGTTGTTTGACTTAGGCCAGTGATTCCCAACCAGGGGTACGTGTACCCAAAGGGGTACGTGAGAACATTCCAGGGGGTACGTGAAAAAATGTAATAATTTATTTCCTCCTTCTAAGTACTGAGTTAAGCCTGTCAATAGAATTGTATGTGTGTGCCACAACTATTTTTTCTGGGGGAACAATATCCTAAAATAAAAACAACTGGTAACCTACAGCCAGGGAAATCTGGATAAATGGCTAAAACATCCAGTTGCTCTGGATTCAGGAGAGGGTCAAGAGAAGCCCGCAGATAATCTATTTAGAATGTTCCTGATTTTTGAAGTTTAAATGCCTGTTTAAACAGTTAAATACAACAAAGAGGTTGAATATTTAGATTTTGTATCTACTAATTTAGATTACATATTTATTTTCAAGGCAACATATTTATTATTATGTTGAATTTGAGTTAAAAAGAAGAAAATTTCTAAGAACTTTATGTTCAAATTGAGGAGATACAATAAAATATTTTCATTTATTCATCAGTTGTGTTACATTCTGCTTTAGTAGAATCATCAACACGTATGAATGATGGGGTACTTATGGTATGACAAAAAGGCTCAGGGGGTACACAAGACAAAAAAGGTTGGGAACCACTGACATGGGCTATTGGATTCTTCTGTCATAGTGGCTGCACTGTTACCGTAAACGCAGACTGGACAGATCACAGTGGGCCCGTCCTGAACACCGATTTTTATTTACTGAAGATGTTTGGTTTTGTTGAAATAATTGATAATGCTTCTGAAGATTTTCAGAACTCAGATGTCACATGAAAAAGAAAATAAATGAAAAGCGTAAAATCAAAGAACATGTTGAATAAAATCTTAAGTGTGATTTTTTACAAAAAATCTGCTGCACCAAAAACTGCATATTTATTCAGTTATTGCTTTATTTTGGACATAAACACATCATATTATTAAGTATTGGGTGCCTTTTAAAGGCCTAATATAAAAATCGAAGTCTACTGGACTTTTTTAATCACCATAAGGCACAACTGTCCAACTGTTTAGACTGCGGGGCGAATATGGCCCACGTAAACCTTTAATCCAGCCTGTGGGAGCTTTTTAACCCGACACACCAGATGGACTGTTAAATATATTGAACTAGTCCATCTGGGAAAGAGCCCACAGAACCTTCAGGAAGCATATCCAGCAGGTGATTGGACGATCTTTTCATCAATCACATTCATATTTGGCCAATCATATAATGTAGTAGGTGGGAACTATTGAACTACAGCACCTGCTTCAGAAAACGAAGTCTCACCAAAAGAAGATTGCAGTGCTGTTTGTTTTTCATTTGGAATAAATGTGGTCTAGATCTGATACTGAAACCGTTACCATTCATGCAAATCTCTGCAGGAGGCACTGAGGTGACAAAACACAGAAAGAGTCGGTTAGGAGAGTCAGATCAATGATGAACCCATTCACCGCTTTCATGCCAACAGCAAGAGCTTCTAGCCCAAAGATCAGCATCAAGTCTTTCTGGAACTGTATCCTGGCTTCTTTGAGCTCCTAAGAAATACGGAAATGACTTCATTATGAAAACGACAAAGAAGAACATAAAAGAGATTATTAACTTAAGATCGCACGCAGTCATTTCCTGCTGTTGTCTCACTCGTAGGCCCCCCCCCCCCCCCCCCCCCCCCCCCCCCCCCCCCCCCCCCCCCCCCCCCCCCCCCCCCCCCCCCCCCCCCCCCCCCCCCCCCCCCCCCCCCCCCCCCCCCCCCCCCCCCCCCCCCCCCCCCCCCCCCCCCCCCCCCCCCCCCCCCCCCCCCCCCCCCCCCCCCCCCCCCGCCTCCAGGGGACTCTGATTGGGCCGTCCCACCTTGGGATGTTGGAGAGAAATCAGAGAAGTGTTTCTTTTGTCTTACTTTTGGAAACGACTTTCAAGATTTAATCAGGGTTAAAAAGAAAGTGAAACAAAAAAAGACTGTCCTTCGGAGGGAGCCGTACAGCTGATGATGAAAACATCCATGGACTAAATCTTCGGCTGCCGGTGTAACCACGACTGATGAAACAACAGTAAAACCAGATTAAGACAAACTGAATTCTTTATTGTTTGACATTTGATTTCATTTCAAGTCACCAAGAAGTGAAAGCCTCATCCTGACTACAGAGCAGTCTGTGTGTGACTCTGAATATAGATGTACTGACCTCCCACTCTTTAAACACTGAAACCATCAACACAGACAGACATGGCAGAGTTTTTACTAAGGGCGTTTTCACATTGGGTCCACTTGTTTCAAACCATGCTGCATCGCGGTCCCCACCCCCAGCTGGCTTGCATTCACACTGGCAACATCGAACCGTGCCCGGGCCCACTTTTGTATTTACTCAGTTTGAAACAGCAGGGGGCGATATGCACGTAACTGGTTACCAAACCTGCTACGGAGGAGAACGAAGAAGAGGCTACCATGGTAACCATTTCCTACACCGAACAACCAATGTTTACGTTTCGCTCTCTTCTGCATTTTCCTTCAAATGTGTTTTCTTATCGTGTTTGAGACGGCATCAGCGACCTTCTGGTCCCTCGTAAATCATCGTAATCCTCAACCAGAATAAACAAATCCACAAATTGAGTAAGCAAAAGATTCAACCGTGGGATTAACAGGAAGTAATGCATCAAAAGTAGATCGGTTCGGACCACTTTGTTTCACACCAGTGAAACCGCACCAAATGTAGGGAGATGGAGCGGATCGAGACCACCCCTTCATGGAGGTCTCGGACTGGCTGATTTGGTGCGCACCAAAGTGCGGTGGTTGCATTCACATTGACACTAACGTACCAAACCCTGGGCCAAAACTTCTTTGGTGCACACTAAATATGGTTGGTGTGAAAACACCCTCAGACGTCCACTCTTTGGGCCCTGGACCAGTGTTTGAATGCCCCCATAGTCAGGACAAAGTGTTGTGCTGTTAGGACACTGGTGTGATTCAGTGTAAGTGGACTGATCCTGTTGTTGATGTTGCCATGAAGTGTCCAGAAACCCATCAGAATGTGAGAGAGTAAACGGCCAAGAGTGTCAAACCAAAGTGAAGACGACGATGTCTTCGTCTCAGCAGCTGTTTCTGTGCTCTGTAGCGATTAGAAATTTGGCAGCGTTAAATCTGAAAGATTTAGTTGTTAAATTATTAATTATTATCAATTGACAATTCACTGTATTGTTCTCGTTGGGGACACCAGCCTTTTAATAAGGCAAATCTTAATTTAATTAATTAATTACGTATTTAATTCCCTTAAATAAAGTAAATTAATCAAATCAAGTTTTATCAATCTCAAAATCTTAAGACAGAATTCTCGCTTCAGGGATGCTGAATTCTAAAGAACACTAACAGACAGTGGGTTTAAAATCAATAATCACAAATTTATTAAAATGAAAATGGTTACAATGCATGAAATAAATGGTAGATTATGGATGAAATGAGAATAAAAAAACAGTTTGAATGGAAATCAGGAACCTTAAAATGATGGTGAGTGAGTATATACCTAAAGGATAACGATAACCTAGACGAAAATCTGTGAGGAATTTCGGAGAGAATTTGGATTGAATCAATCTAATGTCAGAACACCTTTTAGGTCTAAGAGCGCATCAAACCTCCTTTTAAGTACAGAGTAACTGGACGTTTGCCTACTTGGTCGTGGAGGACTCGTGGTTCTCTCTGAAGGTCCAGGCTACGGGTGGATCAGGTCATGCCGATGTTGGATCAAGTTGATTTGGGTTGGTTCGGCTTGGGAAGCCGAGCGGCAGATCTGCGGTCCGAGTCTCACCAGCGCCCCACGGATCCTTCTGGACAGCTCGATCAGAGGCCCCTCCGGCAAACGCAGACTTTGAAGTGGGCTGCGGCTCAAAAACTCTCAAAAAGGTTTGCGAAGATGAAAAATTGAATCTGATCCGCGTGTTTCTTTAAGCACCGTCACTGGCCAGGTTAACGATGTCTCACAGACAACTATGCGAGATCAAAAGATCAAAAATCAAAACAATGCTGTGCAGGCTTTTGATGAGGATTGAGATATTCAGATTTCCAAAATTAAATCTGAATAGAAAAACTTGTTAAGCTGCAGATCAAAGTTGCTCCCTAAACAAAATTAATAAAAGTATGTGCACTCAGCATAAGAAAAGAAACTACACGTGCCTATAAGACAGAGGCCTAACGGTGTAGTCAAATCAGTAGAGGAGCGGAATAAGAGTAATGAAGAAAGTAACGGGAAAGTAGAAACGAAATAAGTGAGCGAAAAGAGAGAGAGGGCGAGAGTGAGATAACTCTGACTTATAAAGCATAGCCGACTGTTAAAAATACATAGTAACACATATTGATTACATTGTCACTAAGTCCTGATATCTGTTGCAGAGCATATGAACATACCTACAATTGTGCTCTACCAAGAAAAGTCGCTAGGTGGAGCTGTTGGTCTTTTTAATACTTCACAGGTCTATTGCATTAGAATCCATAAATCTTAATTTCATAATGCAGCATGCTAGAAAGTCTGTTAAAAGAACACTGGAATGTACATCACACCCTGAGTACCCAGTTTATGATTTGGAACCTTAATACCAAGTCTTTAAGGTCCCTTTGCAACCTGAAGTTTTTCTGGAGGTTTTGGAATGCAAAAGAAGGGTCCAGATCCTGTGGGACCAAATGAAGAAATTTACGACCTGCAGCTGCTAGGACAGGCTGCCGTTCACGGAGGTATGGGAGATTAGGATTGTTTACTGATGTTCCCTCAACTGTGACTCTTCCTGTCAATCTGGAGGGAAGTTTCGAGACTGGATGGCGCCTGTGGGAATCTTGACGAATCAGAGGCTTGATTCTCCCCAACGTGTTGGAGAGTATCCTAAATCAATCAGAGATGTTTGGACCTGGAGGGTGCATATGGTGGGTCATTCGTTGGTCACGCCAACAACAGGAATCAGGCCAATTTACGAGTTGGCGTGTTGGTGTCGCAGAGCAGGGGGGGAGGAAGAGGCCCAGAGAGCCATTTGGGGAATAGAATAGGAGAACTCTTAATGTTTCTGACGCTACAGCTCACATGAACAAAGAGCTGTAGCTATCATCTGGTTTTATATCAATGTTTTTGCAAACCTGCAGGTCATCGACACCATGCCAATGAACGAGAAGACGGCCTCGCTCCTCCACCATTTTGAGCCTCTGTATGTGGTGATCGACGACATGCCTCGACCTCCGGAGTTTCTGCTCACGCTCAAAGAAGGTACGAGCCATGCAGCGTCCCGTTTCTGGGCTCCTTGGTATTTAATCTGAAGGCTCTGCAGCACCAGATTCTCCAGATGGTTAAAGACTAGACTAAGTGTAGATAAACACTGTCATCCATTTGTGTTTGTTCATGGTTGTCCCACTCGGGAGGGACAAAAAATCCCTCAACATTCTGCTGTGACCTTTTACTGATGTCCCGATGTACAGACGGGGTCGAGGGTCAAACATGTGCCATGTGCTCATCACTGTGTATGTCAGAAAATCAGTGGAATTGAAAGAACTCCAAAGTTAACTCATTTTACAAGGTAACTCATTTTTTGGCGGCACTATTGTAACTACCTTGATACTTTTTAAAGGAATTAGAAACCTCTCCCAGCCCTACCTCCAGCCTCAGTCTGATGTCAGTTCATAAACGTAATGAAGCATTATGTTCACGTCTCTTCAGGTCTCAGAGGCAGTGAGGCTGAGGATGGTCCTGAACAGGTGAGAGAGGAAGAGGAGCAGACGGGCCCTCCAGAGGCCACAGATGAAGTCCTGGGGTTGGATCTGACCGAGGTGATAGACCTGTCTGCCAACACTGTACCTAATGGTGAGTGTATATTATCACACAGATTATCGTCAGAGCTCAAGTCCATCCTGCTGCTGCTGTCGTCCTCTCCTCTGGACAGACAAACAGCCCAAATAAACATCTGAAATGATTCAATGAGCGGATGGATTTGGATGCTTGTTTTAGACATTAACTACAAAACCTACCTTTTCAGTCTGGCTTTGAGCTGATTGTATTTATTATTATTTTTTCACCTAATTTATTCATTTATTTGTATCCTTGTAATCATTTTTTTCCCCCTCCATTTCAGTTCAGATTTATTGCTGAATTTTATTCTCTGTTAATTTTCTTTTCATTATCCTACTTTAGCAGATCTCATTTTGTAATATTTTA
Source organism: Scarus forsteni (assembly GCA_036419115.1). Taxonomy (NCBI): domain Eukaryota; kingdom Metazoa; phylum Chordata; class Actinopteri; order Labriformes; family Labridae; genus Scarus; species Scarus forsteni. The sequence goes on from JAZDUH010000386.1 coordinate 11,991,403, forward strand.
CAATATTCTTATTCTAACTTTTATTTTATTTATTTTTTCCTCTCATTTCGTATCATGAATTTTTGTCATTTTAGTCTTAGCTCCTGTGTGTCCTGATTTTTAATCCAAGTTTCGTCAGTGCTGTAATTATAATCTCCTCTTCATGTCTTTGGATCTGGATCATGAGGGTGGGGAAGAATTGTATTTTCATTGGATTCAGTGTTTTACTTTTATTTATTTACATTTAAATTTTGTTTTATTTTCATGTAAAGCACCTTGTGCTACAAGATTTTGTGTAAAGAGTGCCACACAAATCAGGTTTGGTTGATTGATCCAGATCCCGGGCTGTCGGAGGGCTTGGTGTTGACCAGCGACTCGGAGAGTGAGATCTTCTGTGACTCTGTGGACTCAGTGGAGAAGCTCACAGATGTTAAGGTGGAGCAGCTCACAGAAGTGAAGATGGAGCAGCTCACCGATGTCAGGGTGGAGCAGCTCACTGCTGTGATGGTGAGCTCACTCTCCCGCACCTCTGGTCCAATGTCCACATAGAAAATGGTTCATGGAAAGACCCCGCTGTCTGTTCACAGGCTCCAGTCGTCAAATCAAACGGTTTCCACAACGGCCACGTGTCCTCTCCAGTCCATGAGCCTGAAGGTCGTGTGGAGGTCAGGCAGGTGGGAGCGGGTCAGGGTGGAGAGGGGGCCAATGATGGCAAAGGACCAGATCAAGGCAGGGGAAGTCGAGATGCTGGACGGGACGCTTCATATCACAGCTGGAGGGAACGTAAGTGTTCAATGAGGGACAAAAGCTCTTAAAGAAACCTTCACGCAGCACGTCCCAGGGTCATGAAGGTCAATGGTCTGTTTCTGAGATTTAAAGCCAGTTTATTATACCTGAAATATCTGACAACATCTAAAATGAGCTGCTGTGAAATGATTTTGTTTGATTTTGTTCAGTGGATGAAGAAAGTCTGAAGCTTCTGATGTGCGTGAAGAGTCATTTGTGGCCGAAGTTTCTGATATGACGCTGATGACTGTGGCTCTGCAGGTGGAGTTCCCCAGGGCAGTCCCAGACGAGGGGCTCCAGGCGGAGGTGGAGCAGGGCGGGGTGGAGGAGACGGTTCAGAGGCAGCAGAGCGGCTGCATGACGTCCAACTGCAGCAGCAGATCATTCTGGCTCTACGGAGACTCAGAGAGGACATGAGGAGTGTGATGGAGCGGCTGGAGGCGGTGGAGCGGCTCGCTGCGACACATGTGAGCTCAACACAACATCAGCCTCTGAGGCAGGCTGGCTGCACGGTCTGACAGAAGAGCTCGAGTAATTTAAACCAGAAAACCAGGGACCCTCAGATCTCAGCTGGTTTATCTTTGTAAGCACTCCTGAGTAGGCCTGTCACGATAATCAATAAATCAATTCACCACACAATAAATAAAATCGACTCGGTAAGTTTGCCGGCCTCGATACACTGACACGTGCATGCATGTTTGTTTTCCTCCACTTTTTCTACCAAACAGGCTAGATGTGAAGATGGCTCACTCTGTCCATCTTTCTTAACACCGGGGTGCATCAGTTCTATAGCGGATTTAGCGGATTTATAGCGGAGTGAGCATCTGTTACACATGCAATCTTTGGGAGGGAGGCGGGGCCGCTCGCGCGTACTAACGGAGAGAGCTGAAGTTAGCGTTGTGAAGAGTAACACGAAAACAAACACTGATATGAATGATGGCATGAAAGCTACGGTTCTTAAGCCGCCTGCCACAGTGTGGGAATATTTTGGTTTTAAACAGAATGAACAAGGTGTGAGCTCATGAACACCGACGAGCCGATATGTCGGATTTGCTTGAAAGTAGTGACGACGAAGAAGGAGGGTCTGCAGTGGAGCCTTTGTCCTGACAGTCAGCGCTTACTGAGGCGTTTGGTTTGCAAAGAAAATATAAATAAAAGTGTAAAATGATGCGCTCACAGACCGTGTTATTTGCTGCATTGCAAAAGAAATGCAGCCCTTCAATACGGTTAAAAAGCCAGCAGTGCTATAAACATTTGACAGACAGTACATTGGGAGAAAGTATCACAAACAATGCCGGAACTGTATAAACTCAATTTTATTTATTGTTTTTATTGTTGTGTGTTTTTATTTGAGTTTTGTTCTTTTTTTTACAGAGACAGAGTCTATTTTTTATTGTTTTTGATTAGTATAATTATTTTTATTTACATGCAATTTTTTCCTAAAAGACTACATTTCATTTTCATTGGGTTTTTTTTTCTCGTTTTTGTTTGTTTAATTTATTATATTGTTTGTTTAATTTATTTTATTTAAAAGCTCTTGTCCTTCCAATTACAGTTAAATACTCTTAAAAAATTACCGTTGGTTGCTTTTAATAAGGTGTACTCGCTTTATTATGACATATATCATAGTTACATTAATGAAAAAGTGAAAAAAAATTCAAAATAATACAGGCAATGATATTGTTTACTGACAATAATTTTTTGGTCAATTATCGTCCAACAAAATTTGTTATCGTGACAGGCCTACTCCTGAGGTTAGGGTGAGTCTTGAGAGCCTGACCCGCTCTTTGCTTCTTCTGACAGACTCAGGGCTCGGAATGGAGGCCGTGTCTGCACTGTGCAGCTGCAGCTTCACAACAACAGGTAAGAACATTCAAACCCTATTCTCACCTTAGTGGAGACTCCTCAGTGTGCAGGCCAAAGGTCTTTTCTAAAGCTGACTGTGGAACACATGGACACCACCCTGTGCTCACTGAGAGGCTTCTAAAGGTGCAGTGTGTAGAATTTGGCATTTTAGCGTCATCTAGCGTTCAGATTCTAGAATGAACCTAACCGTAGCCGTCACGTCGCTGAGCAACGGAATCCTGTGAAGACCAAAAAGGATCCTGAACACGGCACACAATTTATTTTGTGTGTGTGTTTATACACACAGTTTGAATCCCTAGGACAGAGTAACAGCTTTCTATGCATCCACTGCCATCGTCTCCTCTTCTTCGCCTGCATTCCAGGTAGATTTCAGAACCAGCGGACAGATTCGCGTTTCGTTCTTTTTGTCCCTAAAAACTACCCGTAGACAACACGGCGGATCAATATGTCAGCCTACCCAGAACAGCGGCTGGCGGTAATGTAATTTTTTATAAAGATTTTTCTAACTAAATAAAAATAAAACAAACGTTTTATGGGGATGATTGTACTCCTATTTTGACGGACTTTACATACAAATAGAAACATATATCTCCTATATTCACTGTTTCTGTTTTGCGAAATGCGGTGGATGTATAAAATGCCACATTCTACACACTGCACCTTTAATGCCAATCATGGTGGTCACCATTTTTCAGATGCTGCCTCAGACGAGCTGGAGTTCGATCCAGAACAGCGTTTTCAGACAGCAGCCGAGCTCAAAGGAGAAATATCATGCTGATGCATGATTTAATACTTACCTATAATATAATAAATTTGAAAACAAGACCTTACACCCCCTTAATTTTCCAAAAATTAGATATTGTATTTTTTCTGATATCCTAGAACGAGATTTGATGCCTTTGAAAATAGGTCATTGCGAGATGTCCGCGAGATTTCAAACGTCATGACGTCACGAGGTACCTTTCTTTTTATTGGAGTAATCTGATAAAACACTTCCTCCTCTGTGATGTCCGTTAGCCCCAAACCCTCACCGAGGAACACATCTAGCAGCAGGGGTATAAAACGAAATGTTATGAATATAACTTCTGTTCCCTGAAGGAGAGGAACGAGGTACAACACATATAGTATGGGATATCACGCCCCCGCGTGGCCTAACTGAAGACACCTTTATTCACGCCTTACGGCAGATGACCTGTGGTGACGTATGTGAGGCCCCGCCTGCACATATATACGTGCAACACCACAGTCATCCTTCAGTTCGATAGCCGCTCTTCACCGAGCCTAGCTGCCGTGGGGCAACCTAGTGTTGTACCTCGTTCCTCTCCTTCAGGGAACAGAAGTTATATTCATAACATTTCGTTCCCTTTCAGTCGATTCACTCGGTACAACACATATAGTATGGGACATGTATTCACGCCCCACAGAGCAGCCACCGAACCGGAGTCAAACCTCCAACACTCTAGTGCATCACAGACCCAGCAGACAGGACAGAGTGAGCCACCGAAGGGGCTGTCACATCCAGACGATAAAACCGGACAAAAGTGTGCGGTGAAGACCAGCTGGCTGCAGTACATATATCACTCACAGAGACCCCTTTAAACAAGGCCCATGAAGCCGCCATGCCCCTGGTTGAATGTGCCCTCACACCTTGGGGTAATGGAAGACCCCTGCTTCTGTATGCTAGGGAGACAGCCTCCACAATCCAGTGGGAAAGACGCTGTTTAGACAGCGCTTTACCCTTAGCCGGATTAGCAAAACAGATAAACAACTGGTCGCATAAACGCATACCTTGGGTGCGGTCTATGTAAGTGCGTAGTGCACGCACAGGGCACAAAGAATGCAACCGCTTTTGCTCCTCCGACAAAAACGGAGGGGGGCAGTAGCTCAAGAGCTCAAAAGTCATAGAGCTATAAGTGGGGGGGATAATCTTAGGCAAATACGCCGCATTTGGACGCAATATAACCTTAGATCCATCCGGAGTGAACTGGGTACAAGAGGGATGCACAGACAAAGCATGAAGGTCGCCCACTCGCTTTGCTGAAGTCAAAGCAAGTAGCAGTGCAGTCTTGTATGAAAGAAATTTCATATCTACAGACTCAATAGGCTCAAATGGAGGTCCACAAAGAGCCTCAAGAACCAACGCTAAATCCCATGAGGGAACGCTGGGCTTAAACACAGGTTTCAGCCTGCGGACTCCCTTCAGGAAGCGCATAGCTAGAGGGTGAGCACCTGGCGTCACTCCGTCAAAACCAACATGGCATGCAGATATAGCTGCCAAGTAGACCTTAATTGTTGAGAAAGAGAGACCCTTATCCAGCAACTCCTGAAGGAATGTTAAAACATCCGCAATAGAGCACTGAAATGGGAGTACATTTCGGTCCTGACACCACTGCTCAAAGGCCCGCCATTTGTAAGCATACAGGCCCCTAGTGGATGATGCCCTTGCACTCTGGATGGTCACCACATTTGGAGGCAGACCCTGAGCTATTAAGTTGGACCTCTCAACAGGTAGGCATGTAGACGCCACAGTTCTGGGCGTGGGTGAGTCACCTCCCCTCCTGCCTGGGAGAGGAGGTCCCTGCGCAAAGGTAGCTGCCAGGGCCTCGCCGCCAGCAGACTGATTATCTCTGGATACCACGACTTCGCCGGCCAACGAGGGGCCACCAGAATCAGGGAGAGCCCCTGCTGGCGCATCTCTCGAGTACAGACAAAATCATCTCCACGGGGGGAAATGCATACAGGAGTGTGTTGGGCCATGTGTGCGCTAGCGCATCCATTTCCCAGGGGAGCGTGGCAGTCCGTTATGGAAAAGAACAGGGGACAGTGGGTATTTGCTCTGGAGGCAAATAGATCCACCTCTGCCCTGCCGAAACGGTCCCATATCTGAGCCACCACTAGTGGGTGCAATCTCCACTCCCTTACACGGGGTCCCCCCCTGGAGAGAAGGTCCGGTCCCAGGTTTAGGTGACCTGGAACATGTTTGGCTCTGAGAGACAGAAGATGAACACTGCACCATAGCAACAGAGACTGTGACAGTTTTAACAGGGGAAGGGAGCGTGTCCCTCCCTGCTTGTTTATATAGGAAACCACCGTAGTGTTGTCCGTCCTGATCAGAACATGCTGGCCTGTCAGAACGGGACAAAAATGCTTCAGAGCTAGGAAGGTTGCTAGTAGCTCCAGGTGGTTGATGTGGAGTCTGCATTGTGCTGGCGTCCACACTCCTTTCACCGCTGCGCCCTCGCACAGAGCACCCCAACCCGTCAGGGACGCATCTGTGGAGACCACCTTGCGAAAAGACACCCTCCCTATAGGGGACCCTTGTTGTAAAAAACCGGGTTTCCTCCACGGGAGAAGGGCCAACATGCAAGACGGAGTTATCACCAGCCTCCTCTGGAGATGGCGTGGCGCGCACAGCCTGTGAGATAGAGTCCAGCGTTGAAACGCTCTCATCTTTAACAGCCCGAGCGGTACTACAGCGATCATGGAAGCCATCATGCCTGACAGCTGTAAGATCGTCCGGAAACGCAGTTTGCGTCCCAACTGAAATTGATCGAGGCAGCGGTAAAATGCCGCCACTCTGTGCTCTGAAAGACGTGCTCGGCTCGAAACAGAGCATATTTCCAGCCCGAGAAAAGAAAACTTTTGACTCGGGGTCAGTGAACTCTTCTGTAGATTTACTGAAAAGCCCAGCATTTGGATGTGCGACAGGGTCAGCGACAGCTGAGCCACTGCTCGCTCTCTGGAGCTCGCAATAAGAGCCCAATCGTCCAGATAGGCTAATATGCGAACGCCCCTTTCCCGGAGCGGGGCCAACGCCGCCTCGACACACTTGGTGAATGTTCGGGGGGCAAGTGACAAGCCGAACGGCAGCACTAGGTATTCGTAGGCTGTGCCCTCGAATGCAAATCTGAGAAACTGCCTGTGGTCCGGGTGAATCGCTACGTGAAAGTAAGCGTCTGTCAGGTCGATAGTTGTAAACCAATCTCCCGGCCTGATAGCGCTCAGTAGCTGTCTGAGTGTTAGCATCTTGAACCTGTATGTTCGCAGGTATTTGTTTAACACTCGCAAGTCTAGTATAGGACGGAGCCCTCCCCCTTTCTTCGGAACAACGAAATAACGGCTGTACCAACCTTTGTTCGCTTCCGAAGCGGGAACAACTCGTATCGCTCTCTTGGCCAACAAGTTGTTTATTTCCTCCCTCAGAACTGCTGCCGCTTCGTTTCTCACAGCTGTGTTTATTACAGAGTTGAAACGGGGCGGCCGAGCCCTGAACTGCAAACGGTAGCCCATGGCAACGGTTCTCTCTACCCATGGTGAGACTGCGCACGTGCGCCACCGAGGGAAGTGAACTGCCAGCCGGCTGACCTGCAGCACTGTGGGAGAGGGGCTGACGCCCTCTGGCGTGCCGGAGAGGAACAGCGAGACCTGCCCGCTCCGGCTCATTTGATTTACAGTGTTTTGAGGACAAAACAAAACCTTTATTGAGTTCAATAAATGAACATTTTGAACATTCACATTGTGAACAACAGGCTCTATTTTCGGAGCATCTGTATGTGAAGGGGGGTTGTGCTTGGGAGACTGTGTCAGGGGAATACAGCGCCTCTCGGGACCATACCACTGAACATAACCATTGCCTCTTTGGCGGCAATAACTGAGGGGCAGCAGCGTCTCCGTGCTGCTGGAGCCCTACTGGAGTCAATCCCACAGCTAGGACGACTGCGGCTTCTTCCTCCTGGAAGCTGAGCTTCTCTGGAGGCCTGGCGGTGGACCCTTACTCCAAGCCGAGGGGCGTGGAGTCTGCCCGAGTGTTTGCTGCTTTACCGGCTGGGGCCCCGAACTCACGGGTGTCGCAGTCCTCTTGTGGGGAGGAGGCGGCGGTGCCGGTCGGTGTGGATTAGCCGGCTGCTTGGGCTTTGCATCCCGCCTGGGGATAATGCAGCGCAAAGCCTCGGTTTGCTTTTTCCTCAGCTCAAATTTAGCCTGGATGGCATCGAGCGACTGACCAAACAAACCTTCAGCCGACACAGGCTCGTCTAGGTAGACAGCTCTGTCCCTGTCCGGAACATCAGAGAGAGTTAGCCACAGGTGCCTCTGCGCCACCACTGTGGAAGCCATCCCCCTACCCAGAGAGAGAGCAGCACAGCGGGACACTCGCAGGATGTAATCCGTGGCGACTCTCACCTCGTTAAGTAACGGGGACAGCTGGCTGTCAGGAGGTAGCTGTGAGCCGAGCTCCGCCAGACACATAGCCTGATATGTTTGCAGCATGGTGACAGAGCTAAGTGCACGAGCCGTGCTAGCCTGTGTCCTGTAGATTTTCTCTAGCTGCGAAGCGGAGAACCTACAGTGCTTGGATGGGAGCGTGGTGGGACCGCCCACACCATGGTTTTGGGTCGGGGCCAGATAAGCTGCCAGGGACGCCTCCATTGGGGGAAGGCTAACCAAACCAGCTCTTTCAGCTCCATCCAGGTCCAAAAAAGGTCCAGAGCCGGGCACAGTGGCGCGGGTAGACAGCGGTTTGTTCCATGTCGAGGTTAGCTCCGCGACAAAATCAGGGAACATTGGCAGGCTGTTCTTAACAGTCGTCGGTTCGGGGGGAAGAAAAAACCCCGCAAACCGGGACGGTTTTTGAGCCGGTGGAGGGGAGGGCCACTCCACTTCCAGTTTCTCAGCTGCACGGCGGTACAGTGAGAGGAAGGATGTGTCGGTCTGGTTAACCGGCGCAGTAGCGTCGGTGTATTGAACCGACGACAGCGGCTCCTGTTCATCCTCCGACAGGCCATGCACGTCCAGGCCGATGTCCAGTACATCATCCTCCTCCTGGTAGCATGTTAGCTCGGCTAGCTGTCGGCTAGCGCCCTCGGAGGGGCCCGTCTCTAACCCAGCTAACCCGTCAGCACACTCCATATGGTCCGCCCAGTTTCCAACGGGGTCTTCGACCAAACACTCCTCGCAGCCGGACTTGGACGAAGCCGGGTCTCTCGACTCGGAGAGCAAGGGGTCATGCCGTGCAATGGCCGTCTTTCCCAAGACTTTCTCCACAAACTTTACCCGCCTTTCCAGGGTTGAGCTCCAGAGCTGGTGACAGTACTCACAAGACTCTGGCTCAGTCAACGCTCTCCTGGCGTGGACAATCCCCAGGCAGACAGGACAGGCTTCGTGGAGGTCTTTATAGTGTAGGGAAAAGCCGCACCCCTGAGGACAGGGGCGAACAGAAAACTTTCCCTTCATTCGCTCCGCGCTCATGACGAGACGCAACACCGGAGAAGCACACGAAATTAGCGCTCCGCGGGTAGCCAGTGGCTAACACCAACAGGGGCAGTTAAGCTAACTTCGTGCGGGCAGTAGCCAAAATCAAGACCAAGCTAACTAGCAGTAGCTAGTTAGCCTGACTGGGTAAGGTGTTCTCAGCGAGGTGAAGAGCGTAAGAACTGAAGGATGACTGTGGTGTTGCACGTATATATGTGCATGCGGGGCCTCACATACGTCACCACAGGTCATCTGCCGTAAGGCGTGAATAAAGGTGTCTTCAGTTAGGCCACGCAGGGGCGTGATATCCCATACTATATGTGTTGTACCGAGTGAATCGACTGAAAGGGAACTCCCTCGCTCACTCTCCCTCATTAACAGCTCTGGCCTGTAGGGGGACTCAATATGCGGTTGCTACTTTGAGCCTGCTGGAAAATACAGTAGAAGAAGAAGGACAAGCTGGCTCTACCCCCGATAGAACTGACCAATCAGAGCACAAAGAGCTGTGACATTGCGAGGTAACTTTAGGTCATTCTTGAGACCAAGCGTGTCAACAAGCGCTTCATAATGGCCTAAAATGAGGATTTTGAGAACGCTATTGTGGGGCAATGAAGGAACTAAATGACTTGTACTGAGGCAGAACTGCTTTACAGGCATCCTAGTCTGGCATAGTGAAAAGGAGAAACAAGCATGATATGTCCTCTTTAAAGCGAGCCATGTAAACTGTCCTCATACATCCTGTTTGTGACTGCATCAGCTCAGACATGTCTGCTAAAACAGGATGAAATTAGACAAACAGCTACACAACTTCATCTTTTATCTACAGAAGTTTTCAAAAACCTGTTTGAAAAAGTGTTCAATCAGTTCATCAACAAGCTGATCTGTGGAAGTCCTGTTTTTAAAGGGTAACTCAGGGAAGATGAAGTACTCATAATAATACTTTAGACCATGTTAACAGTAACAGAGAGACAGTCTTTATGGAGGTTTATACTTTCTGAAAGAGAAAGCTGCATGTGGACATTAATACACCTGAAGTACTGATGAAGAACAGAAGCCTCTGTGGTGGTTCACTCCTGCTGGAATAACCCACCGTAGACCTCCTAAAGCACCGCAGTGAGCCCGCCAACCTGTGAGGACCACTCCCGTATGAAAACATGCTTCGTGAACACAGAGCATTAAGGTCACAGCACAGGTGATACCCATTGACTCACACTTTATCTGGGCTGGTTTGGCGATGTTAAAGGGACTGTGAGGAGTTTCGAAGTAATTACAAAAAAGTCTCCCTTTTAGATATATGCCTGATGGAAATACACACTTTAAGATGAGTTTTATAGCATCAAAATAGGTTATCTATAAATGCTATTCCTTAGCTTCACGGTCGGGTCGGACAGGGCTGGACTGGCCTGGATACTAAACTTCAGGAACAAGACAATTAAAACTAGAGCAAATTTATATTATTCAGACACATCTTAGAGCACCGGGCTGTAAGTAGCCGTATATAGCCGGCTACAAAACTACGATACTAAGTTTTCCAAAAATTGCTTGTTGTCATACATCAAAAACTACTGCTACGTAACTAGAAAGAGATACATTACCTCATGGCTTTGCATCCTGTAAGTTGTTGAAAAAAGAAGTTGTAAAGCAATGCAGAGTTCTGAGGAAGGTCCGAGCTGCATTCATTAGCATCACAACAAACACACGCTTTGTCTACGGTCACGTCTTTGGTGCGTTCCAGTTGTAGTCAGAAGTCGGAATTTCCGAGTTCCGAGTAGGAAACTGCAGCTGGAATGTTCACAGAAGTCGGAATTTTCTACTGGAAACCTCGCCACCCCCGAGTTGACGATGGAAGATGGATGCCCCCAGTGTGAACAGTTATTTAGCTCCTGTAATAATCCATGTATTTGCACTTCTGACTGAGGTGTGTCGCTCTAGATCAGCTGTATACATAGTATTGTTAGACTTATATTTACAAAAATGCTGCCATAGTGATAATCACATTCTTCATGTGATATTTGTGAACAACAACGCAGGGCGTGCTAACAACAGCTAACAATAGCCTGGTAGATCGGCATGTTTTTTTCAGACTTCAACTGGAACACCGATAAATCAGAGATGATGTCACTCCCAGTTCCGAGGTTACTGGAACGCAGCATTACGACAGTCGCCGCACGTGCTCATGGGTAGCAGAGTCTTTGTGTCGTCGGTAATAGATTCTCCTCACAGTCCCTTTAAAGGGACAGTTCAGTTTTTTTTAAGTGTGGTTGTATGAACTCCATATGGCCACTTAGAACATTAGATACAGTAGAAAGTTCTGTCCTCTCCCTCAGTAAGACACAGTCTGACGAAGAAAAGACGCTAACAGGAAAGTACCATACCAAATACAAAGGGTATTTTCTCCTCCTACAAGAACTGAAATCAAAAAGTAATACCACAATTTAAGAGTACGCTACATATGAATTTTTTTAAGTGCATTAACCTCTTGGAAATATAAAGTTTATCCAAGACCTAAGCCAACTCACCTCATGTATCCCTCCACTAAATCACTCCGCCTGTAGTAAACAGTACAAGCTAGCGGCTTCAGATATCTGATGTAGACTAATTGAAAGCAGATTATATGACAAATATTTCTGAGATGTTTTTTTGTGATGCTTCCCTTGATGCAGAAACAGATGTGCATCATGAAGAGCTCAGCTTCACCGTATTCCTCTGCGTAACGAGGGCATGTGGTTACATCGTATAGTGAATGCATCTCGTTACCTGTTACCTTACTTGAGCAGAAACTGTCTTTAGGTCCTTCAGGTTTGGGACATTTTTCCAGTTTATCTTCGGGAAATTGAAGAATGTCCACAAAACTCCAAGATTCAGAAGAGCAGGAAAGTCTGTTTGACGAGTAATATTGCCGTCCGTATCACCTGTTTCCTCTGGCTAGTTCAAACATTCGCCCCGCTGTGTATTTCCGACTCTTTCTTGATGTCCAGTGTCTGTGGATGTTTCCTCTGTTTTCCTTTCGGTCTGTTTGGTCTCTATCTTGAGCAGCTCTTTTTCTGTGAACTTCGGTTCATTCAGGTATCCTCTTGACTCCAAAGCGAATGGACCTTCATCGGTGCTGTCATAATCATCTTTTTTTAATTTCCTGCTCTGTCTCAAAACACTCATATGTAGCGTACTCTTAGACTGTGGTAAACCTTTTTGATTTGAGTTTTTGTAGGTGGAGAAAATAGCCTTTGTATTTGGTACGTCGTCACAGACTCTTACAGACTGTGTCTTACTGAGGGAGAGCAGAGATCTTTCTACTGTATCTTATGTCCTTAGTGACCATATGGAGCTCATACAACCACACTTCAGAATAATTGAACTGTCCCTTTAAGTCCAGTCGTGAGCTCCCCAGACCCATGCAGGCGTCTCCATGAGCTGCTGCTGCCCTCACAGGGTCACCTGCCCTCCACCTTCCCCTTGGCTTATGGAGTAGCTGCTGAGTCAGGAGAGCAGGCTGACCACGGGGGAGCTGAAGCTCCACGTTAGGACTGTGACAGTGGGCAGATGGTGGGCACCTGCCCAGGTGGAGCCCAGACCCTCAGGGGATCCTGTTCATTCATAACAGAGCAGCAAGCACGTGATAGCAGATAGAACAACTACAAACAGATAAAACAACTACAAACAGAACAACTGCCAACAGATAGAACACCTGCAAACAGATAGAACAACTACAAACAGATATCAAACCTGTCAGTGTGCTCTACAAGTTCACGCCAAGGTCACGCCAGTCAGTGGGTCTTCAGCAGCTCCTATGGTCAGCTGGTGTAGAGTTTTAGTTCAGTGGAGAGCACAGCTGTGTGTCCATGTCGGATGTGCTTCATCCATACTCTTCATCCACCCTCTTCATCCATCCTCTTCCTCCACCCTCTTGATCCATCCTCTTCCTCCACCCTCTTGATCAACCCTCTTCCTCCACCCTCTAGATCCATCCTCTTCCTCCACCCTCTTGATCCATCCTCTTCCTCCACCCTCTTGATCAACCCTCTTCCTCCACCCTCTAGATCCATCCTCTTCCTCCACCCTCTTGATCCATCCTCTTCATCCACCCTCTTGATCAACCCTCTTCCTCCACCCTCTTGATCAACCCTCTTCCTCCACCCTCTTGATCCATCCTCTTCCTCCACCCTCTTGATCAACCCTCTTCCTCCACCCTCTAGATCCATCCTCTTCCTCCACCCTCTTGATCCATCCTCTTCATCCACCCTCTTGATCAACCCTCTTCCTCCACCCTCTTGATCAACCCTCTTCCTCCACCCTCTTGATCCATCCTCTTCATCCACCCTCTTGATCCATCCTCTTCATCCATCCTCTTGATCAATCCTCTTCCTCCACCCTCTTGATCCATCCTCTTCCTCCACCCTCTTGATCAACCCTCTTCCTCCACCCTTTTGATCCATCCTCTTTATCCATCCTCTTGATCAATCCTCTTCATCCACCCTCTTGATCCATCCTCTTCCTCCACCCTCTTGATCCATCCTCTTCATCCACCCTCTTGATCTATCCTCTTCATCCACCCTCTTGATCCATCCTCTTCCTCATCCTCTTCCTCCACCCTCTTGATCCATCCTCTTCCTCCACCCTCTTGATCCATCCTCTTCATCCATCCTCTTCATCCATCCTCATGTTTCATGTTTCAGCTGCTCTGAGCACACACTCTCAGGCCTTAGTGACATCACAGCATCAGACCTGTTTGTTTGTGTATTTGTTGGTTTGTGTGTGTTTGTTTGTGTGTGTGTGTTTGTTGGTTTGTGTTTGTTTGTTGGTTTGTTTGTTTGTGTGTGTGTGTTTGTTGGTTTGTGTTTGTTGGTTTGTTTGTTTGTGTGTGTGTGTGTTTGTGTTTGTTTGTGTGTGTGTTTGTTGGTTTGTTTGTATGTTCGTTGATTTGTTTGTGTTTGTTTGTTTGTATGTTTGTTTTTTTTTGGTTTGTTTGTGTGTTTGTTTGTTTTTTGTGTGTTTGTTTGTTTGTGTGTGTTTGTTTTTTGTTGGTTTGGTTTGTTTGTTTGTTTGTTGGGTCAATAATCAGACATGTGATTCTCTGGCAGGAGGAGAAGTGGTGGCCGTTCGATGTGTCCGGTCAGACCGTCCTGCTCTTCCTGCTGTGGCCGTTCCTGGCTCAGGGTCTGGTCCACCTGCTGAGGAGAGTCCAGAGGAGGAGCCGGATCTCATCCTGAGGAGGGGGGCCCTAAAGACTCTGACCATAGAGAGGACTTTAGTCTCTACAGCTGCAAGAACCAATCAGACGGAGTGACCGACACGTCACCATCACTGCACTACCAGAACGGACCTGATCCTCACCAGGGCTTAGACCAGCTCATACACCAGTGCTTAGACATGCTCATACACCTGGGCTTAGACCTGCTCATACACCTGGGCGTAAACCTGCTCCACACCAGTGCTTAGACCTGCTCATACACCTGGGCTTAGACCTGCTCATACACCAGGGCTTAGACCTGCTCATACACCTGGGCTTAGACCTGCTCATACACCTGGGCTTAGACCTGCTCATACACCTGGGCTTAGACCTGCTCCACACCTGGGCTTGGACCTGCTCACACCAGTGCTTAGACCTGCTCCACACCTGGGCTTAGACCTGCTCCACAACTGGGCTTAGACCTGCTCCACACCTGGGCTTAGACCTGCTCACAGTCTCACCTGGGTTTAGACCTGCTCCACACCTTGGCTTAGACCTACTCATGCACCAGTGCTTAGACCTGCTCACCCCTGTGCTTAGACATGCTCACACCTGGGCCTAGACCTGCTCACACCTGGGCTTGGACCTGCTCACACCTGGGCTTAGACCTACTCGCGCTCACACCTGGGCTTAGACCTACTTGCGCTCACACCTGGGCTTAGACCTGCTCATGCTGACACCTGGGCTTAGACCTGCTCATGCTGACACCTGGGCTTAGACCTGCTCATGCTGACACCTGGGCTTAGACCTGTTCATGCTCATACCTGGGCTTAGACCTGCTTACACTCACACCTGAACTTAGACCTACTCATGCTGACACCTGGGCTTAGATCTGTTCATGCTCATACCTGGGCTTAGACCTGCTCACGCTCACACCTGGGCTTAGACCTGCTCACACCTGGACTTAGACATGCTCACACTCACTGCAGTAAACATTCAGATGTTGGTCAGCTGATTCCTGACGGCAGCAGCAGGTGGTAAATGGCAGCAGTCACCAGGGCCTGTAAACTCTGAGTCCACCTTAAAGACCCAAAGGGCCTATTGTCCCTGCTCCTGCATCATTTCCCAAACTGTGATGTTCTCCGGTCTAAGCCCTGAGCCTGTAGCATTGATGTAGGGTGGAGCAGGCTGTGATGGCCTGTGATGGTCAGTGCTCTAACAGATCTACAGCTGAAGTTTGAGCTTAGACCTGTTCAGTCAGGATGGCCCAGGCAGCAGCAGCCTGTCCCACTCTGTGGCCTCGGCCTGTTTGTGTCTCTTCGGCTCCTCAGCTCTTTCTGACTCCAGGTGAAGAGACTATCAGGGTGTTTATCAGTCTTTACAGCGTGCCTCACATCTGTCCGTGAAAACAAACCTGCTCAAACGTTAAAGACTTTTGGTACCTAAACAGAACTGTTTCAGGACAGCAGATGTCCCAGGACGTCGGGGTGAAGCTGCTCTTACTGTCTCAGACTGACCCTGGAGGCAGTGTTTCACATCGTCCACTTTTGCTCTTTAGTTGATTTTTCTTGTGTGAAGAAGTGACTGACATGAACATTGTAATGGAGACTATCAACAATAAACGATGGAAGAACTGTTAAATCAGAAATGTTTGGGGTTTTGTTTGACATCATACAGCTGCAGGTGTATGTCCGAAAGTCTGTGTAGGACACGGGACAGTCCGGCCTGCTCTGTTTTTACAGCTCACATCATCGTCTGCTTTTAGGCAGCACATCCCTGCCCTGCTTCTGTCCCACTGAACAGTTCTGCTGTCAGCAGGAAGTAAATGGACTTCAGGTTGGTACTGGAGGATCTGCAGTTTTCCTGCATTTCTACATGTACTTTTTGAAATGTGACACAGTGCACCAAAAATAACTTTCCTTCTTTTGAGTTCCAGTCTTTAAGCCATCAAAGGGTTCTGATGTATTAACTTCCACTCAGCCCCCCAACAGGCCTCTTCAGGATTCTTCTTCATGGTTTTCATCCCGCTGTGACTGAGGCTGCAGCCATGGTGGACTGTCATCAGGTCTAGATCAATGAATTAATAAAATAAAGAAAGCAGAGTCAGGCCCAATATTATTTATACCCATGGCAAATTTGGACTTGAAGTTTCTTTTATTCAACCTGCAACTTTTGGAAATGACACGGGCTCCTCCCAGAGGAGGAGACGCTGTTCACGGGGCATCTGTGGAGAGTATTTCAGAGCTTTGTCTACATTTGAACATAAAGTGTCCAGTCCAAACTTCTTCTTATCCTTCTCCATGATAGAGAAGCTTCTATTGGCTGTTACAGTGATGGTCCTGTCATTCCTGTCTCCACTGGAGGCTCTTGATGCACCACCTGATCTCCGGCTCACAGACTGTGGGGTTCAGGTAGACTGTAAAATTATGTTTTTGTTTGCTAACCGTTTCTACTCCGCTATTTCTGTGTCACCCTGACTCGTCCGCTGGTGCCCAAGGCCTCGTTCCTCTGCAGACTGCCTGAGGTTTTTGTCCAGATGAGCTTCTGCAAAGGCAGAGAGGAGTTTGGTCCGTCCTGCAATGCATGCTAATGAATGCAGCGTTAGTCAAGAGGTGGGGTTTACTTAAGAGGCAGGGTAATTAAATAGGCGGGGGTTTAGTAAAGAGGCGGATTTAGTAAAGAGGCGAGGTTAATAAAGAGGCGCGGGGTTATTAAACAGGTGGGGTTAATAAAGAGGCGGGGTTCAGTAAAGAGGCGGGGTTAATAAAGAGACGGGGGTTTAGTAAAGAGGAGATATTTAGTAAAATCGAGCAGCGGACACCGATATAATGGTAGCCTGTAGGGCACAGATCGCGGGTTTAAAAGAGGCTAGGTTAATAAAGAGGCGTCCAGTAAAGACTCATGTTTTTCACCTATATTGCATCATGATTTGCTCCGAAAGGACCGCCATTGCAGCCTGTGTCTCTCACACAGCGCTGTGTGGCTGAACTAACCTCTGAACTGACGAGCTGTTTACATGCCCTTTGCGCATAAAGAAAGTGCTCACTGTTTCAGGGAAGATCGGCAGCTACAAATCAACTTTCTTCTTCCAGTTTTGTGCAAAATGGACGAATGTCTATGGGATGAAGATGTTGTGGAGGAGGACTTTGAATATGATGGACGTCCTTACAGTTTGGAGCCACAGTATACAGATATACAGATAAGGAAGCGATCGCAACGCTCCAGAGAGTACTGCGCATGCGCAAAGGGCATGTAAACAGCTCGTCAGTTCAGAGGTTAGTTCAGCCACACAGCGCTGTGTGGAGAGACACAGGCTGCAATGGCGGTCCTTTCGGAGCAAATCATGATGGAATATTGGTGAAAAACATGAGTTTTTGGACGATTAATGCAGTTTTTAGGAGCGGCGATCTATGCCCTACAGGCTACCATTATATTGGTGTCTGCTGCTCGATTTTGGATCTAAATATCTCCCGAAGCACCGTTTGCATCAGGAAAGCCTTCTGGGTGAGTATATTGTTGTTCTTCATTCCATAAACAATGTAAAAGCTGCAGGAACCGAACTTTTCCTTTAAACAGGCGGGGTTAATAAAGAGGCGGGGTTTAGTAAAAAGGTGAGGTTAATAAAGAGACTGGGTTAAGTAAAGAGGCGGGGTTAAGTACAGTGGGGAGGTTAATAACGATGCGGGGTTTAGTAAAGAGGCAGGGTTAATAAAGAGGTGGGGTTATTAAACAGGTGGGGTTAATAAAGAGGCGGGGTTTAGTAAAAAGGTGAGGTTAATAAAGAGACTTGGTTAAGTAAAGAGGCGGGGTTAAGTACAGTGGGGAGGTTAATAAAGATGCGGGGTTTAGTAAAGAGGCGGGGTTTAGTAAAGAGTTGCTGTTATTCTGTTTCAGAGCAGGTGAGACTCACCTCGAAGACACCTCCCCTGACTGACTGCTGATTGGCCAGGCTGGCTCAGCTTTCTCACTCACTTTCCTAATAAAGTGGCCAGGGAGTTGATGATGATGCATTATGTAATAACTGTCAATACATTCTTCAAATCATTTTGCATCACCTCTATAGTGTCATGCCTTTCATATGTAATATTTGTATTTAGTTTCTCATATCCAATAACAGTATGTCAACAGCTAAACTCCATTTATGTCCATAAAGAAAGAAAATGATCAAAACTCCATCTTTCAAAGACAAATAATTTAATATATTATAACATTCATATACACAGGTTAACTTAACAAGGCTTTGTACAACAGTTACAAAATTGGTCCACGCACATAAAGACCATGCAGCGGGGCACAGAGGGATGTCTGGACCACACCGGAGACCTGTTCTAACAGAATGGAAAGCTTCAGAAAAAAGGATCAATACAGAAATGTGAAAAAGGAAGAATGTAAAAATATCACTCTGGTAAGACTGTAGGGTTTGGATCTGAACGGTCTTCACAGGACTTTCTGGATTTATTTGAGGATTTTGCTTCTGGTCTCTGCATTGACTCTACTCAGCTGTCCTCCTCAGAACCAGGCCGTTACGGTTCTCCATGCACCTGAGCAGGTACCTGCAGTGATGAGCACAGAGCTCTTGTGGATGTCAAACACTCTGAGGACTCATTCTAGCAAAAACATACTGACCAACGACAGTTTTGTACGAGACTTTGGATGACAACACTTCAGAAAAACAAGCATTGGTTGCCCGGCACATGTATATTTGGCAGTGTGGTGCTGAAACAGATGTTGATGTTTCTTCTTCAGGCCGTCGGCGGCGACCGAAGCCACGACGCAAAGTCCAAAATAATAAGGCACTGAACTCTTCAGTCATTGCTCCATCATGTGCTATTACGTAGCATGGCAGCAGCAGCTGACTTCTCACTGCAGTGTCTACCTGCTTTCACACTGATAGAGATGAGGACACCACTACTCCTTTCAATGCCTCATTTAAGTTTAGAGACCTCACAGACAGCTCTGCGCCTACTGGTACCAGAATTTCTGCATACTCTTCATAAGCATTGACAGCTTTTGTATTAACCTTACAGAAATAAAGACATGGTAACAGTTTGAATGTCTGAAACAGGCCAGTGCTGCTCAGACTAATGACATGGCCAAGGTGTGAGCTTGATTAATCTCAAACGAAAAATGACCTGTTTGACAGCCATCTGAATGAACCTGAGCCACCAACTGGACTGTTTCTTATATCCATGAGATATTTGACACCCAGGACAGTGTTTGGACTCAGAGGTGACTGAACCATGTTCATAACGGTCTCTATTTTCACCTATGTGAATCAGATCTGTATCTCAGTTTGTCAAAAGTCCACCTGCAGGCCGTGTTTTGACTTGTGTGACTGATGTGTGTTCTTAAATGTGCACATCACAACTGAAATTAACTTTGGACCAGCCCTCTTCCTCTGTACAGCGCTGGTGCTCTGGTCAAATTTCCTATCAGGGAACAAATGTGTCACTGTAAACATTTGCAGAACAGAAACGACCGGCTCCAGTTCCAAGAGAGAAGAGCTGAGTAGAGCGAGCACTGAACTCTGATCGGTGTAGAAAAGCAGCCTTCAGGCTCTTTAGGACACATACTACGCGTAGTTTGGATTTAAGCAAAGTAGAAACGGCTTTGGCTTCATGTAGCTGCCTCTCAAAACTTTGCTGCTCTGTCAAAAGCATCCTCAAGAGTCTGGCCTCCTCACACACACATGCACACACACACCCACACACACACACACACACACACACACACACACACGCACACACACTCAGAGGGAAGCACAGTAGGCTTGTGTTAAACACTTCAGGTTTGCATATTTTTATACGTCACTGAGCCCGTGCATGCGGTTAAGTCCACAGAAACTTTGGCGTAACGCCTGAGTGACATCATCCACAGGGGGAGGGGCTTGTTTTGCTGTTCCTGCTGGTCTGTGTGACGGTCCATGCAGATCAGTGTGAAGGGCTGAGAGGTGTTTGCAGGCTGGAGGTAAATATTAAAGACACAGCAGTCAGACTGTTCCAGGCTGTGAAGGTGCTGGTTCAGCGTAGCACCGTGCACACGCCGCACACGGCACGGCTTTTCAGCTTTTAGCAAACATTTAGAGGAGATTCATTCCAAAAGAGCTTTTAAGAAAATATGATAAAGTAGAAAAGTTCCTTTGGCACCATCTCGTGGTGGGATTAAGCGTGGCGTGCAGAGCGGCGTGGGGCCTCGTGCTGATGTCAGCGTCACAGCGTGTCCTTCAACAGAAGCCAACAGGAAAACTGGAAATGATAATATCCAGGTTCTGTCCATGAAAAAACACCACAGCCACTGTTCTCGAAGGGAAAACAGGCACCAACCGAAGAGTCCAATCAAACCAACACTGTGCACGGACGCTGCAACAGACTCTCTGGTCCACGCACTAATGCTTCAACAGTAATTTACACCTGTTTTATGTCTGAAGGAGATAAAGTCTACCACAGGTTTTATTTTAGGCATCCACCAAAAACTCTTTCAATGATCCCAAAGACTTTGAGCTGATGGAGCAGAAAAATATGGGCGGCAATATTTTCCCTGGAACGACTTTTTATTGATCACGTGAAGTTTAGTTTTATTGGACACATGGAGTTTAGTTTTATTGGACCCGTGGAGTTTAGTTTTATTGGACAAGTGGAGTTTAGTTTTACTGATCAAGTGGAGTTTAGTTTTATTGTACAAGTGGAGTTTAGTTTTATTGATCATGTGGAGTTTAGTTTTATTGGACACGTGGAGTTTAGTTTTACTGATCAAGTGGAGTTTAGTTTTATTGTACAAGTGGAGTTTAGTTTTATTGGACAAGTGGAGTTTAGTTTTATTGGACACGTGGAGTTGGGTTTTATTGTACAAGTGGAGTTTAGTTTTATTGATCATGTGGAGTTTAGTTTTATTGGACACGTAGAGTTTAGTTTCAATGATCATGTTGAGTTTAGTTTTATTGGACACGTGGAGTTTAGTTTTATTGATCAAGTGGAGTTTAGTTTTATTGATCACGTGGAGTTTAGTTTTATTGATCAAGTGAAGTTTAGTTTTAATGATCATGTGGAGTTTAGTTTTATTGGACACGTGGAGTTTAGTTTTATTGGACACGTGGAGTTTAGTATTATTGGACACGTGGAGTGTATTTTTATTGATCATGTGGAGTTTAGTTTTATTGGACAAGTGGAGTTCAGTTTTATTGGACAAGTGGAGTTTAGTTTTATTGATCATGTGGAGTGTAAGTTTTATTGATCATGTTGAGTTTAGTTTTATTGGACAAGTGGAGTTTAGTTTTATTGGTCAAGTGGAGTTTAGTTTTATTGATCATGTGGAGTTTAGTTTTATTGGACACGTGAGTTTAGTTTCAATTGATCATGTGGAGTTTAGTTTTATTGGACAAGTGGAGTTTAGTTTTATTGGACAAGTGGAGTTTAGTTTTATTGGACACGTGGAGTTAAGTTTTATTGATCATGTTGAGTTTAGTTTTATTGGACAAGTGGAGTTTAGTTTTATTGGTCAAGTGGAGTTTAGTTTTATTGATCATGTGGAGTGTAGTTTTATTGGACACGTGGAGTTTAGTTTTATTGGACACGTGGAGTTGGGTTTTATTGTACAAGTGGAGTTTAGTTTTATTGATCATGTGGAGTTTAGTTTTATTGGACACGTAGAGTTTAGTTTCAATGATCATGTTGAGTTTAGTTTTATTGGACACGTGGAGTTTAATTTTTTTTCGGACACGTGAAGTTTAGTTTTATTGATCAAGTGGAGTTTAGTTTTATTGATCACGTGGAGTTTAGTTTTATTGATCAAGTGAAGTTTAGTTTTAATGATCATGTGGAGTTTAGTTTTATTGGACACGTGGAGTTTAGTTTTATTGGACACGTGGAGTTTAGTATTATTGGACACGTGGAGTGTATTTTTATTGATCATGTGGAGTTTAGTTTTATTGGACAAGTGGAGTTCAGTTTTATTGGACAAGTGGAGTTTAGTTTTATTGGACACGTGGAGTTAAGTTTTATTGATCATGTTGAGTTTAGTTTTATTGGACAAGTGGAGTTTAGTTTTATTGGTCAAGTGGAGTTTAGTTTTATTGATCATGTGGAGTGTAGTTTTATTGGACACGTGGAGTTTAGTTTTATTGATCATGTGGAGTTTAGTTTTATTGGACAAGTGGAGTTTAGTTTTATTGGACAAGTGGAGTTTAGTTTTATTGGACACGTGGAGTTAAGTTTTATTGATCATGTTGAGTTTAGTTTTATTGGACAAGTGGAGTTTAGTTTTATTGGTCAAGTGGAGTTTAGTTTTATTGATCATGTGGAGTGTAGTTTTATTGGACACGTGGAGTTTAGTTTTATTGATCATGTGGAGTTTAGTTTTATTGTACAAGTGGAGTTTAGTTTTATTGAACACATGGAGTTTAGTTTTATTGGACACGTGGAGTTAAGTTTTATTGATCATGTGGAGTTTAGTTTTATTGGACACGTGGAGTTTAGTTTTATTGGACACGTGGAGTTTAGTTTTATTGATCATGTGGAGTGTAGTTTTATTGGACATGTGGAGTTTAGTTTTATTGGACACGTGGAGTTTAGTTTTATTGATCATGTGGAGTTAAGTTTTATTGGACATGTGGAGTTTAGTTTTATTGGACACGTGGAGTTAAGTTTTATTGGACACGTGGAGTTAAGTTTTATTGGACACGTGGAGTTTAGTTTTATTGATCATGTGGAGTTTAGTTTTATTGGACACGTGGAGTTTAGTTTTATTGGACACGTGGAGTTTAGTTTTATTGATTATGTGGAGTTTAGTTTTATTGGACATGTGGAGTTTAGTTTTATTGGACACGTGGAGTTAAGTTTTATTGGACACGTGGAGTTAAGTTTTATTGGACATGTGGAGTTTAGTTTTATTGATCATGTGGAGTTCAGTTTTATTGATCACGTGGAGTTTAGTTTTATTGGAGAAGTGGAGTTTAGTTTTATTGGACACGTGGAGTTAAGTTTTATTGGACAAGTGGAGTTTAGTTTTATTGATCATGTGGAGTTTAGTTTTATTGGACACGTGGAGTTTAGTTTTATTGATCATGTGGAGTTTAGTTTTATTGAACATGTGGAGTTTATTTTTATTGATCATGTGGAGTTTAGTTTTATTGGACACGTGGAGTTTAGTTTTATTGGACACGTGGAGTTTAGTTTTATTGAACACATGGAGTTTAGTTTTATTGATCAAGTGGAGTTTAGTTTTGTTGATCATGTGGAGTTTAGTTTTATTGATCATGTGGAGTTTAGTTTTATTGATCATGTGGAGTTTAGTTTTATTCATCACGTGGAGTTTAGTTTTATTGATCAAGTGGAGTTTAGTTTTATTCATCATGTGGAGTTTAGTTTTATTGATCATGTGGAGTTTAGTTTTATTGATCAAGTGGAGTTTAGTTTTATTGGACACGTGGAGTTTAGTTTTATTGAACACAAGGAGTTTAGTTTTATTGATCAAGTGGAGTTTAGTTTTATTGATCATGTGGAGTTTAGTTTTATTGATCACGTGGAGTTTAGTTATATTGATCATGTGGAGTTTAGTTTTATTGATCAAGTGGAGTTTAGTTTTATTGATGATGTGGAGTTTAGTTTTATTGATCACGTGGAGTTTAGTTTTACTGATCATGTGGAGTTTAGTTTTATTGATCATGTGGAGTTTAGTTATATTGATCATGTGGAGTTTAGTTTTATTGGACACGTGGAGTTTAGTTTTATTGATCAAGTGGAGTTTAGTTTTATTGATCACGTGGAGTTTAGTTTTATTGATCAAGTGGAGTTTAGTTTTAATGATCATGTGGAGTTTAGTTTTATTGATCATGTGGAGTTTAGTTTTATTGATCACGTGGAGTTTAGTTTTATTGATCATGTGGAGTTTAGTTTTATTGATCACGTGGAGTTTAGTTTTATTGATCAAGTGGAGTTTAGTTTTATTGATCATATGGAGTTTAGTTTTACTGATCACATGTAGTTTAGTTTTATTGATGATGTGGAGTTTAGTTTTATTGGACACGTGGAGTTAAGTTTTATTGGACATCATGTGGAGTTAAGTTTTATTGGACATGTGGAGTTTAGTTTTATTGATCATGTGGAGTTCAGTTTTATTGATCACGTGGAGTTTAGTTTTATTGGAGAAGTGGAGTTTAGTTTTATTGGACACGTGGAGTTAAGTTTTATTGGACAAGTGGAGTTTAGTTTTATTGATCATGTGGAGTTTAGTTTTATTGGACACGTGGAGTTTAGTTTTATTGATCATGTGGAGTTTAGTTTTATTGATCATGTGGAGTTTAGTTTTATTGGACACGTGGAGTTTAGTTTTATTGGACACGTGGAGTTTAGTTTTATTGAACACATGGAGTTTAGTTTTATTGATCAAGTGGAGTTTAGTTTTGTTGATCATGTGGAGTTTAGTTTTATTGATCACGTGGAGTTTAGTTTTATTGATCATGTGGAGTTTAGTTTTATTCATCACGTGGAGTTTAGTTTTATTGATCAAGTCGAGTTTAGTTTTATTCATCACGTGGAGTTTAGTTTTATTGATCATGTGGAGTTTAGTTTTATTGATCAAGTGGAGTTTAGTTTTATTGGACACGTGGAGTTTAGTTTTATTGAACACAAGGAGTTTAGTTTTATTGATCAAGTGGAGTTTAGTTTTATTGATCACGTGGAGTTTAGTTTTATTCATCACGTGGAGTTTAGTTTTATTCATCACGTGGAGTTTAGTTTTATTGATCACGTGAAGTTTAGTTTTATTCATCACGTGGAGTTTAGTTTTATTGATCAAGTGGAGTTTAGTTTTATTGATCATGTGGAGTTTAGTTTTATTGATCACGTGGAGTTTAGTTTTACTGATCATGTGGAGTTTAGTTTTATTGATCATGTGGAGTTTAGTTATATTGATCATGTGGAGTTTAGTTTTATTGGACACGTGGAGTTTAGTTTTATTGGACAAGTGGAGTTTAGTTTTATTGGACACGTGGAGTTTAGTTTTATTGGACAAGTGGAGTTTAGTTTTAATGATCAAGTGGAGTTTAGTTTTATTGATCATGTGGAGTTTAGTTTTATTGATCACGTGGAGTTTAGTTTTATTGATCATGTGGAGTTTAGTTTTATTGATCACGTGGAGTTTAGTTTTACTGATCACATGTAGTTTAGTTTGATTGATCATATGGAGTTTAGTTTTACTGATCACATGTAGTTTAGTTTGATTGATCCTGTGGAGTTTAGTTTTATTGATCCCGTGGAGTTTAGTTTTATTGATCCCGTGGAGTTTAGTTTTATTGATCACGTGTAGTTTAGTTTTCTTGATCATGTGGAGTTTAGTTTTATTGGACACGTGGAGTTTAGTTTTATTGATCAAGTGGAGTTTAGTTTTATTGATCATGTGGAGTTTAGTGTTATTGATCAAGTGGAGTTTAGTTATATTGATCATGTGGAGTTTAGTTTTATTGGACACGTGGAGTTAAGTTTTATTGGACAAGTGGAGTTTAGTTTTACTGGACACGTGGAGTTTAGTTTTATTGGACAAGTGGAGTTTAGTTTTAATGATCAAGTGGAGTTTAGTTTTATTGATCATGTGGAGTTTAGTTTTATTGATCACGTGGAGTTTAGTTTTATTGATCATGTGGAGTTTAGTTTTATTGATCAAGTGGAGTTTAGTTTTAATGATCAAGTGGAGTTTAGTTTTATTGATCATATGGAGTTTAGTTTTATTGATTACGATGAGTTCAGTTTTATTGATCAAGTGGAGTTTAGTTTTACTGATCATGTGGAGTTTAGTTTTATTTGACACGTGGAGTTTAGTTTTATTGATCAAGTGGAGTTTAGTTTTATTGATCCTGTGGAGTTTAGTTTTATTGGACACGTGGAGTTTAGTTTTATTGATCCCGTGGAGTTTAGTTTTATTGATCACGTGTAGTTTAGTTTTATTGATCATGTGGAGTTTAGTTTTATTGGACACGTGGAGTTTAGTTTTATTGATCACACAGAGTTAAGTTTTATTGATCACTTCTAGAGTTTCATACCTATTGTGTTATCAACAGAATTTTCCCAAACTTTCTCAGTTTCTGTTCTGGATTTTTTCAGAAAAGGTCAGACATACATCTGTGCATAATTTTATAGACACACAGATGTACTTATACATTTTTATATGTAGAATGAAATATAAATAATATAAAAATATAAATATAAAAACAGCAGCAGGTCGTCCAACATTTGGAACTTGTGTCCTGTATCAGGAGTCATTTTATTGTTTAAGTTTATTTCTGCAACATCAGTCAGATTTTCTGGCGTCCCTTCCTGCTTTGGCAACATTTGCAGTTCAACAAACAGTTCTATTGGACAGCGTTTCTCAACTTCGTTCTTCCATCAGAAATGTGAAAACTTGAGTCAACATGTGCTCATAAAAAAGGACATCATACCTGCAGGATTTCCCAAGCAGCCCTGACAAAGCCAGAAAACACCCCTGCTGAGAAAGACTATGTCAGACCAGTGTCACTTTTGACTTCCTGTTTCTTCATTTCACGGCTTGGCTACGTGACGGTCTGTCAGCTGCTCTAAAGGACTGTCGGGTATGGTAAGCAGAAAAGATCCCCTCAGTCTATCAGTCAGTCATATTGAGTCAGATCAGCAGAACTGTTGGTGGACTGCAGTGAGTCAGAGTCAGGTCTGCCTGATACCTCGTCACTGTTTGACCTTTCCTGACCTCTGACTGAGGAAACGCCGTGACACTGACATCAGCTCAAACCCTCTGCACCACCTCAACACTCTTTTTTAGAACCAGAAGCTGTTTTAGTAATGAAGACAAATTCATTTCCATGTGTTGGCCTGGTTTTGATTTGGATTGAAACTCTTTATTAGCCAAAGATTTTGGCGGTACCCCGCTAATTGTGGATATAAACGAGAGGGGAGGAGTCTTGATGGGTGATTGGTCACTGTTCTGGGTTCTCCATCAGCGGTTGTGACAGTCGGGCTAAACCACCACGGTGTGACGCCGCCATGCTCTCGTCTTGTCCTGTGGGTCCACTGCAGATCTCCTCATGACCACAGGGGGTGGTCCTGCCGGGCCGTGATCCACCAGCCCACAGGGAGCCTCTTTTGGTAGACGAGGATGAGGATCCATGGACTGGATTGACCGAGAGCCGAGAACAGATCCCTGAGGAACGCCTAAACGTCCCAGCGGAGCAGACGTCCCATCGCTGACCCTGATCACCTCCCTGTCGGTCCTCCGCCCTCTGTTCCTGTCGTCACTCCGGCCAAACTCCACGTCCAGGTTCATGGACACGGCCCTTGTCCTCCCTCCTCTGGACTTCCTGTGGTGGACGGGTGCTGCTTGGCTCCAGTCTGAGCCGGGAGCCCGGGGGGTGCTGGGCAGCCGTGTGGGGCAGATCCAGACGGGCACTGTGGGGCGTCCTCGGGGTGCCCGGTGAGAGGGGAGGCGGGCTGGGGTCTGCTGGTGTGGGTGGAAGCTGGGCTCCTGCTGCTCTTCATCATTCTCCAGTCCTGTTTCAGTGGATTCTCCTCCCAGCTGTGGCTCCTTCCCCTCCGTGGTCTCTTTATTTTTCACCTCATCCTCCTTTTTTTCCCTTTTCTCTTTTTTAGGTATGGCATGCTCTCCCGTCTGTCCCTCCCCCTCCCCTCCGTCCTCCTCCGCCTCCCCCGCCCCTCTGGCTTTGACCGGCTCGTGCTCAGAGTCCTCGTCCGTGCTGCTGCTCTGAAGGTCGGCGCGCAGACATTTTTTACGCTTGCGAGTCACAGCAGAGATGAGTGACATGGGCAGGAAGTCCCTGGCATTCAGGTCTTTCTTGGAGCCTGATGAAAGCTGTAGAAAATAAAACCCCAGATGAACGATGGACACACATCATAAATCAGAGCCCTGAACTTTATCTTCAGTGACATATTTGTCATATGATGCCAGACAAATAAAGAATATGGAGTTTGGAAACTAAAGCTTTCCAATCAAGGATCACATATACAGCTAATTTCTATCATGGTTTTAGAAGATAACAGGACTGACCATCCTGACTTAGATAGAAACTTTCATAACTAATTTTTGTCTGTTAAGTAACTTGTTATACATGTTACTTACACACACACACACACACACACACACACATATATATATAAACATATGCATATATATATATATATATATATATATATATATATATATATATATATATATATATATATATATATATATATATATATATATATATATATACATATATATATATATATATATATGTGTATGTATATATATATATATATATATTTTATATATATATATATATATATATATATATATATATATATATATATATATATATATATATATATATATACACAGTCATGGAAAAATTATTAGACCACCCTTGTTTTCTTCAATTTCTTGTTCATTCTAATATCTGGTACCACTAAACGATAATACAATGAACACAACAAAAATGCAGCTGGTCACATAATACTTTATGTCCTATTTGACATTCTTAAGCTTAATTGATTCCCAGGGTATATAAGAGGCCATTTCATGTCACAAGCAGCACTGCACATGCAAAGGCCTAGAGTGGTTTCCTGCTTACATTCAAGCCGTAGCACAACTCAGAAGTTGTCAGCTCTCACATAATGCCTAAAACAAAAGAATTATGTGAAGCCACAAAGGCAGCCATCTTGGCACTGCTGGAAATTGGCATGAGTGAGAGACAGGTAGCTAAAAAACTGAAGATCTCCAAGACAGCCGCTCATTACAACAAAAAAAACAAGCTGAACATGGCACTACCAAATTGCTACCTGGCCGTGGCAGGAAACGCCTTTTCTACCCCACGAGATGACTGCACTCATCCGCTCCTGTGTCAGGAATCGCCGCCAGACCTCCAGGGACCTTAAAATGAGTGGGCACTGTCGAGAAATGTGACTTGTTCAGCAAGGACAGTTCGAAACCGACTTGTTGAAGCTGGTTTGAAGTCACACAGAGCACGCAAGAAGCCCTTCATCAATGAAAGGCAGAGGAAGGCCCGGTTACTCTTTTGCTCGAGACCACAAGGATTGGACTGTTGATGATTGGGCTAAGGTTCTCTTCAGTGATGAATCCAATTTTGAATTGATGCCCACTCCAGCCAACTTACTGGTTAGGAGGAAGCCTGGAGAAGCTTACAACCCAGACTGTCTTGCCCCTACAGTAAAACATGGGGGTGGATCAGTCATGATCTGGGGTTGTTTCAGTCTGAGTGGAACAGGGCAAATGCAATTGTGTGAAGGCCGAATGAACCAGGTCATGTACAGGACTACCCTTGAAAACAGTCTTCTTCCATCAGCTGGAAAACTTTTTCCTGCCTCACATGTCTGGATTTTCCAACAAGACAATGCCCCTTCCCACGCGGCAAGGTCAGTTAAAGCGCCTGCTCAATCACCAGATCTTAATCCAATTGAAAACCTGTGGAAAATCATCAAACTCAAAATGGAGAACCACAAGCCCAAAAACAAAGAAAATTTGTTTGAATTTGTCCAACAGGAATGGGCTGCTGTGACAGCAGAACAATGTCAGAAGCTGGTGGAGAGCATGCCAAGACGCATGGCTGCAGTCATCAAAAACAATGGTTATGCAATCAAGTATTAACTCTTGTGTGTATCATGTGTTTAAAGCAAACAGAAAAGAAAACATGGAATGCTTAAAAGTAGTGTTTTTGGTGGTACAATGCCATAGCTATTGATGTAAGAATTTAAGTAATTTTGGTTATTATCAAGAAAACCATGGAAAATGAATAGTTCTTAGTTCTTAAATTAAACTCTCATGAGCTATTTTTGTTGTTATCATTATAATTGTCCAAACAAATGTACCTTTAGTTGAGCCAGGCATTAAAATTAACAAGAAATTGAAGAAAACAAGGGTGGTCTAATAATTTTTTCCATGACTGTATATATGTATATATATATAGATATAGATATAAACTGTATATATATACATTTGTGTAAATATATTTACACATATGTATATAAATATATAAATATATATAAATATTACTGGAACAGCCACAGAGCCTGTCAACTTCTTCCGACCTGTCATAGTTGAATAAATTACCAGAGAATTTAAATACCAGTCAAATATTTTCTGCTTACCTTTGACTTAAGAGAATCGCTGGTGGTGGAATCTACAGGAAAAAAAGGAAAATTGATGAATCATATCAAAAGACCTGGGGTGATATTAATGTTAATGTTAATCCCAGTTTAGACCAAAGTTTTGTGAGGCAGGATTGTTTCAGGATGAAAATGTGCTACTAATGTTATCACTTGTTAATCCAGCAGTATCGTCCAAATCTGCTCGTCTGGCATTTTCTACACTGGACCTTTGTTTAAAGATTGTTTTTGCACTGTTTAATATAACAGCCCTTTTTAACATAACTAGCTGGCTGGGTAGTCAAAGACTAATTCATATCCACAAAGATCTGCAAAATAGAAACGACTACTGCGAACGACTGCAACATAACTTCAAGCAGACACTTCAGATGTCTGACAGATGCTTATTCTCCGTGCTCATGAAAACACAGAGTCCGTCAACATTAGGCTACAAGATAACAGTCCATTAACAATGTGCTTACCTCGAGTGCCTGTGTTGTATCTAAGAAGACGCTAACCCACCAGAAACAAGTTAAAGGGATTCATTTCTGTCCCATTCATTAACACCATTAGCTGACTTCATTGATCAAATCCTCATAGGATGGACATTCACACATATGCTCTATCAAAACACCCTTATGCTGGAAGGAAGCTGTAAGGGATTGGTTCTTGTTTCACAAATGTAAAGCTACTTTTTACAATCTCAAAGCCCTCTGAGGCTCCACGTGACAGCTTTGACTCGACTGGAGTCTGCAGACTGCTGTGGACTCTTCTATTTGCCTTTTCTGTGGATGCAGAGCATTTTGGATATGTGGTCAACGGCCCTTTTGTTAATGATCCAAACATTAGTGAATAAAGGCACCAAACTCTCAGAGGAACAGGTGTACTCAGAGTGAAGCTGTTTGTCAGCCTTTGGTCTGAACTGTCCTGTGAGAGGGAGACAAAGGATGAGCAGCACTGCACACGCTACATCACCACAGCCTGCAGGAGATCTCCAGCCACAGAGAGTCATCTGTATAATCAGGTTCCCTCTTAGCTCAGGTTATAAAACATGGCCAGAGTTCACCTTTAGCATCAGTGCAACAGAGGGAAAGTGGCACATGGGTGGAAAACAACACTGACTAAAATAAAACAGAAGTTAAATAAATCAAAGTGCACCAAACACACACACAGGAGAAAGACCCGGTCCTACCGAAGAGGCTGATCCAGTGTCTCAGCTAGAGAGAGAGCAGGAAGGAAGGAAAGGAAGAGACAGGAGCAGAAATCATGAGTTTGAACAGCATCAGCAAAGACAGGTGAAAAACAGAGAGAGTAAAGCTGGCCTCAAACTTTCAATGCTTCATATTGTTGAATGATAAAGTCCCGCCTTTATTCGGGACAGGACAACCTGAGGAAGACAAAGATCATGGGAAGAAGGAGCTGTGCATCGAACAGCACCAGGGTCAGAAATCATCCCATCATTTACAATAAAAACTACTGCATTCTGCAGCGTACCACACAAACACACAACATTCAGACACTCTTGTGCATTTAGGTGATAATAATGTCCAATACTGGATGAGTTCAAATACATCTGACATGTGCTGCTGACCTCCTAAGATCCTGATTTCTTATCTGGTTAAATAAAGGTTCATTAAAAAGACAAATTCACAGTCAATCATGGCTGCTCAGACTTTCATTGTGATGTTCTCCACTTTAAAAACCCA
Source organism: Scarus forsteni (assembly GCA_036419115.1). NCBI lineage: Eukaryota > Metazoa > Chordata > Actinopteri > Labriformes > Labridae > Scarus > Scarus forsteni. The sequence goes on from JAZDUH010000386.1 coordinate 12,023,274, forward strand.
CAGACTGCCGTTATTCACTCTGCTCAGTCTGCTTATCTGTCTCCCTGACTGGTGAAGGTGTACTTAATGACATTTCTTTGCTGACAAACACAAAACACTTCTGATATTTAATGCCCTGACACTTCAACAAATGTTTCAGCATCATTTTGTGCAGAAGCAGTTCCTAAATTTGGTCCCATCTGGCTCCTGTCATCACGTTGGCTTTAACTCTCACTGTGATGTTTACACTGTGTTCAGAGGCAGTGCTGCTCGTTCAGATCATCTGCTGGATGCATGTCTGCTCCATACATTATGGCGGTGTGTCATCATTTCACTCCACACCCTGAGCAGTAATGCTGATACTCGGATGGAGCTACGATAAATAATCACGTATACAATTCACTCAATTTGCTGTAGTTAAAAGTGCATGTTTGCACATTTTGTACTTGTGTACAGTGATTCTGTATAAGATAAAAAACTGGTCTAAAAATGCAGCTCAAGCAGCAGATTTGATGATGCCTCTGAGACAAAGTGGTGGAAAGTGAAAGCTTTAAACATCGAGTTAGACTAGTTTTCTCCTCAGAGCTGGCCCTGATTATGATCCAACATCTGAAAACAGGATATTAGAGATGAATCCATCACACCATGGTAAGTCTGAGGCCGTGGACCTGACTGTGCTGCTGTGGCTGCTCACCTGAAGCCTCTCCTGGCATACCCGGCCTCCCGATGTTTGACAGCAGATGGTCGATATTAGGTACAGGCAGCATATCCCGCTTGTCCTCTGGGGCCTGCAGACAGAGAGATGTCAGAACATGTCAGTTTGACTTCACAGCACTGAAACATTTGAGTCATGAGTCCACGGTGTGCCCCTCACCTTCTCCTCCTTATTGAACTCTCTGTTGCAGAAGAACCAGTCATGCTGTTGGACATAATGCCACATTAATAAACATGACTGAAGAGTGCACACAAATGAAGTGTTTCTATAAATATTAAATCTTATTTAAGCTCCTTACGTGCAGGATCAGTGTCTCCACTATCTTGTAGCGGTCGGGCATGTGTGTGACCATGTCCGTCATGTTATCCTCTGACGTCCTGACCAGGGTCGGCCCGAACACGAGAGCCAGGTTTCTGGGCTCCATCTGGAAACAAACAGTCAGATGTGACCCTGTCATAGATTCATTAAAACAGTCAAAATGTTAAATCTGCAGGTCTGGGTCATGACAGCAGTGATGCTCTCACTGTCTTCATCCATTTTTCAAAGTGACCCAAAATTCAGAAATAATGAAAATTATTTAAACTTAAGTGCTGCATATTTCTATACATTAGGGCTTTTTTAGGTTAAAAAAAAAGGAAAATAAACTAAAACAATTAAAAACAAGCAGCTGAATCTGCCTCGTTCTTTCTCAGCATGACGAGATGACACCTAGACCGTCACAATCAGCTGTGGAGGCCAATGGAAATCTTATTTAAAGTATAAAAGACAAAAGTATGATTGTATTTGTTCTGAATGATGGTTCAGAAAGTGAACTGTGAAGTTTAATTAGTGACCTTGTTCTTCTCAGAGTGATCTGCTACTCTTTTCAAGTGTCCAACTAGGAACTTCAGCGTGTGGTAATAATGATCGGGGAGGTCATGGATCTGGAAAAGACAAACAGGACAGTTACCATTGTATCTTATATGGACTCAGTACAGGTCAGGCAAAGAGGTTCACTGATGTGATTAAAAATGATTTCTGGCGGGGTGTTGATCTGGCAGAGTGCTTATCAACCATGCTCGTCCTATATTCATACTTCTGCCAGTCCAGGTTTGAGTCCAGCCTGTGGTCAGTCTTCCTCCACTCTCTGTCAGACCCTTTACAAATCTATCCACTGTCATTCTCTTCTATCAGTAAAGGCACAAAATGTCCAAAAATACACTCAACAAAAATATAAACGCAACACTTTTGTTTTTGCTCCCATTTTTCATGAGATGGACTTAAAGATCTAAAATTCATTCCAGATACACAATATTACCATTTCTTTCAAATGTTGTTCACAAATCTGTCTAAATGTTTGATAGTGAGCACTTCTGCTTTGCTGAGATAATCCATCCCACCTCACAGGTGTGCCATATCAAGATGCTCATCAGACATCATGATTAGTGCACAGGTGTACCTTAGACTGTCCACAATAAAAGGCCACTCTGAAATGTGCATTTATTGGGGGTCTGGGGACTCAGAATCAGTCAGTATCTGGTGTGACCACCATTTGCCTCATGCAGTGCAACACATCTTCTTCGCATAGAGTTTATCAGATTGTCAATTGTGGCCTGTGGAATGTTGGTCCACTCCTCTTCAATGGCTGTGCGAAGTTGATGGATATTAGTGGGAACTGGTACATGCTGTCGTATACGCCGGTCAAGCACATCCCGACGATCTGGAGTCAGGTTAAGACCCCGATGAGGACGACGAGCATGCAGTTGAGCTTCCCTGAGACAGTTTCTGACAGTTTGAGCAGAAATTCTTTGGTTATGCAAATCAATTGTTTCAGCAGCTGTCTGAGTGGCTGGTCTCAGACGATCTTGGAGGTGAACCTGCTGGATGTGGAGGTCCTGGGCTGGTGTGGTTACACATGGTCTGCGGTTGTGAGGCTGGTTGGATGTACTGCCATATTCTCTGAAACGCCTTTGGAGATGGCTTATGGTGGAGAAATGAACATTCAATGTACGAGCAACAGATCTGGTTGACATCCCTGCTGTCAGCATGCCAATTGCATGCTCCCTCAATGCTTGCGACATCTGTGGCATTTTGGTGTGCGACAAAACTGCACATTTCAGAGTGGCCTTTTATTATGGACAGTCTAAGGTACACCTGTGCACTAATCATGATGTCTGATGAGCATCTTGATGTGGCACACCTGTGAGATGGGATGGATTATCTCAGCAAAGCAGAAGTGCTCACTATCAAACATTTAGACAGATTTGTGAACAATGTTTGAGAGAAATGGTAATATTGTGTATCTGGAATGAATTTTAGATCTTTAAGTCCATCTCATGAAAAATGGGAGCAAAAACAAAAGTGTTGCGTTTATATTTTTGTTGAGTATCCATAAAAACAGTCAAAAACAGTTTCTTAACACCAAAGCTGGTCAACTGTAGTCAATGACTCTGAAGTGCTGAAGTGTTCTATCTATCTATCTATCTATCTATCTATCTATCTATCTATCTATCTATCTATCTATCTATCTATCTATCTATCTATCTATCTATCTATCTATCTATCTATCTGTCTGTCTGTCTGTCTGTCCTGTTTTGTGAGGAGAGTAAAGAGTTTCAGTTCTGACTCTAAAGATAAAGTTCAGCATGTTAGTTTTAAACACAACCGTCCTGATGCAGCAGCGTCTACAGGCCATAGAAATGTTAAAAGCTCTGTTAAGATGGTGAAGCAAAGGAAACAAGACAATCTCTCTGCTGCTCGTTCATGTCAGTGTGAGCGACAGGAGAAAAATGGAGTCGACCACGAGCGGCTCATGTGCTGGACACCGTCTGCGTCATCAAGCTGCTGCTGGCAGGTTACAGGTAAGATACCAGGCTCCGCCCCCAGGACAACAAAAACCACAGTGTCCTGTTCTGTAGCATATGCCCCCCCCCCCCCCCCATTTGACCGTTGTGTCTGCAGTGCTGCTTTTACACTAATCCAGCTCCCAACCAATCAAGAGCTTTGAAACGTGAACTTTAGGTATGGCTCCTGAGGAAGGACTTCCTTTAGACTCTCATCCATCTGTCCTACAGAGTGGAAGCAAAAACTACCAGGCTGTAGTTCTATTTTATATTATATGACTTATGGTCTAAAAACTCTGTCTGACAGTCGGCTGACTCTAAAACATACCAGCTTCTTCATGGTCTTCAGTCTGTCCTCTGCATCTTCGATCCGATTGGCGTCGATGAAATCGTTGTATTTATCTGAGTGAGAAAAAGAATATTTCATTGAACTCTGTGACGGACCAAAGATAAAACAATGAGACACTGAGTCAGCACTTCAGCTCTAAATGAAAGGATTTCTTAACTGGAAATCGAGTGGTTAGAATTTCTCATGCCGCTGGGATGCAGAGTAAAGCTGAGCACTCACCGTCGGTAAACAGCGGCTCTGGCAGCTTTCTGAAAAAGGACTTGAGCAGACTGCTGATGACGTTCAGGTCCTGCCATCTCTGACGGGGCACATGGGGGGGGGTAACAGAAGTCTGACTTCATCATTTGCATCAGTAAGAGTCAAAAACATGATGTAGGTCCTCAGAGTGTCTGCTCACCTCCTCAGCAGCGTTGATGTCCAGGCCCTTGTTGAGGTGCTCCTGCAGGTTGGACACCATGGCGTTGTTCCCGGGGACTCTGTAGATCCCTGTGTAGTCCAGACCAGACGCCTCCACAACCCCACAGCACATCTCCACGATCAGAGGGACGTACTGTGGACGGTGACGGAGCACTATGAGGACGTCTCATCAATGTTACAGTCTGACCAGGCTGATCTACCTGTCCTGTCATAGGTGTCCTCTCCCCTCACCTAAGATCGCTGCTCTGTGATCAGCTTTAATCTGGTGAGCCCCCCCCCCTCAGAGAAGATGTGTAAACTAAGACCTCCGTTCACCTGAAGCTCACCTGAGGTCTGTCCGTGACACCACTGGCTGCCGGCTCTGCTGCAACAGAACTTTTGTAAACTGGACTTCATGTTTCTAACAGAACCCGGCTCTATCAGGGCCTCCCTCCTTTTCTCCTTTCCTCTGGATGTATCTCCTCACATCTCCAGCCTTCATGTCACTGCTGGCAGCCTCCGGTCAGCCTCCCTGACTGCTCTGTGGTCTATGGTCCAATGAAAGTCAACAAAGACTTCTTTTGCAGACTTTGTTTTGGGGTCTCTCTTAAATACGATTTAATTGAGGTGCATGTGGGCTGTGGGACCAGGCCTCTGCTCAGGGACCTTCTCAGCCTCACCGACTCTTTTAATCTCGTAAACACATGAAAAAGGACAGATGTTGGATCCGGATCTGGATCACTGAAATCTGTCACACACCTTTATCCGACCATCTACCTGTCCTGCTTTCTGTCTCACTGTCTGCAGACTCCGCCCCCTTTCACTGTCCCCGTGCTTTTAACTCTTCAGCTCTGCTGCAGGTCTCTGCTGCAGGTCTTCATTCCCAAAAACCAGCAGTTGTAAATAAGAAGAAAACTCAGATATCCAATAGAAATAATTCTATATAATCTAGACTGATATTTTATTGGCTTTTGTAAGTTGTTTATGACCTTACTTTGCTATAATAGTGTCTCTAAATCTCTTTTATGAAGCTTTGAACATTATATCAAGTATTACTCACTACTATATTTAAAAAATGGCAGCAGAAAAATTTCGAGCTTTAAAAATTTGAATAACACTCATCATTTTATTGATTTGAAAATAACTTCATTGGCATTAATTCCATGTATGTTAGCTAAATTTGCTTGAATTCTATGCCAAGTTTATTTGATTATGCATAATAACTTGTATTTATGTTGTAATGTATGAATATTGCTATGCTAATTTTATGACAAATTCATATTTTCATATGTTGTTTATCCAACATTCTTTTTCCTCATCGAGAGTTTCTGAAAATTTGTAAAAATGTGGCCCCTTAGGCTGGGAAAAATGGTTTTATATGGCTCATATGCGCTCAGACGTGCACGTGGACAGGCTGAAAGAGCTTCAGATTTCTTGGATCTCCTTTGTGACTGCTTGTTTTTCAGCAGGCTGTAGAAGCTGCTAAAACAGATTATTTTTCCTCACTTGTCTTTGCAAATGCTCACAAACCACAGGTTCTTTTTAATGTGACAAGTCTGTTGTGAATCCCCGTGATGCTGTTTGCATTTTCTTCTCTGTGTGGGGATTTTCTGCAGTTCTTTATTCGTAAGGTTCCTGCTCTCAGTTCCCACTGCAGGCTTAGCTGTTTCTCTTACTGAAACAGTGGAGCACCTATGTCCTGCTGCCCATCAGCAAACTTTAATCTGTTTGTTTAAGGAGCTCAGTTTCTGGCTCAGTTCAGTCTTTTATTTTGTTTCTTAATATTCAGTGTCTCAGCACTGGATGTGTTCCATCCTCTTTTATATAGCCATGGTGCAGCCTCTTTTGAAAAAGATAAATCTAGGTCCTTTGGTTCTGTCTAAGTTCGGCCGATTTCCAAAGTAACTTTTATTTCCAAGGTTTCAGAGAAAGTTCTTTTGAAGCAACACCAGGAACACGTGCACAGAGTCAGTGTTTGTGGAGTGATTGAGTCTGGTTCTTAGTCTCTTTACAGCACTGAAGCTGCTCTTTTAAAGGTTTTTTATGATCTTTTTAAACCTTGATTCTAGTTACTGTGCCTTTTCAATCCTTCTTGACCTGACAGTGTTTGATACAGAAGATCACATAATTCCCCCGTCACGCCTCGAGCACAGCAGGCATCCAGAGCACTGCCTTAAGGTGGTTTACATCGAACCTCTCTGAGAGGTCTTTCTGGAAAAGGTCTGCATGATCCCTGCAACATTTATACTCAGTATTGTCTGATGCAGTGAAATATATGAAAGCAACAAGCATAACAGAGACAGAAAAGCCGTCAAAAGCCTGAACAGCCCGAGGCTGCACTGAGGCCTCATACACATTAAGACTTTAAGTCCGAGCTGATGATGACACAGGGACAGAGCCACACATGAAAACAGATAATGTTTGCCACAAAATAGGGATGTAACAGTATGAAAATTTCATATCATGGTTATTGTGACCAAAATGATCATTATTATCACAGCATTGTTGCAATGTGCTCAAAATGCTCAAAAAGTACTTTAACATAGTCTTGAAATCATTGAACCCCTTTAATATTATAAATTTTAAAATTTCTTTTGTTTTTTTCAATAACTGTGTCAGGAAATGTCCTATAAGTAAATTTATTGAAACTTTTTTCATCAGAAATGAAAGTAAACAATTCTGGCAAGTATTTGCCATTATTATGTTATAAATACTTAAACTGTGTGAAATTACAAGAAAAGAAAAAAACAGATTTGAACTTTAAACAGGTTTCTCTTTATAAACAGTTGTAAAGAAACATGTTCAAAGTTTTCAGATGGCAAAAAATAAATGTAACCTATTTTACAAACACTCAAGACATTTTAGTTTGCCTGCAGCATTAGTGTCCATGTTACAGCTCGTTATATTAGACCATGTCCAGGCCTTTTTATTGATTTATTTTTTGTTTTACTAATGATAGTCCCTGAAGCAGTTAGCCCCCTTCATGACTCTCCTCTGGTCTCCCCTTTCCATGGCAGATCTCCTCCACATCTCCTTCTTTATTATTTCTAAATTATGATTGATTAAATCCATAAAACACAAACTATGTCGGAAAAAGAAGATCTACTACGATGAAATACGACGAAATACGGCGAATAAACGGCGAAAGAACGGCAGGAACTCACGCCAGATTGATCCTAATGCTGTTATTTACAACCTTTATACATTATTTACGCAGAAAATCCTGATAAACCTCCTATAATTCACTCAGGTATGGCTCTCTGAATCCTCTCTCTCTCTCTCTGCTCGTTTACTCGAGGAGTTACAGCAGTTTTAATCACGCACATTTTTGTCTTTCACTGTTGCTTGGTGTTTTGGACAGGGTGACTGTCGTCGATCAGTTTACCCTCCACATCCTTTAAAATCCAAACTTTGAACAGACTTTAGACTTTGTCTGTTTGAGTGAATAAACCTGTAAGAGTCTGAGCGAGGCTCCAGCTGCTGAGGTCAAACATTCTAAGCTGTGCATGTTCAATACTGAACATGTTCAATATTTACATTTTGAGCCGGGCGTCACAAATCCTCTTCCCAGATCCTGAAATGACTCTGAACACATCTCACATCCCAGAATAATCCAGTAAGATCATCTTTAGTAGCTCCAGATAATCAGGCCTTTGCTGAGTTTGATCGAAAGCAGAGATCCGAGCCAACTGTCGGGCATGTTGTGTACCCAGCTTAAAGTGCTTAACAGATGCCCCAAATGACCATAAATGATTGATTAATGACATATCACCTTAAAAATCTAAATGTATTCAGCTGTTCAACTGAAACAACAATGTGCCACAAAACATCCTGTGTACTGATATTTTCTTTCTGCCCTCACACATTATGTTGACCAAGTTGTTTGGCGTGTTTACATCTAAATAACTTTTAATGTTTTTGTCAAATACATAAAAAACTTTTCCCCAAGTCTTTATTTAAGAATAAACTAGGACATCAACAAAGCTCAGAAATGTGAGGCTGATTTTCTTGTAAAGGTAGAGATAACCCTTCTCATGCTAAGACCTCGTGGCAGTCACGTTGAGATGAAACCACACTGTCAGAGCATCAGTCCAATCAGAAACACATCAGCTCTTACTTTATGGTTGACAGCAGGCTGACAGTCCTCCAGCCTCACGCCAAAGGCTTTTGGACTTCCTGTCTTCTTCGTCTTCTTCATGATGTTGATGCCCCACAGTGCCTTGTTGTCGTCTGAGTGCATACAAAAACAAATAAACAAAACAAAATCAATGTATTTATATGATAAAAGCATTGTAAAGAGAGACAACAGTCTAACTCTGACTGTCAGCTCATAAACTCTGGTCCTGAGACAATTCATCAGGAAAAAATAAGGATTGAATGTCTAAACCTTTATTCAGTGAAATTTGTGAATGCAAGATAATAGTAATTGTGTTGGGTCATTTTCATTTCTTTTTTCCCTAACAATATATCTTTTTTTGTTTAATAACATGTAGCAGTCGCACGAGGTATAGAAAACCGTAGGGCAGTGACTGACACAGACAGTGAAAATTCAACATTTTCTTCTTTTGCATCTGAAACAGTGCTGTTCATTATTTATTCTTTTACATTTCAGTAATCGAAAATGGATTTTAATTAAAAAAGTAAATAAGATAACTTTGCGAGACACAGTGGCTTCATCACCCCTTTAAAGGTGCTGTGAGGAGAATCTATTACCGGCGACACAAAGACTCTGCTACCCATGAGCATGCGCGGCGACTGTCGTAATGCTGCGTTCAAGTAACCTCGGAACTGGGAGTGACATCATCTCTGACTTATCGGCGTTCCAGTTGAAGTTGGAAAAAAACATGTCGATCTACCAGGCTATTGTTAGCTGTTGTTAGCATGCCCTGCGTTGTTGTTCACAAATATCACATGAAGAATGTGATTATCACTATGGCAGCATTTTTGCAAATATAAGTCTAACAATACTATGTATACAGCTGATCTAGAGCGACACACCCCAGTCAGAAGTGCAAATAAATGGATTATTACAAGAGCTAAATAACTGTTCACACTGGGGGCATCCATCTTCCATTGTCAACTTGGGGGTGGCGAGGTTTCACCGAGTTCCCAGTAGGAAATTCCGACTTCAGGGGACGTTCCAGTTGCAGTTTCCTACTCAGAACTCGGAAATTCCTACTTCTGACTACAACTGGAACGCACCAAAAGACCCAAGCCAAAGCGTATGTTTGTTGTGATGCTAATGAATGCAGCTCGGACCTTCCTCAGAACTCTGCATTGCTTAAAAACTTCTTTTTTCAACAACTTACAGGATGCAAAGCCACGAGGTAATGTATCTCTTTCTAGTTACGTAGCGGTAGTTTTTGATGTGCGACAACAAGCAATTTTGGAAAACTTAGTATCGTAGCTTTGTAGCCGGCTATATATGGCTACTTACAGCCCAGTGCTCTAAGACGTGTCTGAATAATATAAATTTGCTCTAGTTTAAATTGTCTTGTTCCTGAAGTTGAGTATCCAGGCCAGTCCAGCCCTGTCTGACCCGACCACGAAGCTAAGGAATAGCATTCATAGATAACCTATTTTGATGCTATAAAACTCATCTTAAAGTGTGTATTTCCATCAGGCATATATCTAAAAGTCAGACTTTTTTGCAATTAGAAACTCTTCACAGTCCCTTTAAGCATTTTATGGAAGAGCTCTTGTTTCTTCATGCTAACTCCCTGATCACAGTTTTTCACAGTGGTCTCAGATCCTACTTTCAATGGCCCATGAACTTTGGGGAGGGGCCTGCAGTTCTGAATGCGTCTGATTAGTCAAGCTTCTGCTGTGTTTTATTCACACTTTAAACTTAATTTATCACCCACTCACTTTTAACAAGCTAGCTCCCCAGAGGGGGGCTTCACCGCTAAGATGCAGGTTTATGACAAAATACAGGACATGCCTCTTTGTGTTTGACTGTATCCCTACATGCTTTGTGCCCTCAGAGTTGCTTACAAATAATGAGCTAGCACCTCCTCTTGAACAGCTTTTCTCCCCCACATGCTCTACAGGAAACAATGCTGTTTTGTGCCTTTATTGATAGGAGAGAATGACAGTGTATGGCTCTGTGAAAGGGGGAGAAAGAGTAGGGACACTCTGCAGACTGGTCACAGGCTGGATTCAAACCTGAGCTGGCAGAAGTCTGTACGTGGGACGAGCCTGGTTGCTAACCACTCTGCCAAACCAGCACCCCCAGTGTTTTAAATTCTAACAAACTTTTCAGATTCCAGTTTGACTGAAGTGACAACGTAAAGGTAGTGTTGGTAGTCACAGAAAACAAGCATGAATTTGAATGTAGCACCTCCTTAGGACTCCCCCAGCCCCACACGCAGGAGCGCTGCTGATTCATGACCACATGACTGATTCTTGTCCAGACCGCCCGCGGCACATCGTTTTTGTTTTGCACTGTGCCGAGTCATTTGTCACTCAGCAGTAAGAAGACACCAACACATTATCACAGTAAAGTTAAACAAACAAATGAACAAACATGGTAAGTTAGTTCGTACTCAGACAGAACGCCAGTACGGGATTAGATTGGTTTGATAACCTCAGCCTGAATCGCAGTGATTGGCTGGTGTTTTCCCTGTTTTACTCCTGCTGTAGACAGCGGCTGTTTTCACTCTTTTAAGAACACATCATGCTTTGATTACCATCGGGAAATAACAATCATTTTTTAATCCAGTATAAAAAAAAGTGTTTCTAGATCTAAATACCAGCCTTTAAGTTGAAGCAAAATATGACTCAGGTGTGGAATGGCTAGGCCTTTAGCTTGGGCTATTTTTAACTTATTTATATAGAACATATTAACAACAAAAATATATACAAAACAACAAAAAATAAGAGGAAATAATAAGAAAGCAGATAACTAATTTATGATATTCATCAGAAGTTACAACGTACGTGCTCGAAAAGTAGTAGGAAGAAGTAAAACTTATCTGGTCCTACCTCTTATGCTCTACATTATTTCTATACATATCTGATTTATGTTCCACCGCTACACTCCAATAGACTTAACATGAAAGCAAATTACATGGACTTATGAAAGGACTGATTTAAGTTTCTTTTTAAACTGGATTAAGTTTCTGCTCTGCCTCAGATCATCATCCAGACTGTTCCGTTTTTTGACTCCTTGTGTTGTTAAACAAAAACTCCTCATTGTTCTTATACTTAATATACAAAACCCAAACCAAGTGAAGTTGGCACGTTGTGTAAATCGTAAATACAAACAGAATACAATGATTTGCAAATCCCTTTCAACCTATATTCAATTGAATACGCAGCAAAGACAAGATACTTAATGTCAAACTGGTAAACTTTGTTAATTTTTGCAAATATTAGCTCATTTGGAATTTGATGCCTGCAACATGTTTCAAAAATGCTGGCACAAGTGTCGAAAAAAGACTGAGAAAGTTGAGGAATGCTCATCAAAAACTTATTTGGAACATCCCACAGGTGAACAGGCTAATTGGGAGCAGGTGGGTGCCATGATTGGGTATAAAAGCAGCTTCCCTGAAATGCTCAGTCATTCACAAACAAGGATGGGGCGAGGGTCACCACTTTGTGAACAAATGCATGAGCAAATTGTCAAACAGTTTAAGAACAACATTTCTCAATGAGCTATTGCAAGGAATTTAGGGATTTCATCATCTACGGTCCGTAATATCATCAAAAGGTTCAGAGAATCTGGAGAAATTACTGCACGGAAGCGGAAAGGCCCAAAACCAACATTGAATGCCCGTGACCTTTGATCCCTCAGGCGGTACTGCATCAAAAACCGGCATCCCTGTGTAAAGGATATCACCACATGGGCTCAGGAACACTTCAGAAAACCACTATCAGTAACTACAGTTCGTCTACATCTGTAAGTGCAAGTTAAAACTCTACTATGCAAAGCCAATTCCATTTATCAACAGCACCCAGAAACGCCGCCGGCTTCGCTGGGCCCGAGCTCATCTAAGATGGACTGATGCAAAGTGGAAAAGTGTTCTGTGGTCTGACGAGTCCACATTTCAAATTGTTTTTGGAAACTGTGGTCGTCGTGTCCTCCGGACCAAAGAGGAAAAGAACCATCCGGACTGTTATAGGCGCAAAGTTCAAAAGCCAGCATCTGTGATGGTATGGGGGTGTATTAGTGCCCAAGGCATGGGTAACTTACACATCTGTGAAGGCGCCATTAATGCTGAAAGGTACATACAGGTTTGGACCCCATATGTTGCCATCCAAGCAATGTCTTTTTCATGGACGCCCCTGCTTATTTCAGCAAGACAATGCCAAGCCACATTCTGCACGTGTTACAACAGCGTGGCTTCGTAGTAAAAGAGTGCGGGTACTCGACTGGCCTGCCTGTAGTCCAGACCTGTCCCCCATTGAAAATGTGTGGCGCATTATGAAGCGTAAATTACAACAACGGAGACCCCAGACTGTTGAACAACTTAAGCTGTACATCAAGCAAGAATGGGAAAGAATTCCACCCGAAAAGCTTCAAAAATTGGTCTCCTCAGTTCCCAAACGTTTACTGAGTGTTGTTAAAAGGAAAGGCGATGTAACACAGTGGTAAAAATGACCCTGTGACAACTTTTTGCAATGTGTTGCTGCCATTAAATTCTAAGTTGATGATTATTTGCAAAAGAAAATAAAGTTTCTCAGTTAGAACATTAAATATCTGGTTTTTGCAGTGTATTCAATTGAATATAAGTTGGAAACGATTTGCAAATCATTGTATTCTGTTTTTATTTACAATTTACACAATGTGCCAACTTCACTGGTTTTGGGTTTTGTAGTATAACTAGTATACTTTCAAAATTTAACTGACCCCTTAACTTATACTTACCTTCTCTGTCAGAGAAAAATGTTTGTATGTGACTAGGCAGTACATTATTCCCCACTTTATACATTATATGTGTTGTTTTCAATTCTACTAAATCAAGAAATTTTAAAATATTTGACTGTAAGAAAAGTTAATCTGTGTGATCATAATAGCCGACCTTAAAGCTCTTTTTTTGGAGAATACATAACAGATTTAGTGAGCTCTTGTATGTGTTTAATCAGATCTCTGGGCAATAATCTAAATATGGAGCCACCAGTGAGTTAAACATGATTGTAAAGTGATTTATGGTTTAGGACGGGTTTTGCTTTGGTCAGCACAGAGATACTTCTAGACAGTTTGGTATGAACATGCTTGATGTGAGGCTTCCAGGAAATCCTGTCATCCACAACCACACCCAAAAATTTGTTTTCATGGACTCTCTCAATATTAACACCCTCTGTTTGTATTTGGACATTTGTATTTGACTTGTGTTTCCCAAATAACATGAATTTGGTTTTATTGATATTTACTTATAATCAAACTATTGTTTAACTTTGTCCATTTCTGACGTCATTGGAGACGGAAGCTGCTGCAAGTTTGAGCCTGCAGCCAGAATATTAGTGTCATCGGCAAATAATACAAATTTAAGCACATGAGACACTTTACATGTATCATTGATATACAAATTAAAAAAGGTAGGCCTAACACTGACCCTTGAGGGATGCCACGCACAGCTTCCACATGCTCTGATTCATACTGTCCCAACTTCACAAACTGGTGCCTGCTCTTTAAGTAGCTTCTCATCCAATTCAGCACTAGGCCCCGATCCTGTAACGTCCCAACTTCTTCAATAAAATAGTGTGATTTATAGTATCAAATTCTTCTTTAGGTCGACAAAAACCCCAACAGCGTGCTTCTTTTTGTCTATAGTAAGTAGTTGTAGTTGGACCTGTGCTCAAAATATCGATACAGCAAAATATCGTATCGCACTCCTTTGGGATACGTGTATCGATACGGATTCTACAGAATTAATACAGCCTAAATATTTGACAGTTGTTGTAAATACACTTTGGCTAATGTTAATAATGGTACAGTTCAAGGTAGAAGATGAGCTACATAATGAAGCATATGTTCTAAATTTGATCTTAGGTCTACCATCTCTGAAGATATGAATTTATGTCTCAAGTTGTAGAATCACTTAAAACTCATCCTTGTTCTTTTTCTTCTTATAAGAAAAAACTAAACTTGTCAAGAATTTTATTTAAAGTGTAGTCAACGTTCACAATTTATGTGTATCGGGATACGTATCGTATCGTGAAGTTGCTGGAAATACCCAGCCCTAGTTGTAGTATAGTAATTTCTTCGCTAATCATGTTGACTGTTTCTTTCCTAAATCTATACTGGCTGTCAGTTTGACCCATTTGAGAGGATTGCATTAGCATCCCCTTTAGAGTTTGTTTTTTAAACCCATTTTTCATTAATTCTTCATGCATTATTGACCTGATAAGTCAAATTATCTCCTTGAAACTTTGAGCTGCTGTGGAAAAGGATCGACTGATCTCCTTGAAGAGTTCAGACAAAAAGCTACTGAACGTCAAAGTTTTTGGTGCCTTTGGTTAAAAACACTTTTTAAAGATGATTTTCTATGCATTCTTTTTCCTACATATATTTTCCTCTGACCTGCTCTGGAGCTTCGGTTCACGGACGTGTTGTCAGTCTTTGCGAGGAGGAACGGGGGCATCATCCGGTGAGCTCGGGGGGAAGTGTCTGGTTTACTTCCAGTCAGGCTGCAAACACAAACAACACAAAAGGAAATAAAGTCGGTTCAGTTTGATGTCCATGATATATCACATCTAAATAAATTGGGGGTCTCGTTCTTGCTTTCCGAAAATATAAATGATTAAAAGGATGTTTTCTGACAGACCCACAGCCCGAGGCCTCAGTGAACCCTAATTACACCAAGAAGAAGCCATGTTTGGTATCCAGCAGTTTCCAGAATAATCCTGCACTGACCTGTGCTTCCTGTAGTCGTTCAGCTTCTTGTTGATCAGAGCTTGTCTGGAGAAACCGATCTCCTGCAGGAAAAGAGAACCATGGGTACGTGGAGGTCACGTAATGATGGCTATTCCCGGAGTCTCTCTGAAACCTCACCTCGTTGTCAGTCTTGCTGTTCTCCCTGATGACTCTGATCCACACCAGCATGTCGTCCCGGTCCTCTGCCTGCAGCAGGTACTCGCAGAAGTCCTGCGTGGTCAGCCTGAGAGTGTGCTTACGTTTGGTCTCACTGTAGGCTATGTCAATCAGGCAGCCTCTGATGCTGATTGGAGGATGTTCGTCCTGACTGGGCCCTGCTCCTGCTACATGGAGAACAGCTTCACGCTTGTCTTTGTAGAGGAAGAGTGAGTGGGAACGCAGCACGCAGAAGACACGCTTCCATGGCCGCATGCCCCCTCCCACTTTCTGCAATCCCAAAGAGAAACACGCTGTCATTAACACACCGACGGAGAAGAGGAGCCGACTACCTGAGGGGTCTGCATGATCTGAATAACTCTGACCGTGCTGACTCCTGCCCTACCTTCCCCTTCTCTGTGAGGATCTGTTTGTAATGCAGCCACCCCTCCTTACGAACATCGCTGAACGTGATGGTCCCCAGCTCAGAGGTGGAGTGACGCTTCGACCGTGCCTCCTCCTGGGCACGCAAGCTTTCCAGAGACTAGAACAAGAGAACAGCCATCACTCACTGCAACTCAAAAACAAACTCACATGCCAAAGGAATACAAGTCTTTATAGAAATCATTGATCAAAAAGAGGACTCACTCCGTCAGTGAAAAAGCTCTTGACCCTTTTTGGTAGTTTACTGTCAAACAAAAAGCACATGAATATCAGAGAGGCCTGTGTGTGGACATTACTCTGGAGAAATCCTGCTGAGTGGGTCCTTTAACTGAAAACAGGATGAATCAGAGAAAATATTACATAAACACTGAACACTGTGTTATGCCCCTTGTCCAATGGCTCCCAGTTCTTTAGGTGGTTCAGTCTGGTAATGTGCTCCACGCAGAAGGGTTGAGGGTGGAGAACTACCAGGTATGACCCATGTGCATAATCCAGCCTGTGGCCAGTTTGCAGAGTCCTCCCCTTTTCATAAGCCTGTCCACAGCCTCCCTCCATCAATAAAAGCACAAAAGACAAAAGAATAATCTTTGGAAAAAGGAGGTTGGGGGTTGAAGCGCTGCTGCGGCAGTCACATGTTGATGTGTCCTTGGGCAGGACGCAAGTTCAGAGTTTCCCCTGGTGCTGCATCAGCAGTGTGTAAATGGGCCTGAGAGGACTGATACTGAAACAACCGGGGAGCCGGGCCACGTGTGACCCATGAAAGCTCTTTGATTGGTCAGTAAGACGGAGACGGCACGATGGAAACTCTCGTCTTCTTACTGGTGCTGACCGGAGCTCAGCTCAGTCATTTATGCACATTATATTTCACATTATGGGACACGAGAAGCACACAGGGTGTGTGATAACACTGATTATTTTCATCATAAAGACCTGGTTAGCTAAATGTAACACAACACAAAGAGAGCATAAAGCAGTAAGTTAGAGTCCTAGCCTGTGATACCGTCACTGTTTTATACTTATACCAAGTCTAAAAGAAATCTAGGACACTTTTTCTCCACTAAACTGGTACAATGAATGTTAATTTATGTTCCTGGGGCAAGAATTCTTGTCTCCAGATGTTCTTTTAGATCCATGGGCCAGACGTGGCCATCGAACAGGTGGGTGGATCTGGCACTGTGTAGTTCTTCTTCTACTGAGTGATTGTGTGGACTTTGTACAGATATCTTGGCAAAGAAAAATCCAGTTTTTACTCCTTAAGACTTACAAGAAGAACCCCCCCCCCCCCCCCCCCCCCCATGAGTTCCGTTCAAAGTTAAGCGTGAGCTGTTCTTACTTTTAATTAATCTGTTAATGTTTCTTAAAGGTGAAATGTCAAGCATCATTAGCTCTGTTTTGCTGGGCAACTAAATAGGTTGGTCCTTAAGATAGAAGTGGTGTACCTACGGACTCCACTCCTAGACAAATGTGTTTTGTTTAAAGTTTGCAATGAACAGTGGACTTTGAAAGGACTAAGGAAGTTCAATTCAGGCATCGGCCTGCATGATCATTGGTCTTGTATACGTTTGGCTTTGATGCTGCTCATACTCTGCACTACAACAAAAACTGGAATGTGTACTGCTCTTGGCTTTCAGATTGTTACATTCATGATGTGATATATCTTTACATTCCAAATAAAAAAATACAATTACAAAAAAAGACTTACGAGAAGACTCGACTCTCTTCTTTAAAGTTGTTCAGACCTTCGTCACATGACTTGGACCTCTCTGTGGTGATGGCCAGCAGGTAAGAGGAGCGACGACCTTTAATACTTCCTGAGGAGAGAAAATTCTGAGTCAGGAAAAGGAAAGAAGACATTAAACAAATAAAACTACATTTGGTGAGGTGAAATGACGAGAAGGAGAGTGATTAAAGTGATATTTATGTTAAGTCATATTAACCACAAGCTCTGACTGATGTAAACAACATGAAGGTAGTTTTAGATCATTGTGTTTCAGAAGATGTCTGCACCATGTTAAAGTAAACCAAAGGTTTTTAGGTATATCTATTTTTAAGACATTAGGGAACTACAGCCACATGACTAGTGTTCACTCTCGACTATAGTCTCAAATGAGTCCAGAAAAATGCATAAAACACAAACTATGCCTGAATTGCTCCTTTTTAGATGGACATGTATATATGTGTAAACAGAGGGTCAAAGTTAGACCAGTATGTGGTTTAATAAAGACTGGGGCTCCCACTCCTCTCTTATTTTCAGAGACCATTGCGCTGCTGTGACAGAAACACATTGAAGCTGTTCATGAACATATTTCTCTTTTTTTAATGTTTAAAAAAGGATGAACAGTCTATGGCTAAAATACGTTCATGCTGAGAAATGAAATACTGATCACCCAAAACCCTTCTGGTCTCATTTGGAGGATTTTAAGAGGATGTAACTTAAACTAGAAGCAGAGACGTTTTCACTGTAGTTTATCTTGACAAATACTTGCTTTCTATGTTTTTTTATTATTAGTTTTAAAATGCAACTATGTGTCTTCTATTATACTTCAGGGCTTCAAAATATTTTACATCATTTATACTTTGTTAGACTTTTCTATGACCCAAACTGAGGGACATTACTATTGTTACACTAAAGAAGAAAATGGTATGCAACACTGATAAAATAAATCCTTTTTCTTATTAAAGGATTAAAGAGGGAGAACAAACCTTGGCTCATGATGGCACACGTAGAAGAAATATATATAGTCTCAGTACATGAGACAATGGCTGATTTTCTGACTTCTGAATAAACTTGTACATAATACAAAAGTTTTTAATCCTCACAGTTTCCAGAAAAGAATAAGTTAAACTAGATGATAAGTAAAATAAATTTCTATGAGATATTAGAACCAGAATGTTTGTCCTCTAACAGTTATTTTCAACTGGCCCAAACAGAGACGCTGAACATTAACTGTAATTTTCTACATGATCACATTAATGTAACAAAAACCACACAGACTGGGACATCCTGTCACAGCAGAAGTGGGAAGCTTTGGATAACTGAGCAGATAAATCAAATATTGACTTAAAGGTGCTATGAGGAGAATCTATTTCCGAAGACATAAAGACTCTGCTACCCATGAGCACGCGCGGCGAGTGTTGTAATGCTGCGTTCCAGTAACCTCGGGACTGGGAGTGACATCATCTCTGACTTATCGGCGTTCCAGTTGAAGTTGGAAAAAAACATGCCGATCTACCAGGCTATTGTTAGCTGTTGTTAGCACGCCCTGTGTTGTTGTTCACAAATATCACATGAAGAATGTGATTATCACTATGGCAGCATTTTTGTAAATATAAGTCTAACAATACTATGTATACAGCTGATCTAGAGCGACACACCCCAGTCAGAAGTGCAAATAAATGGATTATTACAGGAGCTAAATAACTGTTCACACTGGGGGCATCCATCTTCCATTGTCAACTCGGGGGTGGTGAGGTTTCACCGAGTTCCCAGTAGGAAATTCAGACTTCGGGGAACATTCCAGTTGCAGTTTCCTACTCGGAATGTTGTGGTTTGAATTTTGTATTTAGTTATTTATTGAAATGGTTTAGTTGTGCTGTTCACCTTCTCTTTTTCTTTCTGCAGTGCAGGCTGTGGCTGGGGGGCGTGGCTGACCTACTTTCTGGCAGAGTGCAGCAGGGCACACCTGAAGGCATTTCCCAATCAACTCACCTCTCCATAAAGACTGGCTGAATCCTCACTCCTCTGCCAGATAATTCCGTCTCACTCGGTAGTGCCAGGCTAAGAACTTCATGTTGTATTCTGCTCTGATTTTTGGAAAACTTTTTGCATTGTTTTTTGACAATCTTTTCCTGTTTCCAGGTCTGTGCCCTACTGCCTCTCGTTGGTTTTCTGGTCAGTCGGCAGCCAGCCTCCAGCGGTCACAGCCTGCAGAGACTTAGTTCTATATTGTCTTTTTGTGTTTGATCTCTTTTGTGTGTCTCCTTTTTGAGACAATAAAAAGACTTTAATTTTGGAACTTCTGACAGTCTCCTGCTCTTTTGGTCCACTTGGACATCAGGCCGTAACACAGAACCCAAAAATTCCTACTTCTGACTACAACTGGAACGCACCAAAGACGTGACCCAAACCAAAGCGTGTGTTTGTTGTGATGCTAATGAATGCAGCTCGGACCTTCCTCAGAACTCTGCATTGCTTAAAAACTTCTTTTTTCAACAACTTACAGGATGCAAAGCCACGAGGTAATGTATCTCTTTCTAGTTACGTAGTGGTAGTTTTTGATGTGTGACAACAAGCAATTTTTGGAAAACTTGGTAACGTAGTTTTGTATCTGGCTATATATGGCTACTTACAGCCCGGTGCTCTAAGACGTGTCTGAATAATATAAATTTGCTCTGGTTTTACTTGTCTTGTTCCTGAAGTTGAGTATCCAGGCCAGTCCAGCCCTGTCCGACCCGACCGGAAGGCTAAGGAATAGCATTTATAGATAACCTATTTTGATGCTATAAAACTCATCTTAAAGTGTGTATTTCCATCAGGCATATATCTAAAAGTCAGACTTTTTTGCAATTAGAAACTCCTCACAGTCCCTTTAACCTACAGGGAATCAAAAGCCAAACACACAGACCTTCATTGACCAGCCAATATGTTAGACTTCTATCTGATAAAAATAAAACCTTTCTAACCAATTGGTATTTATGATTTATTGAAATCCCCTTTTCGGTCTGTGATTTTGTGTCCACCCTCTGACCCATTCTGCATTTGTTGGTTTCTATTCGGCACAGGTTAAACTTGATGCTTCAAACCCAGTTGGGAATCGGATTCATTATTACTGGACCTCTCTTCTTCCACATTTTTGCTTCTACATCATTAATATCATGACACTGCTGCCCATAAACAACTTCTATCAATCAACATAATGAATCTCTTCCTGTAAAAATGTGTCCGACAGAAGAGCTGTTCAGTGTTAGTCGAACAGATTTGGGACATGTTACTTTTGTCTCTCATGACATAAAGATGAGTGAACAGTTAATGAGCTTTAAGATGAGTGGGACCCTGCACCATAATGTCCGGGCCGAGCTCTTTGTCTGGATTACTGTGGGACTCACTGCAGTCGTGAGAGCACAGTCTGACAGTGGGGGTGGTGGAGGTGAGGGTGGGGGAGACAGAGGATGCAGTGAGGGTGGAGGCCTGGGAGCTGGATGCCACAGAGCAGGCCTGTAGGTCATCTGGAGGGTCATCAGCACAGGGACCACCGACAGAGGATGAGAGCAGATTATGAGGGACAGCAGCAGCAGGAGGAGTTTGGTTTGTTAGAACAGCTCTTTACAGCAGAAATAACCTCTGATCAGGAAACGACTCTTTTGTGACAAAAACTTCAGACCAAAATCTGGGCATCAAAAATTCAGCCTCAATCCATTTTAGCTCGTTGATGGAATTATACTGATGAAGTATATTTTGTTTTTTTCTTGTTTGTTTGATCTACATTGCAACAAAAAAAATAACTTCTTGACAATTTTAAGACCAATTTTCATCTTAATCAACAGATATTGCAGACAAGCTCCTAAAATGGTCTCAGTTGTCCAAAAAAATTACATCTTTTATATTTGGGTTATCACTACCTTTAATACTGTCTAATACCATGCATTTTAAGAGAGTAAAACCTTAATCAGGATGAAGATAAATGATTCTGAAAAGTAAAGAAATGTTGTCCCGTTCAGCTGAAAGAGAGGGACAGAGCTGACTACACTAAATCTAAAAGCCAGAGTGTGACGGACTTAAACTTTGGTTTGTCTGGTATCAAACAAATATCATAATGTTTGGAACATGTGGAAGTCTGCTGAGGAACAAATGTTCCTGCCTGGATGAATCCACATTTTCAGATCTTACCGATGTAAGTACTCTACAAAACAGCGCTAACTGTCTTTAAATATGACTGCATATTTAAATATGTGAATATGACTGAAGATCATTCCATTTCTGTTCTTTAAAAAAACAAATCATTAAAGTAATGGAGGTTTTAGTGTCTAAAACACATGGGGTCCTAATCATCTGGAGCAACGCAGTGTGGCGGAGCCAGTGGTAATTTTGTTCGGCGCACTGCCATGCACAGCCAATTTGGGAAATAGGTAGCCCTGCTGCGCCAAGACGGGTGTGGCAGCAGCACAACAGGGGGCGGTGCCGACAGATTCAGGTTGGCGCAGTGACAATTTCCTGCCAAACAACTGGTGAAGGTGCGCTGAAAACTCTCCAGCTTCAACCTGGTCTATTCTCGACACAGGTGAAGTCAAACTGGTGCAGTGGTAATTTGGTGACAGGCGTTCAGTGCCACTCGTCACCAAAGCCTCAGAGGCAGGTCTCCCTTTGAGGTTATTTCAGATGTTTTAAAGGCTTACAAAGTCAAACTTCAACTCCTGCTGCTCACTGACAAATAC
Organism: Scarus forsteni; assembly: GCA_036419115.1. NCBI lineage: Eukaryota > Metazoa > Chordata > Actinopteri > Labriformes > Labridae > Scarus > Scarus forsteni. The sequence continues at coordinate 12,045,425 of JAZDUH010000386.1, forward strand.
AAGAAAGAACAAATGTTCAAATCATACCAAACATGACAAACTTAGTCCACACACAACAAAAACAATATTTATTGAACAGTTAAAGCTGGGGTTGGCGATTTTGGAGAACTAGCTGTCTGTCTCTAGCCTGAAGGGGGCGGTAATGCTCCAAAATGATGGATGCCAACCACCGAAGAAGAAGAAGTCTCGCGAGAACTGCCACCTGCAGTAGCATGGACGGCAGTTCTTGCGAGATTAGAGCCAACAGTGGAACAAACTTAGAAAAACATAGGTTATTTTAGATTTCTTGTACATCTGTCTTAAATGTGAGGGATACTGGAGTTGGTTGGTGTTGTGGGACAGCTCACAGCGGACTTCCGTTATTTTCAAAGACAAAACTTGAAAGGTAAGCATTCTCCAGCGGAGTCTGTTCCCTACACGCTACATGCTACATGCTACACGCACTGTCGGTGCACGCCGGGAAAATACACACGCAGCAGGCACGCGGAATGGCGACGGGATTTGATTGGTGTAAAAGAAGGTATCCCGGCATGATTATTGGTTGGGGTTTTCCCTGTTTTACTCCTGCTGTAGATAGCGGATATTTTTCGCTCTGTTTTAAGAACACATTATGAGTTGATTATCATCGGGTCATAAAGACCATTTTAACCAGTATTACAAAAAGTGTATCTAAAGCAGATCGCCAACCCCAGCTTTAAAGGGAATGTTGAGGGGACAGAGACAAGGACGTTAACAGAAGACTGCAGAGCTCAACAGACATCATGATGAACAAAATCTTCCTTTAATGACTAAAATGTTAGAAAAACACAACACTGTACTGCTTTATATCTTAAAAAGAGTCTAGTGTGTCATTGCTGGGGCTCTGCACAGTTCTTTATGGATCCAACACTAGTTGAGCTTTAGCCTGATGTAGTTTAGCAGGAATTAATTTTAGATTAAGTAAGCTTTAGCCTGATGTAGTTTGGAGGGAGTTAATTTTATTAGATTAAGTAAGCTTTAGATTGATGTAGTTTGGAGGGAGTTAATTTTAGATTAAATAAGCTTAAGCACGACGTAGTTTGGCAGGAGTTAATTTTATTAGATTAAGTAAGCTTTAGATTGATGTAGTTTGGAGGGAGTTAGTTTTAGATTAAATAAGCTTCAGCCTGATGTAGTTTGGCTGGAGTTAATTTTATTAGATTAAATGAGCTTTAGCCCGATGTAGTTTGGCAGGAGTTAATTTTAATAGATTAAGTAAGCTTTAGCACGATGTAGTGTGGCTTGAGTTAATTTTATTAGATTAAGTGAGCTTTAGCCCGATGTAGTTTGGCAGGAGTTAATTTTATTAGATCAAGTGAGCTTAAGCCTGGTGTAGTTTGGCAGGAGTTAATTTTATTAGATTAAGTGAGCTTTAGCCCGATGTAGTGTGGCAGGAGTAAATTTTATTAGATCAAAATAGCTTTAGCCCGATGTAGTTTGGCTGGAGTTAATTTTATTAGATTAAGTAAGCTTTAATCCGATGTGGTTTGGCAGGAGTTAATTTTATTACATTAAGTGAGCTTTAGCCCGATGTAGTGTGGCTGGAGCTAATTTTCTTAGATTAAGTGAGCATGAGCCCGATGTAGTGTGGCTTGAGTTAATTTTAAGATTTAGAAAGCTTCAGCCTGATAAAGTTTGGCTTGAATTATTTTATTAGATGAAGTTAGCTTTAGCCCGATGTAGTGTGGCTTGAGTTAATTTTATTAGATTAAGTGAGCATTAGCCCAATGTAGTTTGGCTGGAGTCAATTTTATTAGATTAAGTGAGCTTTAGCCCGATGTAGTGTGGCTGGAGTTAATTTTATTAGATTAAGTAAGCTTTATCCCGATGTAGTTTGGCTGGAGTTAATTGTATAAGATTTAGATAGCTGTAGCCTGATGTAGTTTGGCAGGAGTTAATTTTATTACATTAAGTGAGCTTTAGACCGATGTAGTGTGGCTGGATTTAATTTTATTAGATCAAGATAGCTTTACCCCAATTAAGTGTGGCTTGAGTTAATTTTATTAGATTAAGTGAGGTTTAGCCCGATGTAGTTTGGCTGGAGTTAATTTTATTAGATCAAGATAGCTTAAGCCCGATGTAGTTTGGCAGGAGTTAATTTTCTTAGATTAAGTGAGTTTTAGCACGATGTAGTTTGGCAGGAGTTAATTCTATTAGATTAAGAAAGCTTTAGCCCAGTGTAGTTTCGCTGGAGTTCATTTTATTAGATCAAGTGAGCTTTAGTCTGATGTAGTTTGGCTAGAGATAATTTTATTAGATGAAGTGAGGTTTAGCCCGATGTAGTTTGGCAGGAGTTAATTTTAATAGATTAAGTGAGATTTAGCCCGATGTAGTGTGGCTGGAGCTAGTTTTAACAGATTAAGTGAGCTTTAGTCCGATGTAGTTTGGCTGGAGTTAATTTTATTAGATGAAGTGAGCTTTAGCCCGATGTAGTTTGGCAGGAGTTAATTTTAATAGATTAAGTGAGCTTTAGCCTAATGTAGTTTGGCAGGAGTTAATCTTATTAGATTAAGATAGCTTTATCCCGATGTAGTTTGGCTGGAGAGAATTTTATTAGATTAAGTGAGCTTTAGCCTAATGTAGTTTAGCAGGAGTTTATTTTAATAGATTAAGATAGGTTTAGCCCGATGTACTTTGGCTTGAGTTAATTTGATAGATTAAGTGAGCTTTAGCCCGATGTAGTTTGGCTGGAGTTAATTTTGATAGATTAAGTGAGCTTTAGCTCGATGTAGTGTGTTTATTTTAAAAGATTTGGACGCAAAATAGGCTCCACAGTGGACTAATGACAACAGGACTCTGTTTTGGCTCCTACAGACTGTGTAAAAAACCTTATAGCCTGCCTACAGACAGAGACCTGACCTGACTCAGCGCAGCATGAACCAATCAGGTAGACTGTTCGTGAGTGGTCATCTCCCCATGTCAGTCCTGTGATTGTCTGGTTTCTTAATGTCTGGTCCAGGATGTATGGTGCCTCTCCCACAATGCCTTAAAAGGAAACTCTGGTTTTTTGACACCTGGACCTTATTTACAGGTGTGTGCATGCTCATATACTCACTCAGACAAACATCGTGCAGCTCGGAGTCCTTCAGAAGTTATTTAGATCCAACCGATTTAGCCGCACTTAGCGGGGGCCACGGCAATGGAGCTTCAGCGCGGGACATAATCTCTGCAAAATCGCTCATTTCGCTATATTTTTTCATCCATCGCCAGTGTTATCATAAAGTCAGCTCGTCTACCGTCTTCAGGTGGGTCAGCTGACCTGGTAAACCAACTTTTGATGACGTCATAGCCGCGCGACACAAAGGTACAGCTGACTTACTTTTAGCCGGCATTGCTGAGCAACATGGCCGAATATTTATCTGATGCCGAAGAGTCAGACTACGACGACCGGTTTGAGCCTGAGTACACGGACGAGGAGCTCCATGAAAGAAGAATGTGGAGGGAGAAAGACGAACAGCTGGCTCGAGAACAACAAACAGGAGCACGTCCACGACTCAATGCGAACTGGTGGTGCGCTTGTGGACAGTGTTCGCCTATAGCAACAGAAGAGGAGTGTGTTTGCTGCTCAGAGTGGGACTTGAAACCGGCTGACACGCTTATGGATCTATCCAGGAATATATGTCTGACTACTCTGGAGGATTTCTCTGCAATGACAAACCGGGCTGTGGTAGAGACGAGCGATTTTGCAGAGATTATGTCCCGCGCTGAAGCTCCATTGCCGTGGCCCCAGCTAAGTGCGGCTAAATCGGTTGGATCTAAATAACTTCTGAAGGACTCCGAGCTGCACGATGTTTGTCTGAGTGAGTGATGCACAAACCTAAAAATAAGGCCCAGGTGTCAAAAAACCGGAGTTTCCCTTTAAGAACAGGGGTGGATAGTTTTACTTTCTGGAATAGCTTGTTAGTTCCTGAAAGTTTTCTGAGAATAAAAATGATGGAATAATAACTGGATAACAGTGAACATGTGGTTAAACAGTATTTGAATGACATTAACTTCATTGGCCCACCGTACAGACTCAACTAAACTCACTGCTTGAGATTGTATCATGTTACAGTAGCTGCTTTACTGTGTTTACTTACACTCTGTCAACAGTGGCCTCTGACACCTAATAATTAGGGTCCTAGGGGAAGGACCTCTTCTAAGCCTAGAAGAGGTCCTTGCCCGAAAGGCTTCGTTTCCTGCTTCGTTTCTTTCTTTATTATTTTCCCTACGGGTAATAAAACCTTAATTTGAACCCCTAAACATGCTCAAAAACTCACCAAACTTGGCAATCACCTCAGAATCAGCAAAAAATTTTATAAAATGCAAAAATTAACCCCCAACATTCAAAAATGTGCTCTCTAGGGGTGTTGGTTTGGCGTAGTGGTTAGCACCCCATGTACATGCTTCTGCCAGTCCAGGTTCGAATCCCGCCTGTGACCATTTTGCAGAGTGTCTTCCCCTGCTCTCTCTCCCCCTTTCACAAGCCTATCCACTGTCTCTCTCCTGTCAGTAAAGGCACAAAATGCCAAAAAAATATACATTTAAACAAAAAAAAAAAAAAAAACAAAAAAAAAGTGCTCTCTAGCGCCACCTGGAAACACTAAAACAGACCTCACGGCCACTAGGAATGTAGTAGAGAGATGAAACCAATGTCAAAATGTTTGTCTCATCAAGACCCACAAATCTCGCACTGACACCCCTGACCTATCTCAAATCGGAAGTTGGCAATTTGCCCTTCAAAGTAAAATTTCAGGTGAAAAATAGGCTGGACGAAAAAATTATCTTCTCCGATACCGTAAATGGTATCAGCTTGAAATGCGGGGAGATGATAGAGGAGACATTGATGAACGAAAGTTGTACAGGGATTTGTTGTTTCTCAAACGGTTTCCGAATGATGAGCCCTCAAACTTTGTGAAACCCAGAGAAGCCCTCCCTGCCTCCCCTATCAAATGAGTAGGAGAGGAAAAGTCAGAATCAGACATCCTGTGACAGTTGGACCTCTTCAGAAGAAACAGTAACTCGTATGGATTTAAAAATGACACGGTTGGATTCTGATAAAATTTCACATAAAAAGGTCATATTTTTGGAGAGACTAGGTCAAAATTGTGGCAACTGTGAAAAAATGTTTGAGAGTGATCGTTGCTCTGCAGCTCAGGCCAGTTGGGCTGTCTCTGACACATCAAAGAGAGCAGCTCCAGATGATGTCATCCCATTCCATGGCTGTGGGTCATGTAGTCATGACAACAGGAGGAGCCTGCTTACTTAGAGCACTTGCTCGACCAATGCTGCTTGCAGCTTTAATTAGGGTCCTCGCCCAAGGGGAAGGACCTCTCTTGCTAGAGCAAGAGAGGTCCTTGCCCGAAGGGCAAGGACCCTATTGTTCCTGCTTCGTTTCTTTCTTCTTCTTATTATATTATTAAGCACCGGGTAAATAAACCTTAATTTGACCCCCTAAACATGCTCGAAAACTCACCACATTTGCCAATCACCTCAGAATCAGCAAAAAATTTTATAAAATGGAAAAATTAACCCCCAACATGCCAAAATGTGCTCTCTAGCGCCACCCGGAAAAACAAAAATGGACCTCACGGCCACTAGGAATGTAGTAGAGAGATGAAACCAGTATCAAAATGTTCGTCTCATCAAGACCCACAAATCTCGTGCAGACACACCTGACCTATCTCAAACAGGAAGTCGGCAATTTGCCCTTCAAAGTAAAATTTCAGGTGAAAAATAGGTCCCACGGAAAATTATCTTCTCCGACACCGTAAATGGTATCAGCTTGAAATGCGGAGAGAGGAGAGAGGAGACATTGATGAACAAAAGTTATGAAGGGATTTGTTGTTTCTCAAACGGTTTCCGAATGACGAGCCCTCAAAGTTTGTGAACCTCAGAGAAGCCCTTCCTGCCTCCCCTATCAAATGAAAAGGAGCGGAAATCTCAGAATTGGACATCTTGTGACAGTTGGGCATATACAAAGAAAACAATACCTCCTATGGATTTAAAAATGACACGGTTGGATTCCTGACAAAATTTCACACAAAAAGGTCATATTTTTACAGAGATTAGGTCAAAATTGTGGCAACTATGAGGAGTTGTTTAAAAAAGTTTCCACTTGGAGCGCAGGCCCTCAGAGTGATGGAATTCAAATCTGCCATTGATGTTCACAGCTGATGATGTCACTCACTGATTGACAGGTTCAGTGAGACTGTAATCAGACACAGAAAAACTAAAGCAGGGTCTATCTGTGATCAAACTGAACCCCAATAATACCAAAATGAGAAGAGGTCCTTGCCTGAAGGGCAAGGACACTTCAAGACAGAAAAATCACGCGCTGACATTACTGACCTACGTCAAACAGGAAGTTGGCAATATGCTCTTCAAAATAAAAGCTCACTCGATAATCCCCACTTTGCACAATGATTTCACCCCCCAAACAAGCTCACAGCCAGACCAAAACATACACACATGCCAAATGATGTAAAAGAACTCATACAATGATAAAAATAACCCCAAACATGCCAAAATGTGCTGTGTAGCGCCCCCCAAAGGTCAAACACCACTAAAATGGCTGTAACTTCCTCTAGGAATGTAGTAGAGAGATGAAACCAGTATCAAAATGTTTGTCTCATCAAGACCCACAAATCTCATGTTGAAACACATGACCCCTGAACTGATGAAACCCTCAAAATGGAGGTCAATGGGGCATGAGGGACCTGCGAGACAGCGAGGACCCGTCCAATGCTGCTTGCAGCTTTAATATTAAATATGTTACCTCACCTTTCAAAGCTTTTTGTCTTTCTGAGTTTCTGGTTGGAGGGACATTCAAAGTGTCATACTTTCCAGGAACAGAGTGTGTGTTTTTATAAATATTCCACAGCCAAATTTTTGACCAGTTTCACACTTTATCAATGAGATCCAGTGACTCCATAAGGATCCACCCTCAGTTTAAAGGGTCATTTGGTTTATAAATGCTGTCTATGACTTTGCTGCACAGCTTTTACTTCTTAAAGTTCTCCTTTAGAGAGAAGTAAACTTAAGTTTGTGACATGACGACCAGATAATGTATTCACGGCATTTTCAGACCATGTTAAAGGGGATCGCGGTCACGTCTGTAAGTAGGTTACTGACCTATGAAGGGGATGGAGGACAGCGAGTTGAATGCATGCTGTGCCAGGCCACCATTCGCCCTGCGGTTTGGACCAGGCCCAGACCCTGGAGACGGCGTCCCTGGGGAGGGGGTCTGAGCGGGGGGCTCGGGTGACTCCACGGGTGAGGCGTAGTGGGGCTGTCTGAGGGCCTTGATGGGGGTTCGATGTCCTGAAGGGGGCTTCTGCCTCAGGACGACCTCCTGGTTCAGAGCGATGGGGGAGATGATCTCCCTGTCTTCGGTGGAGAGTGCGGGGGTGGACTGAGGCCGCGGTGCCTCTCCTCTGCTGAGGGGGGCGCTGTAGCCCGGCTCTCTGAAGGAGTGGGCCTGCTGCAGGAGGTGGCTGGTTTTACGGGAGAAAGACGGGCTGTAGCTTTGGTAGCCCACCAGCTCTTCTCCTTTCACCCTCCTTGTCTGTGGTTCGGCCACCTGCTGGCCCGGCTGCCGGACGGGTGGCGGTGCAGTGGAGGCTGTGGAGATGGGGCTGGTCACATGGGGTGGGGGCTGGGGTCCTGCTGGGACTCTCTGGTCTTTCTGCTCGCTGTATTTGGGGGTGTGGGCTCCCTGCTGATCGTAGCGCGCTGAGACTAACGCAGAGGCCTGTGCCAGGGTTTCCACAGAGCGGCCGTAGTTGTGCTCATACTCGGCGTAGGCTGCCAGGAGGTTCTCTGAGCAGGACCTGCTCCCTGGTCCTGAAACCCCCCCCCAGCCTCCGAGCCAATAAGAGTCATGGGCAGCAGCGGCCGCCTGCTGGTGGTACAGGAGGGTTTCTCTCCGGCGCCGCTCTGCTGTGGGGGCCTGTGCAGGTCCAGGGCCGAGAGCCAAACCCAGGCCCAGTTCAGCCAGGCGGTCCTGGGAGATGCTCCGGTGTCGCGGGGACATGGACTCGGCGGCCTCGGCCTGGCTGTAGTACCAGTCTGACAGAGCCTGGTGGCAGAGCGCGTCGGCCCGAGAGCGCGAGGACGCTGGGCCGCTGCTCTTCCGGGGTGCAGGCAGGGTGGCAGAAGCGATGGCAGCATTGTGGTTGGCAAAGTGGAAGTCGAGCGCACTGATGGCCGAGGACGAGCGGCCACGGTGACGCCCCACCGCAGCAAAGTAAGCACCGGAGTCCTCGGGACCCCCGAACCAGCCAGAGGGGGCAGTTGAGGCATTAGCAGGAGGGTGGTTGTCCAGCGGGGAGTGGGTAGGGCCGGGCCGGCACTGCCAGTTGTCCACAGGGGTGTTGAGGCTGTCGCTGGGCGGGGGGGCGGCGGTCTTTGAGGAGGCGTAACAGAGAGGAGGGGGCTCAGGGAGGTCCTGGGCCACACCTGAGTACGGCTCGTTGCCTTTTAGGTAAGCATCCTGGGAGTAAGCCTGAGGATGACAGGGTTAGGACACGATGTCAAACACATCCTGAGGTAAAAGAGTGAGGTGAGGAACATTAGGGGAGGGGTCAAACACCATCAACATGCAACAGTATTTATGTCACTCTGCATGAAACTGACCACAGTACCAAGTTTACACATGATCACATCAAATAGTCAAAATGAAAACAGATCTGATGTATAAATGTGAGTGTTAGTACTTAAAGTAAAAGGATGGCAGCATGTTTAATCATCTTTAAATGGTTCTGATTTGCATATCAAACTATATCTCCACCTTTAGAACAATCTGAAACTACAGTAAAATGAAGGGCTGCTTTATTCTGACAGAGCCTCACACTCCCGTTAAGATTACAACCATTTCCATGAATATCAAAGTTCTAAAAGTCAAACTTCAGCTCTCAAATACATTAAATGTTGATGAATAACATACCATAAAATGTTCCCCAGCTGCTAACTGCTGTTTCACATGCTAACAAGGGGCAGAGCAGAGGAAAGAGAAAGAAGAAGAAAAGTGAATACTCACACTTACCAACTGCAACACATCCTCATCTTTTGGCATTATGGATAACTCCAGGATGTTTTCACTGTGGAAACAGATTCAAATATGTCAGTAATGTGTGAGTTATGTAAAATCAAGGGGACATATTATGCAGAAAACTTTAAAAAAGGCTTTTGAACATATTTTTGGGTATTTGGTCTTCCTCCCAGCCCACAAATGAGTTACAAGACTACAAAACCTGTATTTAACAGATGATGTAAACTCATGGTATGTTGTGAGCTGCTGAGTCTGAGGTTACACTGTAACGTAACAGGATAATTTCATTAGCATAGCCTAACCTGATTTGTCTACCTGAGGAGCGTGGAAAGAATAGGGATGGGAATTGATAAGATTTTATCGACACAAGTGCTATTGAGGATCCTGCTAATCGATCCAATTCCTTAACGATTCCCTTCTTGATTCCTGCAGATATTCCGTGTGGGCAGATGTTGGCCTGTAGATTTTCAGTGTCAACAATGTCAAACACACGTCACAGCGTAGATAACTGCTTCTGTAAGCTGCTGCTGTTTCCACTCACTTAAGGTTGTGCAGTAGGCACTTTTGTAAAAAATTAAGCCACAATTCTGACAATTCTGAGCCCTGTCAGTGGAAGGAATTGATTAGAAATTCCTTCCACTGACTTGTTTGGAATGTTAACCGTACTTTTTACTATGCAGCTACTGTATGTCTGCTGACCAGCAGTCTGTCATTTGCCGTCCTTCTCCTTGATCAGGAGCATAGCTTGGTTTGATAAGTCCACCTTGTTAATCTACTTTTTTGTACTGGAACTAACTGTGCACCAACGTCTACACTGCTCATATTATCATGTATGTTTCTTATGTTTTTAGGTTTATGAATGTGAATCTGCTGCAAACCAAATCGCCCTTCAAGGGAGAAATTAATTAAATGAACTATGAACTAAGAGAATTGATGAGCAAAAAGACTCATGATATCGATTCTTTAATGGAGCTCTTAACGAGTCTCAACTGGATCTGGTTTTCGATTCCCATCCCTAGGAAAGACTGCAGCTGTGCTTAGTTTATTGGCTTTTTGGACCAAAGCATGTCGCTAACGCTTCATGAAGACATCAAGGATCTATGTTAAACTGCAGAATATCTGGGGCCTTTCACATATGACTGATGTAACACTGGTCGACTACCTGTTCTGGATGAGTGCGATCACTTGAGAGTAGGTTTTTCCAAGAATGCTCTCTCCATTTACCTTCACCAGCCGGTCCCCTGACACACACACAAACACACACACACACAGAGTCATGACTGTGAATAAAGGGTAATATGCAAGGATCATAAAAGTCAGCTCCTACTAACATTAACATTTCTGAGACAAGCTTCTTAGAAGCTGACTTGGTGTTTTATCCCATCTGACCATGTCCCTCTCACATCATCCAGGCCTTGGCCAGTTTACACTGTTATGAGCACTATAAACTCGTGTGTGAAGACGCAGGAGTTTCTTTTCTGGACAACAAATCTGTGTGGATAGTTTAGTCTGGATAACAAGCCGAGCATGTTACTCTGTAGACGATGAAGCTGTTGTTGTTCCTGGTATGTGTGCACAGACTTTAGTGAAAGAGGACTGCACATGCGGTGACCTCTGTTTCACCCTGAAACGCTCTGACTCTGGTTTACACGGAGCTGCATGGACAGCGTTTAGAAAACTCTCCTCTCTGGAGCCTGATTTGCAGATTTAAACAATCAACTGTTCTCATGTTAATGGGAGGAGATAACAGATCAAAACGTATTGGATTTGACCATATTTGGCCTCGTGTAACGGCCCTTAAATACTCTGGTGTCTATCTCTGTTCTGCCGTTTGCCACCCTTGTCAGAGTTCATATCTCAGTCATGATAACGGCGGTCTGGGGCCAGCACTGACCGCCGTGTGAAGCTGCAGTCACAGCTCTTAAATGTTTAAAGTTTTAAACACGTTTACCTCCCATGAAAACCAAAGACATGAGAGAGGTTCACGCAAACAGATGTTAAAGTATGGGCAGGGCTGGACGGGTTACCCAGTGTGACATGGGCCATCCCTAAAATCTGATTGGTCGATGTCCACCCTGCCCGTCAGAATGAGTATGATTATCTGTCCTGTCAGCGATACTTGTCTGCAGACTACCGTGGTATTAGTTACATCAACTAACACCAACATTTTAAGTTCTGTGGTAATTTCCTGCTATGAATCAAAGGTGAAACTGCTGATTTTGCAAACAATTATGTCATTAGAACGTAACATTCTTTTTTTATTACAGAGCTAATAAGACTCTATTTTAAATGTGCCACCCAAAAGTAACCTGAACATTACTAAAATCAAATAAGAATATCACAGAATGTATGTATGTACACTGTTATATTACACCTGCGCCAGGGAACAAATCTATGTACAGTTTTCTGTGTTTCTGATGGCTCAACAATTCTGACTTTGCAGAAGTAAGAAGTTCTCCATGTCACAACATCTCATTATCTCAATCATGTTTTTAAAATGTAGTTACTTTAAAATTAAAATAAAGACATTTTAGGATCTCTTTATGACCAACATATTGAAAAAGAAACATTTTCATGACTTTACTATCTCACTTAAATATAAAGGTAGAATATCAGTTTATGTTGCTCAGCCATGAAAAGTCATAAAAACATTTGATTGGCTCAGTCATGTCAAAGTGACGTTTAAACTTTAAGACCCCTCTCAGGTAAGAATAAGAATTTTAAAAACTTGAGGTCTTTCAGGACTTTTCAAGGCTGAGCAGGAAACCTGGCCCTCGGTCTACCTGTCCGCAGTCCAGCTTCCTGCGCCGGCCCCCTGTCTTTGACACTTTTAACAAAGATGGTGTCCATCGGCTCCAAACGGGACTGCTGACCACCTGCACAGAAGAACAGGAGATGATCGCTCTGCTGTCAGATAACATCAAGCTAACCAGGACACACTCACCTTTTCCAGTGGCATTTCCGTTCTCTTCATCCTGAGGACAGACACAGCACAGCGTTAGAGACGAGTAACCCCAACTGACCCCAGCCCATACTCCCCATGAACCCCAGCTGACCCCAGCCCATACTCCCCATGAACCCCAGCTGACCCCAGCCCATACTCCCCATGAACCCCAGCTGACCCCAGCCCATACTCCCCATGAACCCCAGCTGATCCCAGCCCATACTCCCCATGAACCCCAGCTGATCCCAGCCCATACTCCCCATGAACCCCAGCTGACCCCAGCCCATACTCCCCATGAACCCCAGCTGACCCCAGCCCATACTCCCCATGAACCTCGGACTGATTGACCGTCATCACCAAGGAGATGACGTAGGATCGCGTTGAGACAAACTATGGAGATGAGTGCGGTACTGCTGGCTGTAGCCATTATTTGTGGCGACAAAAGAAAAAAAAGGACCAGACGCATCTGGATGAAGAAGTGGTTGGGGAGACGCGGACAGCATGGGTTGTCCATCCTGCAAAGAGAACTGGAGGTGAGAAGTTTATTTTAACGTTACCTGTCAGTTTTACGGTTCATTGAAATGTTCAACGACTGGGATGTTTAACGTTTAGCTTGGAAAGTTAGAACCGACACTGACTTCACACGTTATTAGTAGAGCCTGGTGCAGTGTTTCTCAAACTTTTTTTCTGAGCCACGGTACATTTTTTTCACATTAGAAAAAATCCCTCGGCACACCACCAATAAAGATAATGGTAAACAACTCTGCTGCCTGTTATAGTCGATGTGTAACCTGGGCCTATTTCAACGAACACAAAGCTGAGTGAAATAACAGACGGACACACACACAGCTCTTCCTCAACAGCTCTCAGTCCCTCTCTGCTTTTAATTTTAATCGCAGTCAGGTTTAAAAAGCTGAAAATGTGAGTGATGTCGATATAACTTGGTTTGGCAAAATGGGAAATTCTACAGGATTCAAAAAATATGGATTTCTCTTTTTTAAAAACTGAATCACTGTCACTACCTGTCAGTTTCATCACGTCTCTTGTCTCAGAGTATTAATTTTAACTAACTACCTGCTGCCACCTACTGACAGAAGAAAAATGCAGTACTTTTTCAGCAGTCACTTAACAATGGCTTGTTATTATTCTAGCTAATTAAGTGAAGTTTGATAATTAACCATGGTACACCTCAAAATAATTCACAAACATTGATATAGTGATTTGTGTTTAGTTGGAGGACAGATCAGGCTTCAGGAAGATGCTACGCATGAGCTCAGATGAATTTGGAATGCTTTTAGAGAGGGTGGGACCCCTGATTGCCAGACAAGACACCAGGATGAGGATGGCAATTACTGCAACAGAGAGGCTGTCTTTGACCCTTAGGTTTTTGGCAACAGGTTATATAAACAAGATAAACACAGTGTCAGTTTTTGTCCTCTGTATTTGTATTTGTCCTTGGGATTTTCATTTTGGGATAATGTCTTTTTTTTTCTGTTGTAGGAGAAACTTTCAAATCTCTGAGCTTTCAGTACAGGATTGGGGCCACGACAATATCCAGTATAGTGAAGGACACATGCGAGGCCATACATCAGGTTTTGAAAGTCGAGTTCCTGAAGGTTGTAAACCCACATCATTTTCATTACATTAAACATATACATTACAACATTCAGGCGAAAAGATTTTTTTGACGTGCTTCTTAACAAAAGTATAAATAATTCATTGCAAAAATGCTCCTTTAGTGCTGAACTACTGTCACTAAATATAATAACTTTACTATTTGCAGACACCAAAATCAGTGGAGGAGTGGCAGGCTGTATCCGATGGCTTTTGGGAGAAATGGCAATTCCCACACTGCCTGGGTGCCATCGATGGAAAGCATATCTACATCCAGCCCCCAGCCCACAGTGGTAGCATGTGGTTCAATTACAAAAGCAGGTTTTCTGTGCTCATAATGGCAGCTGTAGATGCTCATTATAAGTTCATCTATGTCAGTGTAGGTGCTCAGGGCAGGGTCTCAGATGCTGGGTTCTTTGCCAATTCTGACTTAAAGAAAGCATTGGACCAGGCTCTCCTGAATGTCCCGCCTCCCAAAAAGCTCCCCAGTTCTGAGGTTTTGTGTCCCTATATGTTTGTGGGAGATGAGGCTTACCCTCTTAGAATAGACCTGATGAAGCCCTACCCCTTCAGGCAGCTGGACCAGAACCAGAGGATCTTTAACTACAGGCTCTCAAGGGCACGACGAGTTGTTGAAAATGCCTTTGGTATTCTTGCTAACAGGTTTAGGGTATTCCGCTCTACAATTCTTCTACATCCCGACACTGTCACCAAGATCACCCTAGCCTCAATATGCCTTCACAACTTCCTTCGTCAGCATCGGTCAGAGGCCTACTTGCCACCTGCACTGGCAGACTGGGAAGATGCAGATCACCATGTCCATGAGGGAGCATGGAGAAGAGATGGACTTGGGGCCATGGAGTGTGTCCAAGCTGGAAGGGCACGGAACCCCACCCTCACTGCCAAACTCCAAGCAATCTCCTCAGAGACTTCTTTGTGTCACCTACTGGCCAGGTACCATGGCAGAAAGACTACATTTAGGGGAGTTTTTTCAATAGTGGGGGAATTTTACCAAGAACAATAGTAATGTAAAGTAATAATATATGTTTATTGTTTATATTTTAAGGTACTTGAACATGTATATGATTGATAACATTGTTTTACTTTTTAATTTTGCTGTTTTGTAAAGCATTATGAAACTGAAAATGTATTTAAATTAACATATTATATGTGATAATTTACAATTAAAACAAAACTTTTCATCATCACATGTTACATATTTATTCAAACATCTTTAACTTTTAAAGGCATTACATTTTATCTTGACATTACAATGCAAAAAATACTAACTTAGGCTACTTATATAATTTTAAAAATTTAAGAGTGCTCCAGAACACAATATTGCAAGATTAGGATTTCAGGAAGAATAGAAAAATTACATTAAAATTACATAAGCCTGCTATAAATGTCACTACTACTATTCTAATTCCTGTAAAACTCTAACGAAGCTGTGTGTTGGAGGTCCAGGAGTGACTTGGTGAAGTTGTGGTGTCATTGGTGGGTGTGGGTGGGGGGTTTGTGATGCGGAATAGGTTGGATATGGAGCTGGTAGCAAATGTGTGGGTGGTTGATGATTGCATTGGTCAGCCTCCTGGGCCTCAAACAAAGCATTCATTATTTTTCTTTTCACGTTTGTTTGAATGGCCACATTTTTAATCAGCCTAAGCTCGACAGCAACCAGATTCCCAAAGGAGGTGTGAGCATCAGGAGCAGGTTTGGACAGCACGGAAGCTGACATCTGCTGCAAAAGCATCAACTTCTGGTGCTCTATGAGTTCCTCCCCTCTGCGGCGGCTCGGACCAGCTCTGGAAGTGGAAGGAGAGGGACCATCTTCCTCTTGTTGGATGGAGGGTTGAGATCCTTGTGCAGCAATGGCAGATGTGTCATCCTCATCACTAACTGGGTCATTCATGTCATTATCTTCATAAATCAGATCCTTGATGGATTGATCCAGCTGAAAGAGACAGTCAAACATGAGTGGTGTGTCTATGTGTGCCTAGTCATGCATCCATCAACACAGTATTGCTAAAATGAAGTAATTCTAATATTGTCATACAGGGACAATGTTGTGTTGTCAAAAATATTGTGCATTTATCTCATAAAATTTTATAACATCACATACAATGCAAATTATACTGTACATATATTGTCAAGCATACAAAGCTGTTCACCAGAGGTGGCAAAAGCTTACCCATTCTGTTTTACACTCAGGTTTAAGTATACTGACTCAACTTCACTCAAGCAAAGGAGAGAAAGAAATAATTGATTCTGAAAATAACTCAACATACAAAAAGAATTGCTAAAATAGTGACTTTTGGATTGATCAAGAATCCTGAACAAAAAGGCAGAAATAATAATACTTTATAATTAATTAATTAACTTAATAATAATACTTAAGTTACAATCCTGTTTGGAAATATGTCACAATGAGAAAGTTCAGATATTTATTCTAATACATAAGAAATTTTCAAAGTACAGACATCCATAAAAATAATTAATTACAGCAACAAAGTGCTATTACTTTATTACTCCCTACCTCTGTTATAAATGTGTCATGCTGAACAATTTGACTGGGGTGCTTACACTGCTCTCACTGGGGCGTTGTGCAACATGCTTTTTTGAGAAATTCTAGGTTTCTCAAAAGCCATCTCTGCCTGGATGTCAAAACCTTTTCTCCACTACCACTTGGCTGGGGCTTCAGAAGTTTAGTGTACTGGGTCCTCAGTGTTGTAACCCTAGTCTTCACCTCCTCCACTGAAATCACACAACATACTCTTTTTTGCTCAGTGTATTGTAACCCCGGTCCTCAAGACATTAATCAACGTCTTGACCGTTACATACTAGTATTTTAATACAGATATTTTACTATTATTTTAATAGTTGCTTTACTAGTACTTTAATACAGTCACAGTTACATGAGCGCTGATATGAAGTACAATAGCACAGTTCTTGTACAGCACTCCGCTACACAGGCGTTTAACCGATGATACAAAGTAACGGCAATATGCAGACAAAGTAGCAAGCAAGAGGAAATGATTGTGTGTAGCATAGCAACAGCCATTTCTCACTACAGTTGAAGAGCCGTTTGTGTTGGCGGAGCCAAATAAGTAATTACATAAAGCAAACAAATTATTCCTCCTTGCTTGTTCTTGTTGTAAAATGCGCTTGTGCAATGTATACAAGCAATATCACATGAGAGCGAGTGCTGTTGTCCTGGATATCAGCGCTGGGTGATTACCTGGAATATCTCACCTGGAATATTTAATGTGGATGCAATCTGTCTCCAACGCTTGTCCTTTTCATATCGGTTGTGATAATCTTTGCAGGAGACGTTGTACAGACATTCGTGGTCTTGCCACAGGTCGATAAGACTGTCCTCCATCTCCGCTGTCCATCTCACCTGTACGCTCTTTGTGCTCGCCATTCTTGCCTCTGATAACTCCTGTCTCGCGGTAATTTCCGGTCATCGTAGATGGCTTTCTCTGATTGCCTACTGTCATCCTCAGCGAATTCGAGTTGCGTAATCATCCAGATAAATATCAAACATGTTTGAATATTATCGGGGCGGCTCCGACGAGTCTGTGAGACGATTGTGGGGCTTAAGATTGATCTGTCACCCACTCACACTAGAAGATAATCTTGGCCGAACGTCGGGGCCGATTTTAGTCCCCGACCAGATTTCTTCCCCGATTGTCGGGAGGACCGAATCTGGGTTAAATCGGGCCAAGAATCCTGTAGTGTGAGCCAGGCTTAAGTCTTCAGAGCAGAAATGAAAGACAACAGCAGACCAGGAGAGGGGACTTTCTGTTAAACCAACACTAAGTAGTTTTTCTCACTCTAATATAATATTTCTAGAGTCATTGTGATGGTACATCACCTTACAGCAGGTGTAATGACTCCTCTGTCAGGGTCTGTATCACCTGCACTGGCTCCATGTAACTTTAATGAAGATGGTAAGAACACCTTTACACTAACAAACTACACATTTTTACTGTTCTGACTGCTTTACGGCACACGTCACTTCCCACTCAAGTCGAAAGCTAAACGTTGGGAAAAGTAGAATATAAAGCATTTTTTTAATTTTTGAAACAGATTCAATGACCAGAATTTAGTTTAAAGTAAATATGCTCTAATTTCCTAATGGAAACAGGGACCTCTGGCTCACACTCCCGCACAGCAGGTGGCAGTAATGCTCCTCTGATGCTGTTAAATTAGAAAAAGAAGAAGAAAGCTAAATGTAGAGCTGTTATTATGGCAGAAGCAGTGAAAAAAACAGAAGAACAATTTTATTGGAGGAAAGAAAACAAAGCTGGAGAGTAACAAACTAAATACTCGGACAGAGATAAACATTGGCGTCACTCACCGGTGTGCGCTGAATGACGGGAAGGAATGTCCAATCTATGCTGATTTAGCCCTGTTACTGTTAAACTTGTAAGAACATGATGATTTATTCAAAAATAACTGAACCTTTTCAGTCCACATGGTTTATTTGTCTCTCTGGACGTCCTGTCAGCTTCTCCTCCCTCTGTATGTCAGCAAATGCACGTTGGTGTACAACAGTGTAGTTACACTCAACGACCACAGAGGGCACTAGAGAGGTGAAAGCTGGAGTCTTACATAGTGCTGCTTTAAAATCAAGGTTCTAATGTTCTCTACAATGACAATGAATGAATGAACAATGAATTTATCCGACAACACTTGAGGCATACAGACCAATTTTTGTTCTCTCATTAATTAAATATCCAAACATTCATATTTTCATAAAATCATGAATTAAAATTGTAATTTAGTATCTATTTAATTCATCTTTTTGTGCTCATGTTAAAATTCATACAAACGTCCAGTAGGCTTGTGTGTGTGTCTGAGTGTGTGTGTGTGTGTTTGTGTGTGTGTGTGTGTGTGTGTGTGTGTGTGTGTGTGTGTGTGTGTGTGTATAGCAGCCGCCTGTCCACGGCTCATTGTGAGTCTTGAATCAGGAATGAGCCGAGTCAGCGAAACATCAGAGCCTCATTATAGAGACAGATGGACTGATGGCCAAGAATAAAATGTCAGACAGACAGGCTGAGTGTCAGAAATATGGAGCGACAGAAAGGCAAACACACAAAACCAGCACACAGACAGATGACAGACGCTTTGATCAATGGAAAATGAATTCAACAGTGCGGAGTACACAGAGATGTGGATTGGACCCACTTTTATTTCTATAAAATGTTGTACATTATTCAAAATGTGTATGACTCAGTATGAGCTGCATTTGCTTTGTATTGTTAGGTTTGTGCTTTGAGCACTTATTCCTGGATTCTAGAACTGGACGGCACAGGAGAGAGCTCAGGCTATATACAAATTAATTATGTATGAAAACTGTTTCTGGATTAGGGATGTAACAGAATGAAAATCATGGTCATTGTGACCAAAGTTATCATGGTTATCATGGTTATCATTATTGTCGCGGTATCACTGTATTGTGCTCAGAATGTTCAAAAGTACCTTTACACACACTTGAGATCATTAAACGCCTTTAATATTATAATTATAACAGGTGCCTCGTCTTTTGTCTTTTTTGTCAATAACTTTGTCAGGAAATGTTTCATGAAAAATAAAAGTAATACTGGCAAGTGTTTGTCATTGTTATGTTATAAATGGTTAAACAGTGTGTAATTACAAGAAATGAAAAAACAGATTTGAACTTTAAACAGGATTCTGTTTGTGATGACCAAAAATAATCTTAACCAATTTTACATAAACGCACACATTTTAGTTTGCCTTCAGCATCAGTGTCCATGTTACAGCTCGTTATATTAGACCATGTCCAGGCCTTTTTTTTTAACTGATGATAGTCCCTGAGGCAGTCCCTGTCCCGTTAGACCCCTTCATGACTCTCCTCTGGTCTCCCTGATATCAATAAATCACGAAAAATGACGAAATACGGCAAAACAAGGCGAATAAACAGCAAAAGAACGGCAAGAACACACTCCAGATTGATACGAATTACAACATTTATGCATTATTTACACAGAAAATACTGATAAACTATAATTCACAGGTATGTGTCTCTGAATCTTCTCTCTCTCTCTGGCCGGTAAAATCCAACATTCAACCAGACTTCAGACTCTGAAGGGAAAAATTAGTCATTTTTCAGGCAACCGTTACATCTCCATAGCCTTGCAGAGCAGACAGACCTGCCGGATTCTGAAATCCTGCAGGTCCGTCTCGCCAGCCTCCGTTGTCCAACAAATTCACCTGGCTGAATTCTTAACAGCCCAATCAGGGAAGACAGGCGGGAGCTGCAGAATGCGGGCGTGATGACAACCGGAAGTTGAGAGCCGGAAGTTGAGAACGGAGATGCTGATTAGCCTATTGTCCTCATGGGTACTCAGAGAAACTTGGCGAAATCTGCCCTCCTCAGAAGTTTACTTGTAGGGATTGTCTTTGACGAGGTTCATGTCACATATAAGTGTTAAATGAATCATCTGTGTGGTACAATTTAGTGTAAGACGATAGTATAAGACCATTAGCTATTAGCAGGTAAGTTAGTGGCTAATGGCTAACGGTCATTAACTGTTGTTAGCTGTTAACGGCTAAGTTAGCCGCTATGGCTAATGTCCATGAACTGTTTTTACAGTTTTTCACAGTTCTTAACACACGTTTCTCAAAACACTAACGGATTCCTTCGAATTGAACACACAAACCTGAAAATCTCACACACAAAATGCTAAACCTGACACTCCCTTTTCAAGATACCAGTCAATTGATACACACAGCTCAGCATTTGCTGCACACTACTGAGCATTCACAGCACACTGAAGTGCAAAACTGAAAACCCAATTATAGAAATGCAGCACACAATGTGAATGGCACTGACTCATGAGAATTTCCTTTTGGAAAATGTCTGTGTAGGCCCACTTCTTCAAACATAAAATATCTCACAAGAATGCAGTAAATTATTGTTTTATTTACAGTGTTTCAGTGCACAGGCATTTCTAAAGAAAATGTACATAAAAAAAAAAGTCAATAGGTTACACTAGACCACATCAAGTCTCCTGTTTCTATCTGGCCAGAGGATGGTCTCTCTGGCATCACCACAGGCCTCCTCCATCGCCTCCTCATCCTCCTGCTCTTTATCCTCATCCTTCCCTTACTCCTCCTCTTACTCCTCCATCTCCTCATCCTCTTCCTCCTCTCACTCTTCCCCCTCTCCTTCTCTGGTTGTCGTTGTCCATCGTTCAGTGCTCATCAAACAAAGTGGAGGCTTGAGGCCCTTTTATGATGCAGGTCTCCTGATTGAAAATTGCTCACCAGACCTGGGTGTTTAGAGGTTTGCATAGTTGTGTGTTGTGGGTTGATGCTTTGAGATTTCAGTTGGGATGTGTGTGCAACAGCTGACCATTGTGTGTACAGCTTTGACAACAAGGTGATGTGTGATTGACATGAGAGTGTAAAGAAGGAAAGTCAGAGTCTAATGCAAATAAGGGAGTGTTTAGATGTGGCAAATTGGGCCGAGCAATTGGTACTTGAAGTAAGGGTTTAGAAAATTGTGCCAAATTATCGATTGTTGTGTGTTAAGAACCATGAAAAACTGTAATTGTTGTTGGCCATTAGCCGCTACATTAGCCGCTATGTATGCTACATTATAGGAGGCAACCCTGCTTGATGTGGATTGGTCTGTGATGAATGTGACGAGCCAAACAATTGTCCAATCACAAGCTTGTGGGTTTTTTTTTTTACGTTCTTCCCCTGAAAACAAATTTAAAGGGCTCCTACCCAGATGGACTAGTGAAATATTTCTGTGGCAGATATATGGAGCTGTCCATCTGGCTTGTCAGGTTAACATCTCGACTCTGGATTCTTAAAAATGTGTGAATTTAATTTAGGAATTAAAAAAGTCCCAACAAGTGTTTCTCTACCTGACAAATCTTTGAATGTAGATACTGTTTTAACAAGACTGTCAGATCATCTGGATCTGTATTAAACCCTGTCTGTGTTTGTAACATGAATCCTGGGGTAGTCATGTTAGATTATCTAGAATTAATTAAAGGATTAATAAAGTTATTTATTTAACTTGCTTCATCACTTTAAAACCACCAGACTTTATTTGAAAAAGTTCTCCTGAGATTCTGTTGTTAGTAATGTGGCAGTTTCTCAAATTAAATGTTCAATGTACAACATTTATATATATATATATATATATATGTATATATATACATGTGTGTGTGTATATATATATATATATATATATATATATATATATATATGTCTGTGTGTATATATATGTATACATATATATATATATACATATATATATATACACGCATACACACACATTTATATATATGTATTTGTATATATATGTATTTGTGTGTACATATAAATATATATATGTATACATATATATACATAAACATATATCTATATATATTTATCTATATATAAAGGCTATAGATATAGATATATATCTATTTATATGTGTGTGTATGTATGTATATAATGAAAAATAATAATCATTTTTCAAAAGGCTCACCTAAATGTTTGAGACAACCATAAATATGATTTCATCAGGTGATCATTTTATGACCCACTTTCTTTTTGTGGCTCTAACAGACTAAACAGATTAAATGAGTCAGCTGCCGTGTTATTGAGTTTTCTGAATGATTAAAAAGAGTCACAGTCATTAGAAACCAACAGATTTGAATCCTCTCACCTTGAGGCTGTGCAGCGACGACTCTGGCGGGTAGACGATGAAATGGCGCAGAGTGAAGCCGAATCCCATGGAGTTCTTCTGGATGAAGATGGTCCGAGGACCGCGCCACGACACGCCTTCCACCTCACCCGACGACAGCGGCCGGCGTCTGATTTCATTGGATGCCACCATACCATCTCTCCGCCCTTGAGCCTGAGAGAAAGAAGACGACAGAGACGATGTAAGTCCTCTTTCTTTGACTTTTTCTCCTGCTACAAAAAGGAGCAAACCTCACCAGCTGAGCCATGAAGTCAGCCGTCAGCCTCATTTTAGACTCTGTCTGTGCAATGTGTTTAAGGAAACGTGAGTGTGGGCGTTTGAGCTCCATTCACCAAGAGCTCTGCCCAAATCCGACCCGAGATATCCCACCTATGCCAGGAATTTCTGCTGGACTTCCTCTTTAAAGAGGAAACTCCATTTTCACAGAGGACCTCACCTATAATCACATTTACTACCTCCAGCAGACAATGGCACCGTTACAAATATAAGCCTTCTAAAAATAACAGCCTTGGAACAACAGGAAATTATTAGGGCTCATAAATACAGATCTGGAAGACCAGAAGGAACAATAGACAAAGAAAGTACCAGCCTTAAATAAGAGGGTGATCAAAAACATTCAGTGCTGACTAGGGCTGGGTAAAAAAAATCGATTTAATCGATTTAAAATGATTTTCCTTTAACTGGTTCATAATCGATCCATAAATTCCAAAGATGGATCTTTTAACTTGGGT
This sequence comes from Scarus forsteni, assembly GCA_036419115.1. Taxonomy (NCBI): domain Eukaryota; kingdom Metazoa; phylum Chordata; class Actinopteri; order Labriformes; family Labridae; genus Scarus; species Scarus forsteni. The sequence continues at coordinate 12,068,500 of JAZDUH010000386.1, forward strand.
AGTTTTTTCTTCTTTGGATGTGCAGAGAAGCAGCCTGTGGTATCAACCCTGCTAGTCTGGTGTGATCAGCGTTTAGCGTTGCTTTCTACTGAACAAGATCTCATGAGATATTACTGCAAACAAACATGGTGGAAGCACTATATGGGCACCACTGGCAAGTTTAAAAGCTGATGTTTGGATATACAGTATTTTAGATTTAACAAGTACAAAGGAAAATACAAGTTGGACAAAAAACAAGTAATATGCAGAATATGCATTAATGCATATCATTAAAATATGATTAATGTAACTGCTTTGGGTTTAGTTCTTCATGTTAAAACAATTTTTAATGATGTCAAATGATGTCAAATAATGATGTCAGGTCAAAAGGTCACTTTTAAAATTTACAGCACTATTTTAACTAAGATATTCCAGACTGAATAAATATCGAATTGAATCGTGAATCGAATCAATTTGAGACCTGGTAATATCCAATCGAATCGATCCATAAATCTGAATCGTTACCCAGCCCTTGTGCTGACTTCAGGGGCACACAGGGTGAGAATGAACTCAAACACCTGAGGTGGAACGTCTTCAACCGCTGCTGCACATTAAAGGGACAGTTCAGTATTTTTGAAGTGGGGTTGTATGAGCTCCATATGGTCACTAAGGACAGTAGATACAGTAGAAAGTTCTCTCTTCTCCACCAGAAAGCCACAGACTGTGACCATCGGTGACGAAGAAAAAGACGCTAATAGAAAAGTACCGTAACGGAGTTCAGCTACGAGGGGAAGGGGCGGAGTGTCCCTCCGCTAAATCAATCCCCCCCTCTCAGCTGATCAAAACATTAGCACGCTAACGGCTGCTGATGCTTCGTATAACTTTTATCAAGTATCATAACTCTTCTGTTTTGACTGTTATCGGCGTGAGGAAGAGACAATGCAGGAAATTAAAAAAGGGATTATTATGACAGCGCCGATGAAGTCTCATTCAGTTTGGAGTCAAGAGGACACCAACCGGACTTTACAGAGGACGAGTCGCTAAAGAGGAATATAGAGGAAACATCCATGGAGCCTGGACATCAAGATAGAGACGTAAATAAACAGTGGGGCGAATGTTTGACCTGGGAATAGGTGATATGGACGGCGGTATTACTTTCTCTTTCCCGGAGTTTTGTGGACATACTTTCACCTCCCGAAGATAAACTGGAAAAACGTCCCAGACCTGAAGGACCTAATGACAGTTTCTGCTCAAAGTAAGTAATAATGATCTGTCAGAGACAAACAGGCAGAGTAGAGGAGGCTGTTTGTTGATCTTAACAGTCTGTCAGGTAACAGGTAACAGAGATGCATTCACTATACTGTGTAACCGAATGCCCTCGTTACGCAGAGGAATACGGTGAAAGCTGAGTTCTCCATGATGCACATCTGTTTCTGAATCAAGGGAAGCATCACAAAAACCCATTTCAGCAATATTTGTCTTATAATGTGCTTTTAATTAGTCTAAAACAGCCATCAAAAGCAGCTAGCTAACTATGGCGGAGTGATTTAGCGGAGGGACACACGGCGTGAGTCGGCTTAGGTCCGGAGAAACTTTATATTTCCGAAAGATTAATGCACTTCAAAAATTGTCTATGTAGCGTACTCTTAAACTGTGGTATTACTTTTTGATTTGAGTTCTTGTAGGCGGAGAAAATAGCCTTTAACTCCGGTACGGTACTTTTCTATTAGCGTCTTTTTCTTCGTCACCGATGGTCACAGTCTGTGGCTTTCTGGTGGAGAAGAGAGAACTTTCTACTGTATCCACTGTCCTTAGTGACCATATGGAGCTCATACAACCCCACTTCAAAAATACTGAACTGTCCCTTTAACATCTTTAAATCAATAAAATGATCCTGATATATGTAAAGTGCTATCAGACAGAAAACTGAAACAGAAAACTGCTTTGGGAGAACAAATATGAATAAACAGAATAATTACCTAGAACCAGCCCGACACAAACAGCCAACACACAGAGATGCTGTAATGACCATCGCCTGAGGTTGTGCTGACAACAACAGGACGTCTGTTTCTGTGAGACCGGAGTTCATGAGGCGTGATTTAGGGAAAGCCTTCGCCTCTAAGAATAACTCCAAGGAGAATGAAGGAAAAACACGCACTTTCCACGGAGAGGAGCCAATCAGGAGGGAGACTGATTCCTTTATTAGAGTTTCACAATGTCAGACTCCACGGTCTGGAAAAAGGGAATAATACTGATGCCTGCTTCAATAACAGCAGCAGAAATGAAAGGCCAAGGCTCAGTACTAAGTCCTTTTGTACATGTAAAGACTAAAGAGCCATATTTTTAACACAGCAATGGCAGCAACTCAATGCATTTAGGCATGTAGACATGGTCAAGGTGACCTGCAGCAGGTCACACTGAGCATCAGAATGGAGAAGAAAAGTGATTTAAGTGACTGAATGCCATGACATTGGTGCAGGACTTGTTAGAGAATTTCAGAATCTGCTGATCTGGGATTTTCAAAAACCACCTTGGTCTCCAGAGATTGATCTGAAGAGAAAATATCAAGTGTGGTGCAGTTCTGTGGGAAAAATACCTTCTTGTTGTTGGAGGTTAGATGAGGATGGACATAGAGTCCTGAGGTGATGGAGAGGCGAGGACAACCATGTCCGAACACATAACGGGCCCTAATTTTGAGGTGCAGGGTGCCCAGAGCCTCGCAAAGCCCGTGCAGTGTCAGTTTCGTCCAGCACACAACTGTACCAATTTGGTAGACCGGCTGCACCGAGATGGGTGTGATGGCGCACCAGAGGGAGATGCCGAGGGATTCAGGTTGGCACAGTGACAATTTTGTGCCAAAAAACTGCATAGAAGGTGCACTGAAAGCTTGCCAGCTCCAACCTGGTCTATTCTCGGCGCAGGTGAAGCGCACCCTCCACAGCTGTAATTTGGTAACAGGTCCACATGTGCGCACACGTCAACAAAGCCTCACGGGCAGGTCTCCAGAGTGTCACAGCTTTACGCCATGGATGTGACTTTTCCCTCACAGAAGAGACATTACAGGACTGATGACAGAGAGGCCGAACAGCATGTGCCGAATCAGCAGGGAGAGCAAGGGATCACCTGCACAGCTCTGTCCTTAAATGTGCTTATATGCCACCCATTTATACATGTTTTTATGCCACAGTTTATTCAGTCACATTAAAGATACACAAAATCATTCATGAGAAAAAATAAATTGAATTCTAGAGCGTCTCTTTCCTCTTCCTCCTTGGAAGAGAAAGTGATTATTATCATATCAGTGCTTGGTCTGCTGGTTGGAGAAGGACGGAGCCTGATGAGAGCCGTTCTCCCCTGTTTTAAAAGAAAAACATTTTTGCCTTAACCATATTCCCACCTTCAATCCCACCAAAGCCCTCAATGCTTATCATGGAGAGAGTGGAGGACACGATGTCCTCTGCGGAGCTCGTCGTGAGGCCGATGGAGGGGTCGCTGTGTGCCTTCTTTAATCTGACAGCTTTCTTTTTGCCCTTCTCCTTACATAATTAAAACCCTTTTAACATTGGACAGCGGTTCTCAAAATATTTGGGCAAACTTGACTGACAATATCAGTTAATTCCTTGTAGGCTGTTTTTGTATCGTAAGCCCCTCCCTCTCCCTCCTCCCAGACTGCTGGGTGGAGGAGGAAGGAGGGAGGCTGAGGATAGCCTGTCCTCCCCTGGTCCAGGGTTTCGGACCAGGGGAGGAAAGCTGCATCCCCCAGCCTACTGAGGCCAAAGTCAATGGAGGAGAGATTGAAATTGTCGCTGCGCCTCACCCGCAGCGCATTTGAAGACAAGAAGGCGTTCATTTGATTGGTGAAGACGACACACCGCTGTGTTAAACCCACTCACGCCTTCTCTTCTCCCTCTCTGGCACTTGCGTAGGGGCAGAGGACGGAGGCGTGAGTGCGCCTCTCTGCGTTTCTATGAGCCCTTCAGGAAACTTGTAAAGTGCGCTGCAACACACCCTGTTGGTGCAGCGGCTCAAAATTAGGGCCCAACATGCCACATCTTGAAGCAAACAGGCAACGATTGAGGCAACAATTCACCACAGCTGGACAGAAGTCTGAATTTGTGCTGCCACACTCAGACAGTAAGCATCCTCACTGAGTTCACTGCACTCCAGAGGCCTTCACAGTCACCAGATCTCAATCTAATAGCACACCTTTGGGATGTGGTGGAACACGAGATTTGCAGCAAACAAGTTATTTCAGTTTGGGCTCTTTATTGGTCCGCAATGAGGAAGGGTAAAGCTGGGGTTGGCGATTTGATTTAGATAAACTATTTGTAATACTGGTTAAAATGGTCTTTATGACCCGATGGTTATCAACTCATAATGTGTTCTTAAAACAGAGCGAAAAATATCCGCTATCAACAGCAGGAGTAAAACAGGGGAAACCCCAACCAATAATCATTCCGGGACACCTGTTTTAAAACCAATGAAATCCCGTTGCCATTCTGTCCGCCTACTGCGCGTGCATTTTCCCGGCGTGCACAGACACGGTGCGTGTAGCCGAGGTCATACGTATCAGAGTCCGCCAGAGAATGCTTACCTTTCAAGTTTTGTCTTTGAAAATAAGGGAAAACCGCTGTGACCCGTCCCACAACCCCAACCAAGCTCCAGTATCCCTCACATTTTAAGACAGATTTACAAGAAATCTAAAATAAACACTTTGTTTTTCTAAGTTTTTTCTGCTGCTCTAATCTCGCGATAGCTGCCACCCAGGCTACTGCAGGTGGACGTTCTCGCGAGGCATCCGTCATTTTGGAGCATTACTGCCCCATTCAGGCTAGAGACAGAGCTCAGTTTGGAGAGGCAGAGAAATGTTTTTATTATTGTATCATCACACGGGAGATTTACAGGAGAATACTGATACAGGAGGACGTCAGGAAAGAGGATAAAATACGGAAATACGGTAGTTTAATGGCCAAAACAGGAGATTTGACAGCTATGTGGAGAATGTCAGAGGAACTACCTATACCCCGATCAACATCGGGCTGTGAGCACTAACTAACTTTACATGTTTGTTTGGTGTTTTTTTACCACTGACTGAGACATGACTTGGTGCAGTGTAAACAAAGACGTTGTGCTGAGGGTTTGGAGTTGAGTCAGTCTTCTGGATTTATCAGCCGTGAACGTACATGTGAGCAGGGGGGGGCAGTTAGGCGGAGCCCTGAGGAGATGCTACTTTCAAATTCATGCTAGTTTTCCTAAAATACCGACCCCAGCTTTAAGGGTCAAACCAGGCAGGAGCAGGGAGCTCCTGAGGAAAAAACCTGGATGCTGCATCTCACAAACAGTAACTCCTGAGTGTTATGGGTGCACCAAGTCCACCAAACACACAGAAACTCCATAGTGTCATGGGTGCACTAAGTCCACCTCACACACAGTAACTCCTTAGTGTTATGGGTGCACTAAGTCCACCAAACAAACAGTAACTCCTTAGTGTTATGGGTGCATTGAGTCCACCTCAAACACAGTAAGTCCTTAGTGTTATGGGTGCACTAAGTCCACAAAACACACAGTAAGTCCTTAGTGTTATGGGTGCACTAAGTCCACCAAACACACAGTAAGTCCTTAGTGTTATGGGTGCACTAAGTCCACCTCACACACAGTAACTCCTTAGTGTGATGGGTGCACTAAGTCCAGCTCACACACAGTAACTCCTTAGTGTTATGGGTGCATTAAGTCCACCAAACACACATAAACTCCATAGTGTTATGGGTGCACTAAGTCCACCTCACACACAATAACTCCTTAGAGTTATGGGTGCACTAAGTCAACCAAACACACAGTAAGTCCGTCGTGTTATGGGCGCATTAATTCCAGCTCACACACAGTAACTCCTTAGTGTTATGGGTGCACGAAGTCCACCAAACGCAATAACTCCTTAGTGTTATGGTTGCACTAAGTCAACCTTACACAGAGTAACTCCTTAGTGTTATGGGTGCACTAAGTCCAGCACACACACAGTAACTCCTTAGTGTTATGGGTGCACAAAGTCCAGCTCACACACAGTAACTCCTTTGTGTTATGGATGCACTAAGTCCACCAAACACACAGCAAGTCGTAAGTGTTATGGATGCACTAAGTCCACCTCACACACAGTAACTCCTGAGTGTTATTGGTGCACGAAGTCCACCTCACACACAGTAACTCCTTAGTGTTATGGGTGCACTAAGTCCACCAAACACATAGTAACTTCATAGTGTAATGGGTGCACTAAGTCCACCAAACTAAGTCCAGCTCACACACAATAACTCCTTAGTGTTATGGGTACAGAAAGTCCAGCTTACACACAGTAAGTCCTTAGTGTGATGGGTGCACTAAGTCCACCAAACACACATAAACTCCTTTGTGTTATGGGTGCACTAAGTCCACCTCACACAAAGTAACTCCTTAGTGTTATGGGTGCACTAAGTCCACCAAACACAGTAACTCCTTAGTGTTATGGTTGCTCTGAGTCCACCTCACACACAGAACCTCCTTAGTGTAATGGTTGCACTAAGTCCACCAAACACAGAGTAACTCCTTAGTGTTATGGGTGCACTAAGTCCACCAAACACACAGTAACTCCTTAGTGTTATGGGTGCACTAAGTCCACCTCATACACAGTAACTCCATAGTGTTATGGGTGCATTAAGTCCACTAAACACACAGTAACTACTTAGTGTTATGGGTGCACTGAGTCCACCTCACACACAGTAAGTCCTTAGTGTTATGGGTGCACTAAGTCCACCAAACACACAGTACCTCCATAGTGTTATGGGTGCTATAAGTCCACCTCACACACAGTAACTCCTTAGTGTTATGGGTGCACTAAGTCCACCTCACATACAGTAACTCCTTAGTGTTATGGGTGCACTAAGTCCACCTCACACACAGTAAGTCCTTAGTGTTATGGGTGCACTAAGTCCACCAAACACACAGTAAGTCCTTAGTGTTATGGGTGCACTAAGTCCACCAAACACACAGTAACTCCTTAGTTTTATGGGTGCACTAAGTCCACCAAACAGACAGTAACTCCTTAGTGTTATGGGTGCACTAAGTCCACCAAACACAGTAACTCCATAGTGTTATGGGTGCATTAAGTCCACCAAACACACATAAACTCCATAGTGTTATGGGTGCACTTAGTCCAGCTCACACACAGTAACTCCTTAGTGTTATGGGTGCACTAAGTCCACCTCACACAAAGTAACTCCATAGTGTTATGGGTGCACTAAGTCCACCAAACACACAGTAAGTCCATAGTGTTATGGGTGCACTAAGTCCAGCTAACACACAGTATCTTCATAGTGTTATGGGTGCACTAAGTCCACCAAACACAGTAACTCCATAGTGTTATGGGTGCACTAAGTCCAGCTCACACACAGTAACTCCTTAGTGTTATGGGTGCACTAAGTCCACCAAACACACAGTAACTCCTTAGTGTTATGGGTGCACTAAGTCCACCAAACACACAGTAACTCCTTAGTGTTATGGGTGCACTAAGTCCACCTCACACACAATAACTCCTTAGTGTTATGGGTGCACTAAGTCCACCAAACACACAGTAACTCCTTAGTGTTATGGGTGCACTAAGTCCACCTCACAGACTGTAACTCCTTAGTGTTATGGGTGCACTAAGTCCACCTCACACACAATAACTTCATAGTGTTATGGGTGCACTAAGTCCACCAAACACAGTAACTTCATAGTGTTATGGGTGCACTAAGTCCAGCTCACACACAATAACTCCTTAGTGTTATGGGTACAGTAAGTCCAGCTTACACACAGTAAGTCCCTAGTGTTATGGGTAAACTAAGTCCACCAAACACACAGTAAGTCCTTAGTGTGATGGGTGCACTAAGTCCACCAAACACACAGTAACTCCTTAGTGTTATGGGTGCACTAAGTCCACCTCACACAAAGTAACTCCATAGTGTTATGGGTGCACTAAGTCCACCAAACACACAGTAAGTCCATAGTGTTATGGGTGCACTAAGTCCACCAAACACAGTAACTCCATAGTGTTATGGGTGCACTAAGTCCACCTCACACACAATAACTCCTTAGTGTTATGGGTGCACTAAGTCCACCAAACACACAGTAACTCCTTAGTGTTATGGGTGCACTAAGTCCACCTCACAGACTGTAACTCCATAGTGTTATGGCTGCATTAAGTCCAGCTTACACACAGTAAGTCCATAGTGTTATGGGTGCACTAAGTCCACCTCACACACAATAACTCCTTAGTGTTATGGGTGCACTAAGTCCACCAAACACACATAGTAACTCCTTAGTGTTATGGGTGCACTAAGTCCACCAAACACACAGTAACTCCATAGTGTTATGGGTGCACTAAGTCCAACAAACAAACAGTAACTCCTGAGTGTTATGGGTGCACTAAGTCCACCAAACACACAGTAACTCCTTAGTGTTATGGGTGCACTAAGTCCACCTCACACAAAGTAACTCCATAGTGTTATGGGTGCACTAAGTCCACCAAACACACATTAAGTCCATAGTGTTATGGGTGCACTAAGTCCAGCTAACACACAGTATCTTCATAGTGTTATGGGTGCAATAAGTCCACCAAACACAGTAACTCCATAGTGTTATGGGTGCACTAAGTCCAGCTCACACACAGTAACTTCTTAGTGTTATGGGTGCACTAAGTCCACCTCACACACAATAACTCCTTAGTGTTATGGGTGCACTAAGTCCACCTCACACACATAAACTCCTTAGTTTTATGGGTGCACTAAGTCCACCTCACACACAATAACTCCTTAGTGTTATGGGTGCACTAAGTCCACCAAACACACAGTAACTCCTTAGTGTTATGGGTGCACTAAGTCCACCTCACAGACTGTAACTCCATAGTGTTATGGGTGCATTAAGTCCAGCTTACACACAGTAAGTCCATAGTGTTATGGGTGCACTAAGTCCACCAAACACACATAGTAACTCCTTAGTGTTATGGGTGCACTAAGTCCACCAAACACACAGTAACTCCATAGTGTTATGGGTGCACTAAGTCCAACAAACAAACAGTAACTCCTGAGTGTTATGGGTGCACTAAGTCCACCAAACACACAGTAACTCCTTAGTGTTATGGGTGCACTAAGTCCACCTCACACACAGTAACTCCATAGTGTTATGGTAGCACTAAGTCCAAGAAACAAACAGTAACTCCTGAGTGTTATGGGTGCACTAAGTCCACCAAACACACATAAACTCCATAGTGTTATGGGTGCACTAAGTCCACCTCACACACAGTAACTCCTTAGTGTTATGGGTGCACTAAGTCCACCTCACACACAGTAACTCCTCAGTGTTATGGGTGCACTAAGTCCAACAAACAAACAGTAACTCCTGAGTGTTATGGGTGCACTAAGTCCACCAAACACACAGTAACTCCTTAGTGTTATGGGTGCACTAAGTCCACCTCACACACAGTAACTCCTTAGTGTTATGGGTGCACTAAGTCCACCAAACACACAGTAAGTCCTTAGTGTTATGGGTGCACTAAGTCCACCAAACACACAGTAACTCCTTAGTGTTATGGGTGCACTAAGTCCACCTCACACACAGTAACTCCATAGTGTTATGGGTGCATTAAGTCCACCAAACACACAGTAAGTCCATAGTGTTATGGGTGCACTAAGTCCACCAAACACACATAAACTCCTTAGTGTTATGGGTGCACTAAGTCCACCAAACACACAGTAAGTCTTTAGTGTTATGGGTGCACTAAGTCCACCTCACACTCAGTAACTCCTTAGTGTTATGGGTGCACTAGTCCACAAACACACAGTAACTCCATGAGTGTTATGGGTGCACTAAGTCCACCAAACACACAGTAACTCCTTCATAGTGTTATGGGTGCACTAAGTCCACCACACACAGTAACTCCTTAGTGTTATGGGTGCACTAAGTCCAGCTCAAACACACAGTAACTCCTTAGTGTTATGGGTGCACTAAGTCCACCTAACACACAGTAACTCATAGTGTTATGGGTGCACTAAGTCCACCAAACACACAGTAACTCCATAGTGTTATGGGTGCACTAAGTCCACCTCACACACAATAACTCCTTAGTGTTATGGGTGCACTAAGTCCAGCTCAACACACAGTAACTCCTTAGTGTTATGGGTGCACTAAGTCCACCTCACAGACTGTAACTCCTTAGTGTTATGGGTGCACTAAGTCCACCTAACACACAGTAACTTCATAGTGTTATGGGTGCACTAAGTCCACCAAACACAGTAACTCCATAGTGTTATGGGTGCACTAAGTCCAGCTCACACACAGTAACTCCTTAGTGTTATGGGTGCACTAAGTCCACCAAACACACATAAACTCCATAGTGTTATGGGTGCACTAAGTCCACCTCACACACAGTAACTCCTTAGTGTTATGGGTGCACTAAGTCCACCTCACACAGTAACTCCTCAGTGTTATGGGTGCACTAAGTCCAACAAACAAACAGTAACTCCTGAGTGTTATGGGTGCACTAAGTCCACCAAACACACAGTAACTCCTTAGTGTTATGGGTGCACTAAGTCCACCTCACACACAGTAACTCCTTAGTGTTATGGGTGCACTAAGTCCATTAAACAAACAGTAACTCCTGAGTGTTATGGGTGCACTAAGTCCACCAAACACACAGTAACTCCTTAGTGTTATGGGTGCACTAAGTCCACCTCACACACAGTAACTCCATAGTGTTATGGGTGCATTAAGTCCACCAAACACACAGTAAGTCCATAGTGTTATGGGTGCACTAAGTCCACCAAACACACATAAACTCCTTAGTGTTATGGGTGCACTAAGTCCACCAAACACACAGTAAGTCTTTAGTGTTATGGGTGCACTAAGTCCACCTCACACTCAGTAACTCCTTAGTGTTATGGGTGCACTAGTCCAACAAACAAACAGTAACTCCTGAGTGTTATGGGTGCACTAAGTCCACCAAACACACAGTAACTCCTTAGTGTTATGGGTGCACTAAGTCCACCTCACACACATAAACTCCTTAGTTTTATGGGTGCACTAAGTCCACCAAACACACATAAACTCCTTAGTGTTATGGGTGCACTAAGTCCACCTAACACACAGTAACTTCATAGTGTTATGGGTGCACTAAGTCCACCAAACACAGTAACTTCATAGTGTTATGGGTGCACTAAGTCCAGCTCACACACAGTAACTCCTTAGTGTTACGGGTGCACTAAGTCCAGCTCACACACAATAACTCCTTAGTGTTATGGGTACAGTAAGTCCAGCTTACACACAGTAAGTCCTTAGTGTTATGGGTGCACTAAGTCCAGCTAACACACAGTAAGTCCTTAGTGTGATGGGTGCACTAAGTCCACCAAACACAGTAACTCCATAGTGTTATGGGTGCACTAAGTCCAGCTCACACACAGTAACTCCTTAGTGTTATGGGTGCACTAAGTCCAGCTAACACACAGTATCTTCATAGTGTTATGGGTGCACTAAGTCCACCAAACACAGTAACTCCATAGTGTTATGGGTGCACTAAGTCCAGCTCACACAGTAACTCCTTAGTGTTATGGGTGCACTAAGTCCAACAAACAAACAGTAACTCCTGAGTGTTATGGGTGCACTAAGTCCACCAAACACACAGTAACTCCTTAGTGTTATGGTTGCACTAAGTCCACCTCACACACAGTAACTCCATAGTGTTATGGTAGCACTAAGTCCAAGAAACAAACAGTAACTCCTGAGTGTTGCACCAAGTCCACCAAACACACATAAACCCATAGTGTTATGGGTGCACTAAGTTCACCTCACACACAATAACTCCTTAGTGTTATGGTTGCACTAAGTCCACCTCACACACAGTAACTCCTCAGTGTTATGGGTGCACTAAGTCCAACAAACAAACAGTAACTCCTGAGTGTTATGGGTGCACTAAGTCCACCCTAAACACACTGTGACCACCTCCGGCTTTAGTTAAAAGCTTTTTTATTGTTCTGTTTTTCTACTTTTGTTCAGACAACATAAGATCTGTAAGAGCTTTGGACTGTCTGAGTCTGAGCTTTGTCATGATGTAAGTTTTCTGTGGAGCTGAAGGCTTCAGATTTACACGCTCCTGCTGAGCCAAGACTCCACAGCTGGGAGGCTCAGTGTTATGGGTGCACTAAGTCCACCAACCTCACACACAGTAAGTCCATAGTGTTATGGGTGCAGATTTTCAATGGAAATGTACTGATCTGAATCTGTTTGTTAGCAAGATTAAGCAAAAACTACCGGCTGGATTTACATGAGAGTTTAACCAGAGCTGTGGTCTGGTCCCAGAAAGAAGCCGATCCATGTCGGTGCTGATCTGATCCAGATTGATGTCACACAAAAAATGTACGGTGGTTCAGTTTTTTTATGACTGAGATGATTAAACTTAATTTATAGTCTTTTACTTAAAGTTTTAAATGTGTTGGTGTAACTTCTCATTAAAAACATTAACAATAAAGTATAATACTGTATGACATATTTGGCTCACAAGAAAAGAGTCATTGGGTGATTTTAATAATAATAATAAATGGAAGGGGATTAGTGAATTTGATTATAAATAAGAACAAACAATATTTGATCCTAGGACTTCCACTTTTGTGACCATGGTATCAAACACAATCAACAGCGTTATTTCAAACTTGAGAATTTGGCTATGTAACAGCCTTTTCACCAACAGAAAATTAACAGTATTTCCATTTGGGCAAAAAGTCTGAGAAAATGAATTTCAGTCCATGCTGCTCAGCCCATCGTCCAGTTTTCTTGTTTTGGTCTCCTGCTCCGATCAGCTATCATCGAATTTGTCTGATTGGATCAAGGACTGAACGTCAGAGTATCTCTCTTGTTTTGAATGTAGTTTTTAGCTCATCTGACATTGGGTGCGCAGCAGAAAGAGCTGAAGCGAGAGAAAGAGAGACAGAATAGAAAAGGACATAAATCTAGCCCGCCTGCACACATCAGCTAACACGAGCTGACAGAGACTTTGTGTATTTACTCACACATCACACACAGTGGACACGAGGCTCTGGATTACGACAACAGCCCATTTCCCAGCATGCAAACATACAAACATCAGTGTGTGTGATGGCGAGAGGTCTGATCTCTGTGCAGCCTCCAACAGATGATATAAGATCAACACACACCCACATATGCATACATAAGACTTTACATAAAGCTCCACAGTGAGGGCATCATCTCGCACCCTCTCCTCTTCTCTCAGGCTCCCCTCTGTGCCTCATTACATAACGGCCAAAAGAGGCAACACACACACTCTCAGACACACACACACACACACACACACACACACACACACACACACACACACACACACACACTCACACTCACACTTGAATGAATCAAACTCCACATGCCAAAATCTGCAGATGATGATGTGATGGTGATAAGCGTCCTCTTTGACCGGCTAAAATCCAAAAACAGAGATTACTGTAAACAAAAATACAAAAACTGTCACAGATCGGTCTGATCAACTTTCTTCTGCCTGTACAAAAATGCATTTGGATTCATTTTACACCAAACAGGTTCTTCATGTGGACTAGGTGATTTCTTTATCTTTAACTTTTATATAAAACTAAAAAAAATAAAGACAAAGAAATCTTTAAATTCTTTGTCTAGGATGTTTTCAGGGCCAAAGTCCTAATTCACTCTGCTCATTAATCTGATTCTTTGTTACTTTGGGTTCCTGTAGAGTTAAAATCACACAGACACACACTGGACATTATATAGTTTGTGACTGTGATGTAGCTGAATTTTGACCACTTTTGTTTCCACATCTGTCCTCCGACGAGCTGACTGCATCTGATCGAGCTCTGACCACCTGGATTTTTTCAGCATGCAAAACAAAATGGAAGGCCCTGATATGAGAATAGGGGAAGACCAATCATATCAGCTCTTTGAGGTATCATTTCTTAGCTGGAGTTACATTTTTTCACACCCCTACTCCCAAGCTATATACTGGGCTGACAAGATAGACAGACAACTCCCCCCCGCGCCATCAAACTGTACAGCTCTTCACCTGGAGGGAGGAGGAAGGGGAGGAGTGAAATAGATCTGTATGGACCACAACACAATTCCAATTGCCTGCACTACTAACCGTAAGTTTTTGTTAACTAAAGCTGTAGTTTAATTATGCTGACATTCCCACTGCTGCTACAGCGTACAGTCTAACATTGTAGTTTATATATACCTGTCACTTTAATTTCTGCTCCAGGGTTGAGGTTAAGTACCAGTATGTTAACGTCAATTATTTAAACTCTATCTATCTATCTATCTATCTATCTATCTATCTATCTATCTATCTATCTATCTATCTATCTATCTATCTATCTATCTATCTATCTTTTCACGCCCTCACACTGTCAGAGTTTTTAACCTACAGTATAAAGCAGGCCTTCAGTCTGGAGGAGGAAACGGGAGTATAGGAAACCTATACATGCACAAGGTGAACAGAAAGACCAGCAGCCGTCTTAGTGCATGAGTACCAGTGAGCTGCACCACTGAGACACCTGCTTTTCTGCTTTTTTGATATTTAAAAATGTCTTAAATTGTATGTCTGCAGGCTTTTCTTTGTTTCTGTCATCTGAGACCCTTAAAAAGTTATCTGACTTTTAGCAGAATAATTTCAAAAGTATAAAGTTCAGTCGTCATGACAACTACTTCACATCGAATAAGATGAGATTAAATATAACTTTATTAATCATTTTGGATAATTCCCTCTGGGAAATTAGGAATCCAGTAGCAGGTAAGTATAACAGATAAAAAGATAGATGTAAACACACACACACACACACACACACACACACACACACACACACACACACTCACACTCACACTTAGATAGATAAATACAGATATACCACAAATATAAAGTGTGTCATTATTCAGCGGGAAAATATTAAGGTAAACATTTTAATCTCCTTAGCTGAGAATGAAGTGAACAAAACGTCAGACTGAAAAAGAATGCACTCGTCAATTTGACCCTCGACAACTGTTGTCAACATATTTGTGCAAGTAGGACAGCGCGCAGGAGTTGACCTGCAGCTTTTGGTGATCATGAACAAAAATTAGCTGAGGTGGTATCAAACAATTTCACTTATAATTTTAAATTGTTGACACTCTTTAAATAAAAGAGAAAAATGAAATGATAAATTCCCAACTTAGACTTAAAGGAAAAGTTCGGTTCCTGCAGCTTTTACATTGTTTATAGAATGAAGAACAACAATATACTCACCCAGAAGGCTTTCCTGATGCACTTTGGGTTCCTGTAGAGATATTTAGATCCAAAATCGAGCAGCGGACACCGATATAATGGTAGCCTGTAGGGCACAGATCGCCGCTCCTAAAAACTGCATTAATCGTCCAAAAACTCATGTTTTTCACCAATATTCCATCATGATTTGCTCCGAAAGGACCGCCATTGCAGCCTGTGTCTCTCCACACAGCGCTGTGTGGCTGAACTAACCTCTGAACTGACGAGCTGTTTACATGCTCTTTGGCGCATCGCAGTGCGGCTCACTGTTTCAGGGGAAGATCGGCAGCTACAAATCAACTTTCTTCTTCCAGTTTTGTGCAAAATGGACGAATGTCTATGGGATGAAGATGTTGTGGAGGAGGACTTTGAATATGATGGACGTCCTTACAGTTTGGAGCCACAGTATACAGATATACAGATAAGGAAGCGATCGCATACGCTCCAGAGAGTACTGCATGCGCAAAGGGCATGTAAACAGCTCGTCAGTTCAGAGGTTAGTTCAGCCACACAGCGCTGTGTGGAGAGACACAGGCTGCAATGGCGGTCCTTTGAATCATGATGGAATATTGGTGAAAAACAGGAGTTTTTGGACGATTAATGCAGTTTTAGGAGCGGCGATCTGTGCCCTACAGGCTACCATTATATCGGTGTCCGCTGCTCGATTTTGGATCTAAATATCTCCTTCCGTTTGCATCAGGAAAGCCTTCTGGGTGAGTATATTGTTGTTCTTCATTCTATTTAAACTCTATCTATCTATCTATCTATCTATCTATCTATCTATCTATCTATCTATCTATCTATCTATCTATCTAAATCTTTTTATTGAGTAATTATTTCAGCTTTCACATTAAATTACCATAAACTGCATCAATGTGAAGGGTGTTGGGTTTATTAAATCTTGTTTCAAAGACATGGAGACATGTTTAAACGCTGATACACTCCAGTAAGACTGACTCCACGGAGAACCGCATCACTGACGGGAAAGGTTAAAGATGGAGGAGGAAGTCACCTCCCAGAGGAGACACACCTGTCCACAGCCATCAGATCAGACTCCACAGAAACATGACGGCACAGTCTGTTTATAGAGCTGCTGTCTGCAGAAGGATGGACCAGAGGACTCAAGGAAACAGGCCAAAACTCTGGACTGAAGAAAGAGCAGCAGAAACCACACCAGCTCATCATCCCTGAAGAGCAGACAGAGCTGACATCAGCTCACGGGTCATTCCTTTACTGACACATTAAACACCCACGCAGATCCTGAAACTCAGTGACCGAGACTTTTGACCTTTGACCTACAGAGTCGACCCAGTCTGAGCTTCACCTGCTGCCTTCAGCTGGTAGCAGCTATGCTCCATTAGAGAAAAGCTAAGGTCTACACAACATGGACACAGTGAGTACCAGCATCCCAGTGAGGAGGAAACCTGCAGCACCAAACAGGAAAAGGCTAATGCTAACATGCTAAACATCTGATTCATGTTAGCCTAATGTCAGGTGTCTCAGTCCACAGCGTTACAGCCAAAGTTTCTCTGCAGCACAATGAAAACACACGGCAGGAGGACATGCTGAAACATAAAACAGTGATCGATCATCTTGTGTCATATCCCTGAACAGCAGTGGGAGAAAGACTGGATTGAGTGTCTTGCCCCAGGACACGTCGACATGTGACAGCCAGAGCTTGGCTCAAACCTGCAACCTTCCAACTGTTGGCAAAGTGTACTCAATTTTTCCCCCAAGTGGGTCAATAATTAAAGTTATTTTAGTTAGATTTGGAGTTAAATAATTGTTTTAAGACAAACATTTGATGAAACTAACTTTAATCATAACTACTTAGCACAGAATTCTTTAATCACTTTTATTTTGTGTCACAAATTCTGCAATAATCAACCAAAAAAAATAAATCACTGCAGCAACACAGTGAAAAAAACAAAAAACTGGAAATGACAAAACAATGACTGCTTTCTAATATTTGGCATGTAGATGTCCAAGCTGCTTTGACTGTTTGTTTCACGTCTTTCTGCCTTTTCAGTGCTAAGCAAAATTTGGTATCGCCCAACTTCAATTAAGAGCAATACCTTGCATTATGTTTGACATCATTTTATAATAAAGCACTTTCATGTATTTTCTTATTTAAAGGTTCACTGGGGAAAAGAAAAAAACAATTGGCTTTTACATACACTTCCAGGAACCATGAGGAGCCCCGTCCTTATTTTGGCACTTTTGGGTCCTCATTTCAACCTGACAGTGTCTTTGAAAATGTAATTGCAAGCTGATTTGGATGCTGGAAGACCGAATGCTCACCGACAGGTAAATTATCATTGACACTGACTCCTTGAAGAGTATGCTGAAGAGATTTGGGTTTTTTTTTTTTTTTTTCACAGAAATCCCCCTCTGGTTCAGTGTTTCTCCAGAGACATTCACCAGCAAGGATAGAAACAAGGTAAACTTTAATATTTTATTTCTTTTCCAGCTGTCAGGTGCATAAGGAAGATTAATAACACGATCATCATTCATTTGTATTATTTCTTGTGAAAAGCTGCACTCCTCAAAAAATGGTTCAATTGTCTTAAAAAGTAGAGGTTCAAAAATAACCTTAGCTAAAAAATTAATAAATAAATAAATAAATAAATAACCTGAGCTTTTGGGTGGGACATAATAAATGAAATCTCATAATATTACATTATAAATCATTATATAATTTGAGGAGGGCATATTGCATGCTAAAGGTCGCCATCTTATCATTAAAGCGTTAAATAAAACATTGTAAAAGTGCTTTATTATTTACAAAGTGCTACTTTTTTCAGTGCTTCACTGAGGTACACAGCTTTAGGAGGAAGGACGGGGGTCCAATGGTTCATTTTCCGTCAGTATTCATCAGGGATGTAATGATCCATCGATCTGGATCCATATATCGATTGGTTAAGCAATGATCCAATCAAATCGATAGAAACTCAAAACATCAATCAACGTCATCTTTAATAAACGCCTTTATTTTGAAATTCCGACCAGATTTCCACCCAATCACACCTCATTCTGAAGTTTCCAAGCTCTCAGGTCTCACACATTTAACATATGAGACACACTTGAGCTTTTTTGCTCTCTCACACTCCACTCCTGGTATTTCTCCTGTTTTCAATGTGCTTTTGAGTGCGTAGCAAGACGCTGTTAGCATCACAGAGCTAAACGAGAGCTTGACAAATCAGCCAATCAGAAAATAGCTCTGCTGTATCCGGGTAAGATACGGTCATACTGACAGCAGAGGATGCAAACTGCATGTACGACAGGAGAGCATCACTTAGAGTGCACTAAGTTATCTCATCATTTGATTTTGGAGCGCACTGATTAATAAAATTACTTATAATCCAAAAGGAAAACAGCAAGAGCTTATTCTTATTCTTCCGCCACACTGACCATTAAACAGAAAAGCAAAGTCTGACCACACTGACATCCAAACAGACATACATCAGGCATCACAGTGAAGTAAAATCATCAGTGTTGAGTTAAGTAAAAAGTTCTTAGAACATTAGAGTTACAATTTAATTCAAATCCAAAGTGCACATTTTTAGTTTGATAGGGTATGGTCAGATGTTAGAGGTCATTAATAATAAATATAAAATAATAATTCAATAATTTGTTTTATAATTTTGCATCACTACTTGATATAATACACTAACATAATGTAACAATGAGACTACTAACTACTGCTAAATACTGTTACATATTGTTGGATGAATATGTAACAGTGGTTTTAGCTTTTCCTTTAATTCTAAAATTTTTTATTTAATTTGCTGTAGTTCTTTGATAAAGCATGGCTGAATTATAAAGATTGGAGGGAGAAATGTTGATAAATTGCTTGGTAGTTACTCATTGTTTCATTGCCATTAAAAAAGCAGCTTAAAAGGCTTTGGTTCTGTTTTGAGTTAAGTGCATTTCTAATTTTAGGGGGTGAAAATTCAAATGCTATGAATGCTGTTTGATCACCACAATGGAAGCTTGGTATTGACCTTTCATGATTAGGTCAAATTAACGCTTTTTTCAATTGAAAGTCTGAAAATATGCAACAGTGTGACCCTCGAACAGGATCATGTGGCCCTCAAACAGGATCCTTTGGTCCTCAAACAGGATCCTGTTTTTGGGCCACAGGATCCTGTTTGAGGGCCACAGGATCCTGTTTGAGGGCCACAGGATCCTGTGGCAGTCAAACAGGATCCTGTGGCCCTCAAACAGGATCCTGTGGCCCACAAACAGGATCCTGTGGCCCACAAACAGGATCCTGTGGCCCTCTTGGTATGAAGAGGGCTTGTTGCCCGTTCCTGTCGTGAGGTTACCTGGACTCGTCGGGGGTTCATCTGACTGTTCATGTGTGGGGAGCATGGTTTTTAAATAGTTTGATTAGCTGAAGGTAAATGGAGACGAGATTTTTTCTGTTGACCTTTAGGTGAGTCAGTTGGACAAACCCTTGCTGGAGTCCTCTGGTGTTCAGACTCTTACCCAAGTGGAGCGATGGCGCTGTATGAGCCTCCGCGAGCCTCGTCTCCTTGGTGATGCAATGGGTGTGGGTCTGGGGGAGGCACGAGGTGAGACCCCCCTTAAAACTGCAAGCCAGATACAGCGAGGCTCCACGTCCCTACAGTCCACCCCGACAGAGCACTGGAAGCGCCACTCGTGGCCCGATGGAGCCGGAGCGACACCCGACACCCTCAGCATAGCACCTCCACATCAGGCAGGAACTGTTGGCACTGTCCCGAACCAGAGGACCAAAAAGACCCCGACTGCACCACCAGGTCACCTCAGCACTATCTGCTACAAGTCGACTGAACACACCCGCATGCCAAAAACCTAAGAGTCAGAATCAGCCCTGAGGGCCAACCCCCGAGTCTCCAGTGCACAGATGAGTAATCCCTGGACCCTCCGTGGATGTGGACTCATCATTCATCGGCATTCTCCTCTGGGCGGCTCATTCGCTCATGATTCATCGGTCAAAAGAGTTTCTTGGTCCAGCCATGATGTTCCATTTCAAAGTAAGCAACAGCATCCCCATTTGGACTGAGTTCATGAGCCATATTTCATCACTATGTAAGAAATTCTTCATCCAACTAGTCCTCATTTTTGCTTGACATCCTTCTATAGGACCAGAGCACTTCAGCAGCTTGGACTTCCTGCATGTATCTGCCTTTCATCCAGCCCGGTCCACAGCTGATGATGAGGGAATAAGCAGCTTCAGGAGCATCCTCTAGTCCACAGCCTTGCTCCTGCCGTAACTCTTAGGCTCCACAACACAAACAAGTCGTTTTTACAGCCTCCACAGAAGATGTGCTCCCACATCAGAGCAGCCGAATAGTAGGCAGCTGCTCCTGGTTCACATGTAGAGTTTCTCTCTTGGTTCTGATCCGCTCCAGACTACTCCTCTCTTGTCCCAGACCACTTTCTTTGACCCACGAAGGTATTCTGCTCCCATATTTAGTTCCTGTCCCACACTGCCTTCACACCCTGCCTGTGTCCCGCTCCATGCTGCCACTCTGTGCAGTACTGGCTGTGGCTGACTATCTTTACTGCTGTCTAAGTATAGTCCTCCCTCGGCTCGACCCTGCCCTCCCTCCCTCTCTCTCCCAGTCTATTCACTCTCTCTCCCCCGGGTCTATTTGCTGACATCCCTGCACCCTCTCTCTCCCTCCCTCAGTCACATTCCTCACATCCCTTTGCTGCACAGTGGAGTGCTTCGTACTCTCTCTCTCTCTCTGTTTGCTGGGTCTCCCTGTCTCCTCCTTTAAGACTCACAAACCGGTGGATGATGCTGCTGTTAGCATCAAGAGGACACTGTGTGCTAAAGCCGCCATAATAAACCATGAGCATGGCATGCAGAGACACTCTCCGTACATCCTCTCCAAAATGTGAGGTTCTGCTGCTTTTCTGTTTTCAAAAGAAAAATTATATTCTTTACTTTAAAAGACGGGGCGCCACGATGGCACAGCAGGTAGTGCACATGACTCACAACAAGAAGGTTCCCAGTTCGATTCCTGGGTCAGACGGGGGCCTTTCTGTGTGAAGTCTGTATGTTCTTCCTGTGCATGTGTGGGTTCTCTCCGGGGACTCCAGCTTCTTCCCACAGACCAAAAACCTGCTCATTAGGTGAACTGCTGACTCTAAATTGTCCTTAGGTGTGAGTGTGAATGGTTTTCCGTCTCTCTGTGTGACCCTGTGATTGCCAGGTTCAGGGTGAACCCCGCCTATGGCAGCTAGGATAGGCCACAGCCCCTATAGAAAATGAATGAATGAATGAATGAATTTAAAAAGATGGTAAACAGGAGGGGTAGGCGTGTGCACCATATGCACTGATACATTGGTACGACCAAACTCTCGCAGCCCTTCACTGATGCGATAGAACGACATATAGTGGCTGTGGATGCCACTTGAGTTTGACTGGGGTGTTTGAGACTTTAAAAAGTAAAAGTTGGTGATGCTTCTAGGTCTGCAACTCCTCTAGGCTTTAGCAAGTATAACACTGTGGGTGGTCCCACACACAGTGTTATACAGTCGTTTTGATGCAAGAAGATTTGGACAAACTCTACCCATCATCACACCTCAAGACATTCATAACATTTCCATGAGGACATGATACCTGGTCACAAGCAAGCATGACAAAGTGCATGCTTGACCTACACAAAGGCAGACACACACACTCACAGCTCTCCTGCTCCCTGCTGAGTTCAGGTACTCGCTCTGGAAATGCAGGAAACAGCCGGACATCTCTACCCCCCACTCCATCTCTGCAGAATTCACACTGAAGGTAGGATCAATCAGGCAACAGGAAGACCCTGGCCAAAACAAGGGGTCAAACCAGCAACCTTCTGGACATGAAGCACCTTAACTATCTGCTGTACCAATATCTTTACAAGTCAAACTAAAAAAACAGCAACTCTCTTGGTCCCATGACTGTTTCCATTGTCTTTCAGATCTACTTATCTCAAACTCTGACAGTTTGAACCCGTGGACTGCTAAATCATCAATGATCAGACTTTATAAGTCCGCATGCAGTGGTTCTTATGTAATGGTTACAAAAACTGAATGTGTCTGCAAGAGGCAGAAATATTACAAACGGGCTGTCAGCTAGCATAAATGTTTGTGGGTCTTGACTGTGGATGCGTGCCCTCCTCTCACCCTCACAGCGCCTCCATCCTTGCTGTCATCCCCTCAGCACTCTTTTCATCGACACCTGAGAGCGGCTGAAATGACAGAGCGACAGCCAGAGAAAGGAAGAATGAAGCTGAGGAGGAAGAAGAGGATGAAGAGATGCTAAAAGAGGCTGACGGTGGTGCAAACAGCAGCCCCTGCCTCCCTCCTCGTCCTCCTCTGTCCTCCCTGTACTACAGTTCTTTACTTTCATTCTCCTGCCTCTCTTTATGTTTCACCATCGTCTCTGTGCACGTACCTGCCTCCCTTTATGTTTCACCATCGTCTCTGTGCATGTACCCGTCTCTCTTTATGTTTCACCATCGTCTCTGTGCACGTATGACAGTGTTTCCTGACCGTGAGGGTGATCATGGAGGAGTATGGCCAGAACGAAAATAACACAGTGTTGAGTGAGTCAGAGGAGAGTATGCATCTGCTGTGGCCTCGTTCTCTGAGCGTCGACACATCAGGATGGTGCAGCAGCTCAGGGCGAGTGTGAGGCCGAGCGACCACATGACGGCCATGACCGTGACTGCTCCACAATGCTCTGATGCTCTGTTTGTTCGTTATAGATTTACAAACACAAAGCACCAGATAACACAAAAACTCCCTGACATTTAACCTGGTCTGAAATAATTAGGACAAAACCAGAACTTAAACAAATTCAAACATCACTACGGGCTGGAAGAACTCGATGTATCACCCTCCAAAGGTCACCGAACAATGCATTCTTCCATAAAGAGGAACAGCCTGCACATTCAGCGTGTGTACATTTTACACACCAGTGTGGCAGGTCTTTGTGTAAACTGATCAGCCACTGGTTTCTCTATTTGGACTGTTGTTTGGACACTGCAGGTCACACCAACCCGTTCACTCTCATGTCCACTTACTGATGTTTCTGTCGTAGTCACCCTTCAGGACGAGCTGACACATCCTGGCTCTTTCACACCTGTTCATGCACCTCTGATGAAGCAGTGGGACTAACTTGTGGTTAAGAGACTTGACCAGCATGTAACACCCAGAGCTGGGCCGTGACCTTCGGCTGATGGAGGAGCAAACGACCGGATTCAGACACCAATAGGCTTGTCACGATAATCAATAAATCAATTAACCGAACGATAAATAAAAACGTCCTCGGTAAGTTTGCCGGCCTCGATAAACTGACACGTGCATGCCTGTTTGTTTTCCTACTCTCTTTCTACCAAAGAGGCTGGATGAGAAGATGGCTCACTACGTCTATCTTTCTTAACACCGGGGTGCATTGGTTCTATAGCGGATTTAGCGGATTTATAGCAGAGTGAGCATCTGTCAGATATGTAGTCTTTGTGGGGGAGGCGGGGCCGCTCACACGTACACACGGAGAGAGCTGAAGTGAGCGTTCTGAGGAGTAACGAGGAAACAAAAACTAACATGAACGATCGCACGAAAGATACTGTTCTTAAGCCGGCTGCCACAGCTCCAGTGTGGGATCATTTTGGTTTTAAACAGAATGAACAAGGTGTGAGCTCATGAACACCAACAAGCAGACATGTCGGATTTGTTTGAAAGTAGTGACGACGACGAAGAAGAAGGGGAGGTGCAGTAGAGCCCCATGACATATATTATAATTTACATTAATGAAAAAATTTTAAAAAAATCAAAATAATATTGACAATAATATGGTTTATCGTCAATAATTTTTGACAATTGGCATCTAGCAAAATTTGTTATCGTGACAGTCCTAGCCACCAATGTCCAGCTCCATTCTCCACCTTCCCCTGATATGCACCATCATCACTTTTGTAAAGAAACAAGGATATTTAAAACACTTACGTACTGTAAACAGCTTTATTTCATTTTTATCTTGAGATGAAAATGAATCATTTCTCCCTGATATCAAGTTAAAATCAGGAGATCTGAGAATAAGAAATTAAATAAGGACCACTAACAATGTGTTTTTTATTATAAGTAATTCATAAAAGTAAAAACCAGATAAACATCAGCTGCAGGTGAACTGATTTGCTGATGGCACGTTTACCAGCAGACTTTTTTTTCCTACCACAGGAACACCTTTCATCTGTATGTCTTGTAGTACAAGGATGAGTTAAGGATGGTCTTTTCAGTTTAGTTCAAAACAAGAACTTTATATTTTCCTCCAGGAGCCTTTTGTTTGGAGCAGCTAAAACATAAAAATCTAGAAACATTGTTGTAAAATATTTTGTAACTTTAATAACTGCATAAAGTGGTACCAGAAAATCCTTTAGTTCTGAATGAATGCATCTTAAAAGATTTAAATACGTTGGGTAAATATGGGAGGCACAGTATCACACTGACTAAACTCCCCTTCAGTAAAACAAGTTTTTCTGTTAGACTCGAGTCAAAGTGAACCAGTGCAGCGGAGCCTGAACGAGGGACGGTTCTGCTGAGGTCAAGCTAAAGTTTAGAGAGGATAACTACAGAGCTGCCACACACAATCCCATTCTGAGACGAGGAAACGAGAGAGAGGAGCAGCCCTGTGGGATGAAGAGAGGAGACACATCAAGTCAAATGAAAACTGCAAAGTGACCTGTTGGTTCATCGTTGTCCTGCAGGGGGCAGAAGAGCCTTCACCTCAGAGCTCTCATTCAACAGGAAACATCCAGAAGGCCTGCTGCCTCTAATGCCATTAAGTCTGAAGGTTACTGATGAGGAATTTGGTGAAAAAACTTCATGAAATGAGTGTAGGAGGAAAACTATAATCAAACAAGCAGAAGTACTTTAGAAAAAGCACAGACTGCAGAATACTGAAAAGTAAAGAGCAAGAACTATCACGAAGAATGATTACACATCAGGAGAGTGAGTCAGCTTCTGTGTGATTGATATTTACTGTAGCAAAGGCTTTAAAAGGCTAAATTTACCTTATTGGTCAGGTAAATACAAATGAATCTGTAAAAACTGCAGTCAAACTCAAACAGCCAGTCTGAACTTCACCGATGAATAAGCTGATGGAAGAGTGAAGCAGCACCTCTGCGGAGTTAAAGGATAAGTTTGGTTTCTACAACTTTCACATTGTTTATAGAATGAAGTAGAACAATATACTCACCCAGAAGGCTTTCCTGATCCAAACAGTGCTTCAAGAGATATTTAGATCCAAAATCGAGCGGCGGACATCCGTATAACGGTAGCACACGGGGCATGTATAGCGCCGCTCCTAAAACTGCATTAATCGTCCAAAAACTCATTAGTTTCACCAATATTTCATCATGGTCCACTCACGCTACTCCTCCATTACAGTCTGTGTCACTCCACCCATGTTTTTGTGACTGTGCTGACCTCTGAACTGAAAATTTTTTAAACTTCTGCCGCCGCACATGCGCAGTACGGCTCATTGTTTCAGGGGCGACCGCCGGCTACACAACAACTTTCTTCTTCCAGTTTTATGCAAACTGGACGCATATCTATCGGATGAAGATGTTGTGGAGGAGAACTTTGAATATGATGGGTGTCCTTACAGTTTGGAGCCAGAGTTTACAGATGAGGAGCTCATAGAAAGGAGGACGCGGAAGCAAAGAGAAGAACAGCTGGCCAGAGAGCAGTCTTCAGTTCAGAGGTCAGCACAGTCACAAAAACATGGGTGGAGTGACACAGACTGTAATGGAGGAGTAGCCCGAGCGGACCATGATGAAATATTGGTGAAACTAATGAGTTTTTGGACGATTAATGCAGTTTTAGGAGCGGCGCTATACATGCCCCGTGTGCTACCATTATACGGATGTCCGCCGCTCGATTTTGGATCTAAATATCTCCTGAAGCACTGTTTGGATCAGGAAAGCCTTCTGGGTGAGTATATTGTTCTACTTCATTCTATAAACAATGTGAAAGTTGTAGAAACCAAACTTATCCTTTAAATTAAGAGCAGCCTGATGAATGAAGCAATCTGAATCTGAAACCTCCTCTGACCCATTTAGAGCAGAAAATGTCTGGCAGGTCTTCTGTAGTTGACTCGTCATAATTGAGCCTTGTCAGAGTGAATACAGTTTGATGTGGTTCACAGAGAGAGACGGAGCTGACGTGTATCCAGAGTGAGAACAGTTAGAGAGACGCAGAGTGACGGCTGAATGGAGGATAAAGAGGTGGAGACAGCACTAAACTCCCTCACACAAAAGAGATGCTGCAAGACACACAACAACAAAAACACACACAAACACCCCTGGTCCAGTCCTCTGATAGGTCTGCTCTGTGCCTCTGTAGGTGCTGATTCATTAACCTCAGGCATCCTCATGCTCTAAAGTCTTCACTGTGTGAATCAAATTAAAAAAGAACAAAGCAACTTTAACTTTACTAAAAAAACACATTCCATTCAAAGTAACACAAAACATCTTTGATACTCATGGAAGTGTTTCTTAGAAATCATCAACATTATGTAAATAACACCAATAAAAAACTGTACTTTTATAACAAAATGTGGTTTCTTAATGCTAAAAATAGACCTTTTAGTATAGATGCTCCAGCCAAGGGTTTTACATCTTAAGAGGCTGCCACATCCTCACCCAGCCTACCAAAGATGGTGCAGCGTTTTTATCCACCACGGTCCTTCAGTAAGGACAACTCAATTACACATCTAAACATTTAATTTTATTGTTTATGGATGTTAATTCAAAAAGCTATTGACAGACCAAACAATAAGAATTAAGTATAATTACCAGGCCAAACAATGTAGTCTAAGTCTACAAATGAAAAAACATTACCTTTAGGAACATTGTCTCAGATATGTTATTGATACAGTTACTTACCTTTAAAAAACTAATTTCATCCTATCCAACATAATTTATTCAAGGTTTAGCCAAAATCACAACATTCATTTGCTGATCGGCAATGTGAGGCAAAAACAAAGTAGAGATGACAATTAAGATTTTATGGATACCAATGCAATTATTGATTCTGCTCACCAATCCTGAAACAATTCCTCAATGATATTCAAAGTAATGATGATACCTGAATATCTGCATCAGCTTCAATTTGTTTAAAATAAAGTCACAAATTTGACCACTTCTGTATGCCACCATTACAATTTGACACATCTGTCATGTTTGCTGGCAGGCTTTAATAAGAGTGGAACATCTTTGACTGGCAAAGGCAAGACGGAGAAAGTGGAAGGAATTGGTGAGAGAACTGTTGAGCAAAAAGCCTGATCATATAAAGTCCTTGATGGAGATTTTATTTTTGAAGGCAACGAGCAGTCGGCTAAAACCTGTATGTGTGTGCCAGTCACTTCACGCCCGACTGCTTCTTCACCTTCAGCCAGTTCAACAGGACTGGACACCAGACTTCTCCTGAATCTCAGGAGCAACAATCCAAACCTGGTGATGGATATGTAAGTATTTTAATACTGTGTAGTATTTATTTGCTCATTGCTACAAGCTAATGCTAACAGCAAGGGGAAGTGAACCAGAGATAAGTGCACAACACGTTAATCAATATCGATTAGTCCCATACCCGCTCCATTATCCCTCTGTTTCTAACTAAGGTTAGCCTCAGTTATGGCTATCCCACTGAGGTTAGCATGTTTTGCGTTAGCCTGTGATGTTTGGGGGAAACGTAGGGGTGTAACGGTACATGTATCCGAGCTGAACCGCTCGAAATGGACGATCGGTTTGGTACAGCGCTGTACTTGAACGAGTACAGTAAGTCTACGTTAGCCGCTGCACATGGCTCTTTAAAATTCACGGGGGTACTCGTCTACGACTGGCGTGGTTAGGGAAGGCTTTTTAATATTCATTAGGAAAGTGGTCTGTGATTCGTGCTCTTGCGATCATGTACATATCATGTGGACGTGACGTCTCACGGCAAGTCAATCAGAAGACGAATATCAAAGAGCTTCCGTAACCACAAAAGCTTGTGTCTGAATTGTGGATCATGGCTACTGCTAGCAACCAACCGGAGCTTGAAGACCGTCCCCTGTCGCTGAAATCTCCTGTTTGGGAATACTTTGGCTTTCTGGTGAAATATTGCAATGGTGGATAAAGACAGGTGGATAAAACAACTGCGGTGTGCCGATACTGTTCAGCTGAGGTCAGGTATTTTCCGACAGCATGTCAAACATGCTAACTCACCTGAAACGGCACCACTCAAGTGTAAAGATTTCCATGGTAAGGGAAAAAAAAAAAACACTGTAGTGCAAATTCAACTGCCGCCTGCATTCAAGCAGCCTCTCCTGGACAGTTCAGATCAGGCCAAAGCGATAACAGCATCCATCAACATTTTATAGCATCAGATCTAAGACCGTATTCAGTCGTGGAAAATGCTGTTTTAAACTCATGCTAAAGGTGATTGAGCCCTGGTATAAAGTACCCAGTCATCCACATTTAAGCCAGGAATTTAAAAAGAAACTCATAATTTTTAATTTCATACATTTGTTGTTTAATTATTTTATTTAACTTATTAGTATTACCAAGCAGCACATTGAATATATTTTGGTTTTCACCTTGTATAATTACAAATTTCTGGTTTAGTAAACGTGCTAAACAAGCAAATGGTTTTGTGTTGTTCCCATACTTTACCGAAAATGTACTGAATATATATATAGCGCCAATTTCTAACAAGTGTTATCTCAAGACACTTTACAATAGAGCATAAAGCTCTTCATTTTATGGATACACATATATGCATAGATACATATATACATATATAAAATACACATATACATTTATATACAAATATATCCATCCAACACCAACATGAATCCATATAGCCAATCATGAATCCTTCCATCATGGCTCAAGAAAAAACCTTCTGTTAAGCAGCAGGAAATCTTGAATGTGGATCCCAGTCTCATGATGAACAGCAAATCCACACCATGCTGTGTTGGTGTGAGGGTGAAGGAAGGGAGGTAAGAGGAGACAAGTGGACTAAAGTAAGCACTAAAGTTAGGGACAGATCCATGAACCATAGACCTGTCGTCTGATTTATTGGAGGTTAGCCTCTTGAGATGCTACATCTGGTTTTCAGGAGGGTCCTCATGTCTGAATGGTTGTGGTGATCATTTTATAGAAGTATAAGCAATGATATTCTTAGTGAAAATAAGAATTTATGGTAGTGATGAACTCATGGGTGCCCAGACCACAAGGTCATCCCTACCATATTTGTCTCTGTTAAGTATAAATGTGTTAAAGGCCTCTTGAGATGTGGCATCCCATTTTCAGAGGGACCTCATGACTATGTGGTGATAAATATAGATCAACCATGGATAGGGAGATCATGCTAATATCTACATTAACAGCTATAATGATAATGGGAATGAAATGTTCCTAATGAAATGGCCAAATATGTGTCATGTCTGTAATTGTTGTAATTGTAGTTCAAAGTAGGAGACTCGGGTTCAAACCAGGCCTGTGACTCCCTTCCCAAAGTCACTCCCATTGTCCCATCTTCATTCTAAAAAAGCCTTACAAAGTCAGAAAATGAAAAACCTTAAAGGTACAGTAATAGTACAGACTGATGTGGCAGGCTACTATGCTGCTCACACAGCAGAGTGTATCAGTCCACAGTGAAACCACAGGGTGGCAGTACTGCACTACAAACAGCAGTAACGTCCTGCCAATGAGGCTTATTCACACTATCGGCCCAAAGCATGTCCAATATAAGCAGGGTGAAGATTTGACTGGTGCTTCATTTCCTACCTGACATCGCAGTAAGAAGCTGGATTTACAATTTCACATCAGACCCGAGCAAACACATGTGCAGCTGCTCTGATGCACACTGTTATAACATGTGTATCATAATGTATGTTAATACGAATAAAACAAGGTCAGACTGCTGACATGTATGTGTGTAAATGGGGACACACGCACTTGTAATATCACTCAAGAAGGCAAAGAAAATAATTGACCTATTTTTAGTCAACTGTGAAACAAAAGCTAAAAATAACTCTGACTTCTTTTCATCTGTTTCTCCAGCAAAAGACCATGTGCTAAAGCCGACTGCAGCGACAAGAGGCCAGGAGCAGAAGGTTTTCTGGATTAAAAAATAACTGTCTTCACTTTCTTTGCTTCAGTTTCTCTTTCTTCACTTCTTTTCCGTTCTGTCTCTAAGCCAGGGTTTCCCAGATTTTGCAGTATCAGTTTATTACCATGTAACGTGTCCTCATCAGGAGGACGATCATTAAACCCCATGAGCGTGATCTTTGACTTCATGATCTTAAAAAACTAATCTGGTCACCTTTGAGTAAGAGGTGATGCTACTGCAAAGGTAAATGAAAAAAAAACATTATTTACATTTGTACACTTTCAGCTCCTGAACCAAACAGTGAAACTCACCAAGCTCTCCTCCTGGACGAGAATGTTTTCAACCACATCGCTCCTGAAGTGCATACACTGTAAAAAAGGATTGTTGTTTTAACTTAAAAAAGTTAGTGTCAGGGCTGACTTAAAATTTAAAGTTTTCTGAATTTATAAATTTAAGTTCAGTTGAATTAAGAACGATTCAGATCAAGTGAACTTCTTTTTTACAGTGTAGACAGGCATGTCGAATTCTGTCTGCTATTGATTCCTAATGTCGTGCCATTTATTCTTGTCACTGCAGGTGTGGCATAAAGGTTAAAACCTAAACAACATGGTGGATTGTTTGAGCAGAGCTCAGTGATGGAGGACGTGGATGTAAACAGACCAGAGCAGTTCTAAGCTCTCCTCCACCGTGGGCTCGTCCTGACCACAGATCAGCCAGGCTGATATACAAACCATTGTTCTTCATCACACTGAGGCTTTGTGTGTCCGAGGACCAAACAGTTTGGGTGTTTGTGTTTCAAAGAACGCAGCAGCACTCAGAGAGAGGAAGGAAGCAGCCCGAGCTGACCACACTGAACCAGGACTCAGGGCTGCTGTCGTCCCACAGAGATGCTCAGAAAGGCTCTGCCCAAATTATGGATTTATGAGACAGGATATGATAGACTTTTTACATGCTCCATTGATTCTTTGTTAATGATTGCTAATGCCTATAATGCATGAGTTTGGGGCCACTTTAGTTTTGCTAATATTATTTTCATGTTGTTACTCAAGATGCTGCAACTTCCAATCAGTGTCTCTGGGAGCTTTACCAGCAGTAAATCAAGAGCCTGCAGGGATGAAACAATCCACTCAACTTAACTTATAATGCTGTAAAAGCAAACAAAACGGACTTCTATACAACTATTTTATGTTTTCCTTCAAGACCATGGGGAGGATGAAGTGAGGTGTCTGTCTCTGTGTTTATTACAGTTTAACACTGGGAGCACACATCATAAGATTTGGGACAGGTAGATACATTTTTAGCATTTAAATTCCAATCCTCATTTCAGAGCGAAGACAGTCACAGAGCTATGTTGAGTTTATATTTAGATGTGCTTTCTGATTTGTGGATCATCATCATCATCACACCAAACACAGCATCATGTGGATTTGCTGTTCATCATGAGAGTGGATCCACATTTATTTTATGTATCCATGCATATATGTGTAGCCATAAATGAAAGAGTTGTCTTCAGCCTGCACTATTGTAAAGTGTGTAGAGATAACATTTGTTACTAATTGGCAATAAACAAAGACTGTAAGAATGATAAAGTACACATGCACAATTAAATGCTATAATTTTGCTTTGTCCTGAAATTTGTGCTCACTTCAAACTTAAATCAGGGATGCTATGATCTCCAGTTACCAAAGAGATATCCATGTGATCTAAAACCACTTATTTCCATTCCTGGCTGCCGTGATAACTTGAGACCTAAACTTTGAAATGATCTCTAACATTTATAGAAGGTACACAATGCCTGCTTGACACCACGTCAATCATCAACATCAATCATCAGAAAGAGTGGGGAACTCCAGTGCTCTGGATTCAGGCACAATGGGTCCTTTACACTGAGATGATATTTTAATTAAAAAAATGAAGCTTGGGATCTCACCTGAATTTGTGACTCAGTTGAGCAGAGAAAACAGAGAGCAGCAGGGATGGAGAAAACTGACAAACTGCATTAATGTATTGAAGTGTTTTCTGCTCATCTTAAAGCTGTGGTCTACGATTTGAAACCGCAGCCTGCCCCCCCTTCCCTCACCTCTCCCCTCCGTGTTCCAAGATCCCGCCCCCAGCTCGTGTCGCCTCATATACCAACAAGCCCCCTCGGACAGAGCTACGAACGACTAGCATAATATATCAGCAGCAAACTCAATCAAAAACAGCTCAGCTCAACTGAAAGTATCAAACACGACAGACATCCCCCTTGTAACACACAGCAGTAGCCATTTCAATTGGACCGGCAGCGATGCGGGTCTGGTGCTGCCAGAGCGGAGCCGATTGTGGGGGAGGATTTATCTTTCTCAGCCTGTCCTCCCCAGCTCAGTTTACAGTGCTAACGATTAGCGGCTAACAGGCTAACCCGCTCCGCTACAAGTCATTAGCCAGGACAGGCACAGACTAACCAGAGTTATTCAGCTGACATCTCCCACTGTAGTAAACAAAGCCATTACCTGATCAACCAGGGGCGAAACGGCCGATGCTGAAGGTCTGACGGCCGACTGAGGCCATTCGTTGGCCGTTAGCCCGCTAACAGGCCTCAACCCGCGGGAGAGGGAAGCGGCTTCCCGGTTTCGGCGCTAGGCTTTTCCGGCTCCATGATAGTTCAGTAGCTAACGCTGCTAGCTGCTCACCGGAGGTAGAGGGGAGGAGGCGGGACCATGGGCATGACGCTGCGTAGTGAGGGAGACGGGGGATTGGATGGACTCACGGACCAACTCACGGACCAATTGAACCTTACAGGCTTCTTGGCTTGATTGGTCAGCTCGTATGCAGCTTTGCAGCGGATATACTGAATGGATTTTTTTTGTTCTTTTTGGTCTTTATACTGTGTAGATAGGACCATAGGACCATAACAGCCTTATAAACGGTGTTATTAAGATGTACAAAGCTTCCAAATCGTAGACCATAGCTTTAAAGTTAGAGTGGTCATCTTGACACTGCAAAAACAAAAAAACTGTGACTGTTTCCAGAAGACCACTGCTTATAAAAGTCTCTGAGTTAACACTGCTACAACTTTGAGGGGAGATATTAACTTATCATAAAAATAGTTTCTGCTTGACATGCTCGCCTTGGTGCTGCATATTCTTGTAGAGTAAGACAGTGAGGACAGTGATGCAGAATATCCTACCTCTTGCACCAATCTGAGTTTGAGTTTGGAGATGTCATATTTTATGGAAATCTCTTCCTGTCATCTAAGGTGTAGTTTTCTATGTTAGAAACATGAATGAACTCTCAGAGCGAACACCACAGACTGGATTGTCTTTAACTGGAGGACTGGCTGATCATAACACAGCACTTGTTGGCGACAACTTAGTCATACACGTCATTCACTCTTTCAAAAAAAAAACCTTGAAATTATCCACACTTTACGTTTGCGTGAACAAAACAGTTTTTCACTCAGACTTTCCCTGGGTCATTTTGTCACGTCACCCTTCTATTTTATCTGTGTGAAGTCCCCATATGCTAGTGTCTGATCCGTGCTGGAACAGCCCAGGTGATTCGCCAAGGCAAGAGGAGAGAGGTGATGACATCACGTGTGCAACCAGCACCAAACAGGAGAAAGAAGACTTGACAGGATGGATCAAAACCACTGCTGTTGTGGGAGAAGTTAATCTGACTGTAGGGACCCAAACTCAAATGCCCATCTGGACGTATGAATGTGATGTTTTTATCATACAATATCAAAGTTCTGATGATGTGGGTTTTGATATGTGATGTGATCAAATAATTACATAACTAACTGTACTTGTGTGCGTGCTGTATCACGAATCTTATTTGGATAGCAGTGCTGTTTTTCTGATCTTTGTTTCTGATTTCTGATAGTGCTGTGAGATATGTAGCTGTACATTATTTTTTGATTGGCTGATGGGAAGCTGATGATATTGGTTGGGTTTTCTCAAGCTCCTGTGGAGCCCTATGATGCTCAGAGTAACTCGGCATGTAGGGCTGAAAGGATCCTGGGTAATCCGGGTAATTCAATTACAAAATATCCTCAGGGCAAATTATGTGCATTGAGGATTTGTTTAAATCTGGACCACTATACAGCACACTAGGGGTGTCCCGATACAGCTTTTCAAATCCGATACTATACCGATATTACAGCCTTGAGTATTGGTCGATACCATTATCAATATCAGCGGGAATCAAACAGACTTTTATTTTGTAGTATGGACTGTAAGAAAAGGCTTGATCAGGTGAGATTACTCAAACAGAGAACAGTAGTCAGCAACAGTAGGGATGAGAAAAACTGACCTATTTGTTATTAACCAATGAGTTGAATAAATTTAACCATAAACATAAGAATATAGTACAATTAAATAAAATAAATGAAAAACAAATTAGAAGACCCTGAACAGTAACCTTAATAAATCCAATAATTCAAAACATATATTTTTAAATTTTAAAAAAACACTGTGCTAAACTTAAACATAAGCATATTCTTTTTTGCTGATAACGGGACACCCCTAAAGCGCACAGTGTTTGACAGAGAAGGTCATTTCTGTGCCGCAATGTGCAAGCTGCTTCCAATGCTGCATTGCTGTAACGTAGACGTGCAGCACGGATTGTAAAACCATGAAGGAAGAGAAAAGAGAGCAACAGAAATGAGTCTGCAGATGAAAGGGCAGACAGAAAGTGGGGGATCACTGTAAGCTGAAACGTAAAGAAAACACAGTGCAGTGTGTCTGTTGTCAAACGGACTTAGCTTAGCATATTAGCACGTTGTCAATGCTGCAGCACCTCAGCAGTAAACATCCCGTCTGTGCATCAAGTCCAAACACAAGAAAACGCTAACGACACATCAGCAGAGGCAGTTAATGTGATCAATAACTGAGGTTAAGACTGCTCAATATTGTACTCTGATTATGTGTCTGTGTAAAGGCTGGATCAGAACATAAATCAATACTCAGGCTACTTGGATAAGTATTCTGTGTATTTTGTTCACACACTTTTCACATCCAGTAACTTTCCTTTAATCTGACTGCAGTGAGTAGATCAGGAAACACTGACAGTAAGTAAATTAAGCAGGAGTAGGACATCCTTTCATTTATTAATTAAATGTACATTAGCTTGTAGAATATCATAGTATCATTGTATGATATTATTTGGGCCTGGTAATAAATAAGTTAAATAAAATCCTCAACATGGTAATTCACATAGTAACAGCAGTAAAGGCAAAATAGCAAAAAAAATAAGCATGAATAAAAACAAATAAAATAAAAAACAACCAAACTACAAAAGTTACTAAAAAGCAAGACACCACCCAGAGAAAAAATCAAACTACAAAATCATGTAAAGAAAACAAAAAAAAAGTTAAAACATAATTACACCATTGCACACAGCTAAATATCAGCATCATTTGATTAGCTGTAACTGGTTTGGTGCTCACTGCGGAGAGTTAAAGGAAAAGTTTGGTTCCTGCAGCTTTTACATTGTTTATAGAATGAAGAACAACAATATACTCACCCAGAAGGCTTTCCTGATGCAAACGGTGCTTCGGGAGATATTTAGATCCAAAATCGAGCAGCAGACACCAATATAATGGTAGCCTGTAGGGCATAGATCGCCGCTCCTAAAAACTGCATTAATCGTCCAAAAACTCCTGTTTTTCACCAATATTCCATCATGATTTGCTCCAAAAGGACCGCCATTGCAGCCTGTGTCTCTCCACACAGCGCTGTGTGGCTGAACTAACCTCTGAACTGACGAGCTGTTTACATGCCCTTTGCGCATGCGCAGTACTCTCTGGAGCGTTGCGACGCTTCGTTATCAGTATATCTGTCTACTGTGGCTCCAAACAGTCAGCACGTTGCTCATAGTCAAACCCCACCTCCACAACATCTCCATCCTATAGACATTCATCCTTTTTGCACATAACTGGAAGATGAAACATGTTTTGTAACTGCCGATCTTCCCTGAAACAGTGAGCCGTGACTGCGCATGCGCAAAGGGGCATGTAAACAGCTCGTCAGTTCAGAGGTTAGTTCAGCCACACAGCGCTGTGTGGAGAGACACAGGCTGCAATGGCGGTCCTTTCGGAGCAAATCATGATGGAATATTGGTGAAAAACATGAGTTTTTGGACGATTAATGCAGTTTTTAGGAGCGGCGATCTGTGCCCTACAGGCTACCATTATATCGGTGTCCGCTGCTCGATTTTGGATCTAAATATCTCCCGAAGCACCGTTTGCATCAGGAAAGCCTTCTGGGTGAGTATATTGTTGTTCTTCATTCTATAAACAATGTAAAAGCTGCAGGAACCGAACTTTTCCTTTAAAATTATAACTAAACTGCCTGTTTATCTGTTTAGGTTTTTACTGTCTGTATGAGCTGTACATGTTTGAGATATCAGCTGCAGAAATGTCCGCCTTCAATCAATCAATCATTATTTCATTTTTTTTATATCTTTATTCATAACAAGAGTTATCTCAAGACACTTTACAATAGAGCATAAAGCTCTTCATTTTATGGATACACATATATGCATAGATACATATCTACATATATAAAATACACATATACATTTATATACAAATATATCCATCCAACACCCAACATGAATCCATATAGCCAATCATGAATCCCTCCATCATGGCTCAAGAAAAAACCTTCTGTTAAGCAGCAGGAAATCTTGAATGTGGATCCCAGTCTCATGATGAACAGCAAATCCACACCATGCTGTGTTGGTGTGAGGGTGAAGGAAGGGAGGTAAGAGGAGGCAAGTGGACTAAAGTAAGAACGAAAGTAAGGGACAGATCCATGAACCATAGACCTGTCGTCTGATTTATTATAGGTTAGTCTCTTGAGATGCTACATCTGGTTTTCAGGAGGGTCCTCATGTCTGAATGGTTGTGGTGATCATTTTATAGAAGTATAATCTTAGATATTCTTAAGTGAAAATAAGAATTTATGGTAGTGATGAACTCATGGGTGCCCAGACCACAAGGTCATCACTACCATATTTGTCTCCATTAAGTATAAATGTGTTAAAGGCCTCTTGAGATGTGACATCCCATTTTCAGAGGGACCTCATGCCTGTGTGGTGATAAAAAATAGATGCTGTAGATGTATCGATCATGGATATGGAGATCATGCTAATATCTACATGAACAGCTATAATGATAATGGGAATGGAGTGTTCCAAATGAAATGGCCAACTATGTGCCTTCTCTCTGGTATAACTGGACTAATTTGCTGCGATGCTCAAAGATTCAAAAAATACATATAAAGAATTAAAAACCAGAGTCTCATTCTGAAAATCAGGACCTGGTAGCTCTAAATAATCTTCAGACCTTGCTGTGAGCAGTTTCCTTCAGGAACTACTTTTTACTGATACAAAATTATGTATTTTGATTTTTGGACTCTGTTGATGCTCAAAATATTCAAAAAAAGAAAAATAAGTTTTTAATTTAAGAGACCTGGCTTATATTCTCCGGGTCCGGGATGAGATCCTGCCCCAAGTGGAGGAGTTCAAGTACCTTGGGGTCTTGTTCACGAGCGGAGGAAGGATGGATCGGGAGATCGATAGGCGGATCGGTGCGGCGTCAGCAGTAATGCGGGCTCTGCACCGGTCTGTCGTGGTAAAAAGGGAACTGAGACGAAAGGCAAAGCTCTCGATTTACCTTTCGATCTTCACCTCTATCCTCATATATAGTCACGAGTTGTGGCCGAGAAAACGAGATCACGAGTACAAGCGGCTGAAATGAGTTTCCTTCGCAGGGTGGCTGGGCTCTCCCTTAGAGATAGGGTGAGAAGTTCGGTCATTCGGGAGGAGCTCGGAGTAGAGCCGCTGCTCCTTCGCGTTAAGAAGAGCCAGATGAGGTGGCTCGGGCATCTGGTAAGGATGCCTCCTGGACGCCTCCCTGCTGAGGTGTTCAGGGCACGTCCCACCGGTAGGCGGCCCCGTGGAAGACCCACTATGTCTCTCGGCTGGCCTGGGAACGCCTCGGGATCCCCCAGGAAGAGCTGGACGAGGTGGCCGGGGAGAGGGAAGTCTGGGCTTCCCTGCTTAGGCTGCTGCCCCCGCGACCTGACCACGGATAAGCGGGAGAAGTTGAAGACAAAGATGTTACTGATGATTTTCAATAAAGCCCAAGTGATTCAGTGTAAAAGACTGCTGTGTACTCTGAGTACTCAACTGATCACCAAAATACTCGATTACAAAAATAATCAGTAGTTGCGGCCCTAGAACAAAGCTCATTTCTCACCTCTGTCCTTTAGTCCCACATCATTCCTCTCCTCAGTGTAACCACTGACACTCTTTCATTAACACATTCCTGAACAGCCCACCTGTTAAAGTGTGTGAAGCTACAGCCCTCTAAACTCTGACAAAACAGACGGGACACTTCAGGCCGTGTGCAGGAGGTCAGCACAGACAGAATCATCCACGTGTGGGCGCTTTGCCTTTTCTGATGTTGAGGTATAAAAGTATAAAAACAGTTTCAGTATGACAAGCATCGAAGTTTGACGACCTGTGTTTGTGAAAACTCTTTTTCACACACTCATCCTCCCTCCAGTTTTTACGTGGGAACGCTCAGCTTTAAACAAGGTCATACCGGCCTCATGTACGACCTTTGACCTTGACCCACACAGCATCTACCCACATCATTCCTGACTGTCACACACACACACACACGTAGTACACACGATTAACAGAGCTCCATTGTCATGCACTTCACAGCAAGTCTGCGCCCGTCCACCAATAGCCCCGCCCCCTCACGCTCGTATTCGACCCTGACCCTCCCCTCCCAACACACTCCAGTAATGCAGCACAGAGCCGAGCATCCACGCACAAACAGGAGCACTGCCCTGAAAACTGAGCTGAATCAGTACAAATGTGATGTTGGAGCTTATTTAAGCCACAGGTCGCTTTATGTTGTACACCCGTTCAACTTCTCGTTAACAGAAATAGCTAATCAGCCAATTAAATGGCAGCAGCTCAATGCGTTTAGGCATGAGGACATGGTCATAAGGACCTGCTGAAGTTCAAACTGAGCATCAGAATGAAGAACACAGGTTTAGTGAAGTGACTCTGACGGTGCCAGTCTACCGGTACAATCACTCAC
Source organism: Scarus forsteni (assembly GCA_036419115.1). NCBI lineage: Eukaryota > Metazoa > Chordata > Actinopteri > Labriformes > Labridae > Scarus > Scarus forsteni. The sequence continues at coordinate 12,108,042 of JAZDUH010000386.1, forward strand.
AACTAGGGCTGAAGGATTTGAGAAAATAATCTAATTGCGATATTTTCCCCCAATATTGCGATTTACCGTGATTGTTTAAATGTTCCTCATCTTATGTATTCTTAAACAAACATAAGCAGTAGATCTTTTTATAGTAAAACCAATATGACATTAAATTAATCTAAGGCTAAAAGATTAGAGAAAAAGTGGAGAAGTGAAGAACAGAAGCAAAATAGGTATGAAATTGTAAAAACTGGGTAAAAAAAATGGTACAAAAGCGGAAAAAAGTTAATAGGTGCAAAATAGGTATGAAATTGCAAAAAAAAAGGCAAAAAATTAAAAGGGAGTAAGGAAAATTGATAATAGCAGCAAAATTGGAATTAAATTTCAAAAACTATGTAAAAATTCCAAACATGGTCTGACAGTGGCCAATAAAAAAAAGGGAGCAAGATAGGCATAAAATTGTAAAAACTGGGTTAAAAAAGGTTCAAATAGGCATGAAATTGCAAGAAACTACATCACAATGCCAAAATGTTCAACACATTTTGGGTTACAAATATTGTACTGTCCACAATCCGAAAATTGCAACAAGCCATATTGCGATTTAATCTAATTTGCAATTAATTGTTCAGCCCTACTCACAACTATCTCTAGGGTTTACAGAGAATGTCCCAAAAAAGCAAGACAGTCTGGCTGCAGACCTGCACTGACAGGACCCAGCTTTGCAGACCTGCACTGAGAGGACACGACGTCAAGTTTTTTTTCTCACATGCTCTGGCTGCAGACCTGCACTGACAGGACCGGAAGCTGATTTGAAGTCTTTCAAAATAAAAGCGAATATACCGGAAGCACGATCCAAATGTTTATTCAAAACCTTTCAGAAATAAAAGCCATTACACTGGGAAGAACGTTTAAATGCCAACGACAGTGAAAGCCCTCTCATGTCAAACTTATTTCATACATATATCTAAATAATACATCCATGTCTAATCCTAAAGTTAACCTAGTTAGCCCTAGCCACTGCTACCCTAACTACGATAACAGCGCTTAATTTGCTTTTAATACTTAAGCAGTCTGCTTACAGTGATCACTTTGGGTGTTTTCATACATGTTTAAATGCCACAGGCAGTGACAGCCTGTCATGTCAAGCTTATCTCATAGAGATATCTAAATAAAACATCCATGTCCAATCCAAAAGTTAGCCTAGTTAGCGCTAGCCTCCGTTAGGCTAGCGCTAACAAGGCTAACTTTTGGATTGGATTGCAGCGCGAAAAACACCCCAAAGTGCAAAAGTCATTTCTTTCCAATAAATATTATGACACAGAGCAGTATATAATGGAAAAGACAACGTTTGTAATGGAATAAAGACTGTTCCTGTTTCCTGTTTCTCGAAAAAGACGAAAAGTAGTCACTAGACTATAACTCAGCCTCTCTCCTCACGAGAAAAAAAACACACTGGAGCATGTGATGTGAGAAAAAAAATGTGACGTCGGGTCCTCTCAGTGCAGGTCTGCAACGCTGGGTCCTCTCAGTGCAGGTCTGCAGCCAGACCCCTCTCCAAAAAAGAGACATCGTCCAGAAAGCAGTGGCTCTCTGAGTGGAAACACCTTGTTAATGCAGAGGAGAAAGGCCGAAGTGGTTTGAGATGATAAATTCACAGTTATCATTTAAAGACCTGTCCAAGCTAAGGTATGAAGAAGGCCATTTCTGGGCACATGCCACATCGAACCTTTGACAGACTGGTTACAGCTACAGACCTCCTCCTGTCATTCAGATGTAGGCTCAGTTTGGTAGAAACAGTGAGCATCATAAAGCATGGATCCATCCTGCCTCCATCAGCACTGCAGACTAGTGCTGGAGTGATGGTGGGGGGATTCTCCTTGTACCAGCTGAGCGTAGACCAAACCCACAGCCCACAGAGTATGACTGCTGACCACGTCCATCCCCTCATGACCACAGCGTGCCATGTCCCAGCGCTCAGGTCGTCTCAAACTGCTTTCACTAGATCTCAATCCAGCAGAACACCTTTGGGATAGTATCACGTCAGCATGGACCAAAACCTCTGAGGAACGTTTCCAGTACTTCGCTAAATCTATAGACTGCAGACTTTTATAGATCAAACGTAGTTCTAAAGTAGAAGGTGGTCCAGCCCGTACTTAATAAAGTGGCCTCTAAGTGAAAGGTATTGACTGAGCTCTGAACCCATGTGAGTGAGCAGGTGAAACAGCTGATCTGGACGTCCCTCCCATATGTGTAATAAAAGCTCTGCTCCCATTTAACTGATCTGTTTTATAGATCTGTATGAGGCAGATGCTCACTGTATCTTTACATCTTCTGTGTCTGCGGTTAGAGTCAGCTCTAACATTTCCTAAAAACAATAAATCAGAAATCAATGGAGTCCAGAGCGTCCCGGGCTGGCAGAACTGCAGTGTAATCAAACTCTGATTGATGGTCGTGAAGCAGGAAACAGTCTACTGAGGCTCAGACCAGGTGGGAGCAGAACCAGAACTTTAAAGCAGATGTGACACTGGTTACTATCCCAGAATGTTTAACCTGTCTAGCTCCCCATAAACCACTAAGATCTTGGTTTTGGTAAAACTGCAGTTGAAGCCGTGGACACAGCATTACTCACACAGACACACCAGCAGCATGACGGAGTCTTGGATCAGCTGGTTTAGGATCTTACTCACTTTAATGTCACATCCTGTTTAAACTAATCAACCAATGAAATGATGAAAATGTGGTATATTGAATGTAGTATCAAATGTTTTAGACAGTTCTATTAGCCATACCCCTGAGTCAGCATCCAGGGTGTGGACATTTAAATGGGGGTAGACTTTTGGAGTAGCGGTGTCTGAGTTCATGACAGAATGGTGATTCCTACTCTCTGAGAAACTGAATACATCTGGATTTAAAAAAATCAAAACATAAAATGTTGCTTATCGTTCTATTTAAAGTGTGCACACACCCAGTTATATTGCACATGGCTGCAGTATGACGCTTGGTGGTCTAGGCCAATCATGCTGCTACAGCCAGTTAGCTTTTAGCATCAGCAAAGTTTCCGTATGAAGCAGAAGCTTGACTTGATGTATTCAGTATGCAGACTCTGGATAATGAAATGTATTAACTAAGGATGCATCGGATATTCAGTGGCCGAATATATTCGGCCGAATAATGCAAAAAAAGCCATATTCGGCGTTGGGTGGAGTGAGGTAATAGCAGGGCCGAATAGTACTGTGTGATGCGATGATGAAATCAACGACGTCATTGCGAGTGACTGTGACTCTTCTATCCACACAGTCACACGGGGTTAAACTCTTTTTTTTTTTTTTTTTTTTATGTATTTTTTGGGCATTTTTGTGCCTTTAATGATAGTAGAGAGACAGTGGATAGGCTTGTGAAAGGGGGTGAGAGAGTAGGGGAAGACACTCTGCAAACTGGTCACAGGCGGGATTCGAACCTGGACTGGCAGAAGCAAGTACATGGGGTGCTAACCACTCCGCCAAACCAGCACCCCACGGGGTTAAACTCTTGAGGAAGCACCGCTGCACTCGGCCGTATAGCTTGGATGTAAAGCCAACAGCTGAGCCCGTAAATAAGAGGAGGACGAGTGACTAAACTGTATTTCACAGAACACACAGCCTGGTCTCTGATCTTTAGTCTGACATCAACGGTGTAGAACCAAAACTACATCCACACAGCTCTCCTCGGAACATTCAGAGCTGTTAATGCCCGCTCAGAGTGGAAACTCTTTGTTTACTGAGGTCAAGAGAGCAGCGGATGTGTCTGAGGGTCAAGCTGTGCTCACAGCGCCCTCTGTTGGACGGAACAGTCCACTGCTCCAGACCTGATGTGTCACCACACTCAATATTTTACATTCAAATACTTATTTACAATTCAGTTACAGATATTTATTCCCATATTTGATCATTTATTCAAATATCGAACATAAAGTGACAGCCTTAAAGCAGACTTGTGTCAAAAGGACAATTATTTATTTGTTGGTATTATTGTTTTATTGGTTTATATCCACTTCAATGCACATTAGTATTTTTTTAAATCCATGTTTTGTTTTGTTTGAAGGCTTAATATGAATGCAAAACTTTGTTGGGCTTTTTTTGAAAAGCAAAGGCTACTGGAGTATTAAAAAATGTCATAACATTCAATAAACAATTACTTTCTTTTAAAAACATGTATAAAATGTACTCTAAGCTATCAATGCACTATTAAAAAATATAGTGAACTACTTTGCCTCCGCATTGGATATTCGGTTTTTCGGCAAGTGTTTATAATTTATTCGGCTTCGGTCACAAATTTTCATTTCAGTGCATCCCTAGTATTAACGCTTCTTAAGCTCCACCACCTGGACTTCACTAAAGCAGCCACTAACCCCCAATTTCCACTGCACGCGAAAGCGCCGCGCCGCAGAGCGGAGCGGAGAGCTGCGGTCTTGCTCCGGATTTCAAAACCCACTGGAAGCGGAGCGCTGCGGTGCTCTTAAAATAGACCTGGGGGTAATGACTGCTGAGCACTGCGGCACAGTTTACCAAACATCCGTCTTACCCCCAATTTCCACCGGACGCGAAAGCGCCGCGCAGCGCAGCGTCCTGCGAAGCACTTCGCTCCAATTGTAGTCTATCGGGCAATTTCCACTGTGCGCGAAAGCGCCGCGCCGCGTTGCTGAAGGGCTGGCGTGCGCCAAGGCGCGAGAGATACGCTTCAGATCTATTTTCTGCGCGGCCGCTTCCAAACCTCGTAAATTCACTGTCGATAAGAAAGCACCAGGCAGGAAGTCACCGTGTGGAGTAACCGGAAGTTTCAAAATAAAACACAATGCACGGACTTTTGCATGTAGTGTTCCACAATTAATTGTCACTATGTCAAAACCGGAAGCACGAGCTTCAGGTCAGCAGCCGGTCAGAGGGTCCCAGAGACAACGCGACACCATGGACGAAGAAAAGTGAATCGTAGAGGTACCGAAATATATAACACTGCATGCATGACACCATAAATCTTTCTACACGGATATAGGCGGACAGAAGTTGAATAATTCACGAAGCTGTGTGGTTGGGACCAGCAAAGGGACCTTAGAGAAGTGAAGTGAGGTGTTGTTTATTTCTTTTCTCAGTCTATAACATGTTTTATGAGCGTGTGACGTCGCTATTCTCATGAGAGCCTGTGGCTCTCTGGGGATCAGCCCTCCCCCTCCGGATTGAGCGCTGCGGCACGCCGCTTCCAGTGGGTTTTGAGATCCGGAGCAGGAGCGCCGCGACGCGGCTCTTTTGCGTGCAGTGGAAATTGGGGGTTAATCCACGACTAAATCCACTGGCTGTTCATTTCTGTAGATAGGAAAACAGCCGATTTCAACATTAAAGCTGAATTGCATTCAACTCTAATTTACTTTTATTATTCATTTGACTTTTTTTAGTCTTTTAACAATCATTTCAAACACAGCATTGTCACATGTGCCAATTTCTAAAAGGACTTTCAGGTCAATGTTGGCTTACAATGCACAAAGGTCATCACTAAGGATGGAGTTAACAATTCCAACACCAGTAGTGACTCCTTTGACGAATTTTGATTCTTAAGAACTCCCATTGAGCTGACATACCTGTTAAACATATCCATGGGAGAATCTTTGAAGAAAAAAGTGTGGCTGATCAAACAAATGTTTAAACGGTCACAGGCCAGTCATGGCCACAGTAATTTTAACTTTTAGCACAACAAAATCATGCTTAGGGCCCTATAAAATCTGCAATCATGGCATTGGATGAAATCATTACTTTGGACGTTTAAAGCAGAATTCAATATAAAAGCAGAATATCACAGGAGACATGGGCTAAGTTGGCTTATCGGAAGCACAGGGCAGAGCAGGTTTCCAATGATTGTTGCGTATCAAATGTTCTGAAAGTTTTGTCAACATACTTTTGACTAGAGTCGTAAAGATTCGTGTGAGGATCACCAGAAGACTGAGCAATTATATTTAGTGACTTTATACTGTGTCTCGAGGTTAAATTTGCATAAACTACTAAAAACCGAATTCTCAAAAAATGTAAACATTACAAACCAAAACAACGTAATATGGTAACAAGGCCGGTACATGCTCTGAGCTATGCCTCTTTGTTTTTTCAGCCCAGTCCATTTGTGACCAGGAACAGAGTCTGATGCTCTGTAAGGTGGATCTGAATGATGAGAGACAAAGGATCTGGCAAATCTGGTGGCCTTTTGAGATTAGCCATTGACAAACTTCATCGCTCCCTCTTTTCTCTGATCTTCAATGTCAGTTTGTGTTGTAAAAAGTTAAACTCACAAAGTAATGGGAACAGAGATAGCTTTTAATTATCATGTAAACAGGAATGTGAATAACCAGGTCTGTCCTGAACTACAACAGCCACTGTTTAATTGTGTTAAGCAGTGAATTCAGAGCAGCACAAAGGGATCACCTACAGTCTGACACAGGACTTATAAGGAGAGAAGAGCTGCTCCACTGGACACACAATCTGATGAGAAGGGTTTTATCTAAGCCCACACATTTCAGACATAACTGAGGGGATCACTACTGTGTACTCACACTGACCACTCTCAGTCCACGAGAAAAGACAATTAATCCATCCATGTCTGTCTCTAAAACAGAAAATAACACCGATACCATCAGCACACTGATGAGCACAGCCTGGGCTAAGTGAGGGTTTGTTGTGTCATGAACTCAGTCTCAGCAAAAACAACTTAAATGCACACAAGTCAAGTCAGGGAGGCAAAATCAGAGTTTCTCCTCAGTACAGATGTCAGGACAAGGACTAAAGCCCCAGTCACACATTCCCGTTTCTCATGGTGATTGTGCACGATTGTCATAATCCTGATGAAACGTGCTTTGGTCGTGGTGCATGCTCTACTTGGGCTGGATCAGCGTTGTATAGTCGTGGATGAACAGCGGAGAACGTGGAAGGGTCCAGACAGTTTGAACTGTTCAAAACTGTTGTGGAGAATCGCCACTCTCAGTGTAGTGTGGTGGAAGCCTAATGCAGTCCTAAGGTGAACGGTATTAGCGTGGCATGTACGGAGCTCAGTCGAGCTGATCGTGGCTCAATCCTGAAAGCTTTATGAGGACGACTGACAAGGGTGTATCCGTTTGTGCCCCGACTGTGTCCCATTCAAGACGGTGCAAACGACGTGGCTCAGTCAGGGCTTACGTGACGCGAACTGAGCTCCAGCTGGGCTGACGTCGAGTCAGCGGGTTGGAAATTCATGGAATCCTCATCATATCGCTGTATTAACTAGGGCTGTAAAGTCCTAGTCGACTGGTCGACTAATTGGTCGATGCGTGCTCAGTCGACCAAAATTCTGATTGGTCAACCAAATGTGCCAATTTATTTTTTTCCCCTGCAGTTCATTTCATCAGGAGAAATGTATCAAGTGAAATGGGGGTATTTTCTGAGCATCCCCGTTTCACAGGTAACAGCCTGTCTCAGAGCACCATTTTAATGTATTTATCGATCATTTCAATAAATTTATTTAATATTCAATATTCTAGTCTAATAATCGTTTAATCGTTTTATAACAGCAGGCGCACCTGCCCGCTGCCCGCTGCAACAGCGGCATCCCTCACCCAGTCCACGCTGGATTTTATGCCTCATATAAACACCCAAATGCAAAAACAACATCACAGAAGGAATTGAAAATTTTATTTCTCATGTTATGAGGCCCATTGGTGTCGTGGAAGACCAAGAAAAACATTGGAACCTGGATATTCAGTGCCAGCGCTCCAGACAATTATGCATGCACTAACGGCAAAATACGAGGGAGTAAACAAGAGAACGTTTCAGAGTTAATAGATAAAGATAACAGATGTGTACGTCTCTTCGAATGGAGTCCTTTATGACAGTGACTGCCCATTTCATTGATGAAGACTGAAAGCAAAGAGTCTTGTGTTGAGAGAAAAAAAGGAGAGGCGCACACAGGGGCTAAACACGGGGGGGGGGACGCCATCGGCCGATTTCTGGTCGACAATCGCTGTGTTTTAGTCAACCAACAATTTCTTTGGTTGATACAGCCCTACTGAACACATCGTATTGTAGCTGTTGCTGTCCTCCTCTGGTTAAAGCTCATTAAGCCTTTTAAGTTTGTGTTCAACAGTCACCTGCCAAAGACTTACTAATGACTTACAGTTTCGAACCAAATGGACTTTGGAGAAGTCTGGGTTTGCCTTTCACAGCTGCGCTGTGGTGGTACCAGAGTTCTTTATCCAAGACCATAGCAAAAGGATGCAACATGGATTGTTTAATTTATATTTATAAATGACACTCTGTTTCAGTTCACACAACACTCGGTGGCTGTATTGTTGAGCTCAAACGTTGAGTTTCAGTTATGGAAAATGCTTGAGTTTCTTCACCTCTACTCCCACCACAGATTAGAAGAACAATGGTCCCTCATATCAAGGCAGTGGGTTTGAATTACTGCCAACCATCTCAAAACAGTATGTGATTTCTTAGCCCAGCTTCAACGGATGACTGCTAAATGTGGCATGAATCACCTCACCCCCGCAGGCTGACAGGCCCGAATGCAGCAGAGGAACTGCAGAGAAAAAATAAAAAGGATGACTTAAAGCTGTTTTATTAAAAAACTAAATAATTCACACAGGTGTCAGCGGACATCATATCAAAGGTTCAGTGTTTCTATTAGCTGTTTCCATTTGTTGCTTTGTCATTTCATCACATTAAATACAGGGCCTGACCGATATCAGGGTTCCTACAGCTCAAGGCAAGTTAAATTCAAGACTTTTTAAGACTTTTTAGAGCCATTTGAAATAAAATTTAAGACCAAGTCGACAACGAACCACAATTGAAACAAACAAAACAAACAAAAACACCACATGAATTACCTGGGTTAGAGGCAATTTTAACCCAATGTTTATTTTAAATAAAACATCACTTTTTGCCTTCTTTTTAACCTCGTTTTCACAACTTTATGCATATATTGCCCCATTCATCTTTTTTTGGGAACTGTCATAACCATTTTTGGAGTTTTTACATGGTTTTTGAAATTTAATTCAATTTTCCTAAGCTACTTTTTTTTATTTTTTTGCAATTTCATACCTATTTTGCACCTATGTATTTTTGCACCTTTTTACCCAATTTCTGAATTTCATCCCTCTTTTTTCTTTATTTATTTATTAATTTTTTATTTCGGTCATGTTGGCACACTTATACAACATCACACATTGTCAATAGATGATCACATTGTACATGTCCGAAAGGGAAGACGGAAGGAGCAAAGCTTATCTGGTCCCGTCCCCATATCCTCAAAATTTTGTCTCCTCTTTTTCACATATTAGATTATCATAAAAAAAAATTTTTATAATTCAAAATTTTTGTTGTTTTTAAACATTTATAAACAATTGTTAAACAAAGCAACAGACATAGAATCAGTAACAAATAAATAGTAATAAAATAAAATAAAATAAGTAAAAATAATTAAATAAAAGAATAATAATAATATACCTGTAAATAAAAAAAAAAATAAAATAATAATAATAATAATAATAATAATAATAATAATAATAATAATAATAAAAATAAAATAAATGAATAAATAAAAATAAATAAATAAATAAATAAATTAATAAAAATAAAAAGCAGGGCGGGTCATAAACAGGCAGTGTCTGTCATAGATTGTCCAAAACTTGTAGAAGTCCCAGTATGGTAAGAAATAGCATAGGATGCGGTACATATAATCAACTCTCACATGTTTAGATTGTTTCCTTCACATACATATTCCTTAAAACTTTCCCATCTTTCATTGACTGCTATATTGCCACCATTCAGCCTCACCAACATTTTTTCATATGCAGCCGTTTCCATCATTTGAACCTTCCACGTAGCCAGTGTAGGAGTTTGTGGTTCTTTCCAACATCTTAGAATCAGACGTGCACAGGTTAATAAGCCAGCTTTCAGTATTTGAAAGTTAAATTTATTTATATATGGAACTACTGTTCTGTCTCCGAGGAGACACAATCTTGGTGACCTTGGGAGTTTATACCCTAGCCAGTTTCCTAAATATTCTAGAATGATCTCCCATAAAGAAAAAACCTTGCGACATTCCCACATGGCATGCATATACGTACCACGTTCAATTTTACACTTTCAGCATAAATCATCTCCCATTAGTTTCATTTTATTAAGTTTCGTTGGGGTGTAATAATATCTATGTATTATTTTGTATTGGATAAATTTACTTCTGGCTTCTCTAATATATTCCTCGGTGTTGGAAAGAATCCCTCTCCATGTTTCATCCTCCAATGTATGACCCAAATCTTTTTCCCATGTCTTCTTTAGATAATTACAGCTCTTATTAGTGCTCCAGGGGCAAATCTCATACCACTTGGAAGCTTTTTGAGATGTTGTTGGTAATTGTAAATAATGCATGATTATATTAGTATCCTGACTCACATAGACCATATTTTCAATACAATGTCTTAGCTGCAAGTATTTCCAAAAGTGACCTTTCCCCTCCAAATTGAACTTTTCTTTTAGTCTCTCATAGGACAGAAAATCACCACCATCAAATAGGTCATCCAGTTTTCTAATACCCTTTCTCAGCCACTGGGCCCAGTAAACCATCTGTTTACCTATCTTTATTTTAGGATTGTACCAGATAGATGCATATGTTTGATTATTGTAAGGGATTTTACATTTTTTATGTACGTCCTGCCAAACTTTCCTGGAATGTACTAAGATTGGATTCATCATATTCTTATTCTTCTGTTTTATCATTTGAACAAGAGTTTCAGTTGGTCTGAAAGGAGAGGTAAGCTCCTGCTCTATCAGGATCCAGTCTAAATCACTATTTATTCCAGTCCAATGTTTCGCAAGCTTAGCCATTTCAAATGAGATACTATAATAAAATGTGTTTGGTAAAGACAAACCTCCTTCCCTCTTTGGTTGGTATAATTTGTCTATGTGAATTCTGGGTTTCCTACCGCCCCAAAGAAAAAGATTAATCATTTTTTTATATCTCAGCAGTAGTTGTTCAGGTATGCACAAGGGTATCATCCCAGTTAGATAATTAATCTGTGGGGCAACAACCATTTTAATTGTATTAATTTTCCCCCAAGGTGTTAAATTCAACCTGCTCCAGTTATCTAAATTAACCTTTATTTTATCTAGCACCTTTTCCATATTAATGACAATAATTTCTTCTATATCTGGCCTTAATTCTATTCCTAAGTATTTTAAGCCGTTAGGAAGCCATTTAAAGTTATACGCGTTCATTAGATCACTGGAGCAGGTCTGTGATATTGGCATGGCTTCTGATTTCTGCCAGTTAATACAATACCCTGAGACTTCAGAATATTTTTTAATAATTTCCAGCAATATTGATATGGAATTGGCAGGGTCCCGACATAGTACCAAAACATCGTCAGCGTAAAGGAACAGTTTATGCTCCCTACCTCCTCCGATAACTCCTTTAATATTTGACTCCTCTCTTATCATGATAGCCAAGGGTTCAAGAAATATTGTGAACAAAAGTGGGCTAAGACTGCATCCTTGACGTGTTGATCTGGATATATTAAAGAAATTAGACAATATCCCATTTGTGAAAACTGCAGCTTTTGGATTCGAATACAGGACCCTTAACCATTTGCAAAAGTTAGCCCCAAATCCAAACTTTGACAGAGCTATAAATAAAAAAGCCCACTCCACCCTATCAAAGTCTTTTTGGGCATCTAGGGATATAGCTACTACAGGTTCTGGCTTAGTTTTATTCATCCATAATAAATGTAATAATCTTCTCATGTTGTCACTTGATGATCTGTTTTTTATGAATCCCACCTGTAGGGCTGCCACGATTAGTCGACTAATCGTTGACTAGTCGACTATCGAAATAGTCGACGACTAATTCAGTAGTCGACTAGTCGTTTGTTTTTTTTTAGGTGTGTTTTCTCACAAAACTGCCGCTGTACCTCTGCTGTCTTGTCTGCCTATCTGTCCTGTTTTCTGGTTATCACACCTGCAGGAATCAACCCAACACACCCCGAAACACACTCATGCATGTGGCGCATGAACAACTACACAGGCACCAAAGTTGCCAGGTCTGCTCATAATAAGCGATTTGGGCCACCAGCTGCATACTGGTGCAGTACGCTGCAGTTCATGCATGAAGTGACTAGTCGACTAATCGCAAAAGTAGTCGTTGACTAGTCGACTATCAAAATAGTCGTTTGTGGCAGCCCTACCCACCTGATCTCTTTGTATGATTGTTGGTAAGACTTTGTCCAACCTCAGAGCTAGTATTGGACAAGATTTTACAATCAACATTAATTAGGCTTATGGGTCTGTAGTTAGCTGGGTCAGTTAAATCTTTTCCTTTCTTTGGTATTAGGGATATAATGGCTTCGTTAAAGCTGTCCGGAAGGGATCCATATTGAAATGCTTCATGAAAAACCTTTGTGAGAACAGGGCAGAGGACATCTACATATTTCTTATAAAATTCCGAAGGGAAGCCATCTACACCTGGTGACTTCCCAGTTTTCATAGACATAACAGCAATTCTCACTTCAGCATCTCTTATGGGAATATCCAAGTTATCTCTATCCATCTGTGAGATCTGTGGTAATGTTATTTTTTGAAAAAAGGCAGATAGGTCTTCATCTTTAGTTGTATTTGTAGATGTATAAAGATTTTTGTAAAAGTCACTGAAAACCATATTGATCTCTGTAGATGATGTAATTAACTCATTATTTCTTCTTGCTGTCGTAATCGTGTGAAATGTATCTTGAGATTTAAGCTGTCTTGCTAGGAACCGTCCAGTTTTCTTTCATAAAAGTTAGTCTTAAGCCTAAACAATGAGTATTCTACCTTTCTTTTATATATCTCATGCAGTTCAAATTTTAACTGACAAATTTTTTGGAACTGTTCCTCTTCGAATCTTTCTGCTATTTTCTTCTCCTAGGCAATTATTTCTTTTTCTAATAATTGTATTTTCTCCTTACTTTCCTATTTTTTCCATGAGCTATAGGCTATAAACTTTCCTCTTATAAAAGCTTTAAGAGCATCCCAAATGGTAGATAATCTCTCTGTTGATCCTGTATTCAAACCCAAAAACACACTTATCTCTTCCCTAAGTTTTGTGGCAAATTGATCATCCTGCAGCAGACTTGTGTTCATTCTCCATCTTCCAACTCTGTTCTTATCAACATTTAAATCTAGATGTAATTCCACCAAAGCATGGTCTGTAATTACTATGGCCCCTATATTGCAGTTTACAAACCTGTCAATAAGTGAGTGAGAGATGAGAAAGAAGTCAATTCGAGAGAATGTCTTATGAGAATGAGAGTAAAAAGTATATCCCTTTTCCTGGGGATTAGTGAGTCTCCAAATGTCACTTAAGCCCAGTTCCTTCTGTATATTATGTAAGGCAGTTCTATCTCTGGGGGTCAGATCACTTCTGGAGCCACTACGATCCAACCGGTCATCTAGTACTTGGTTGAAATCTCCCCCCAAGATAATTTTGCCATCCATACTTCCTGACATTTTATTAACTTCATGGAAGAAAGATGTGTTTTCTTTGTTTGGTGCGTATATGTTACACAATACAACTTTAATCCCATTAATTTGGGCTTCAATACCCCAAATTCTTCCTTCTGAGTCCTTAAATTGTTTTATAAGAATAAAGTTAAGCCTCTTGTTAACTAAAATAACGACCCTGCATCTTTTACTAGATACAGAATTATGAAGCACCTTTCCTACCCAGTCACGCTTCAATTTCAGAGCTTCATTTTCATTACCAAAATGTGTTTCTTGGATAAACGCAACATCTGTACCTTTTGCCTTGAGATAGCTAAGCACCTTCTTTCTTTTAGCTGGAGTACTACAACCATTTATGTTCCATGAAACTATATTAATGTATCCACTACCCACTGATATTATTAAAGTCCCATTGGCCCATTCCCGGGTGTAAAACCATACTGTTCTTAAACTTAGGATTACAGATCAGTGCCAAACCTTTGCGATAATAAACAGAGAAATAAAGCATGTCCTCACGTCCTGCATTATGATAAACAAACATGTATATGAACAAGCATAAAAAGAACCCTAACTTAAATATCACTGTCCTTAAAAGGAACATGACAGTGTGTTCAGCTCTCCCTCGCTGATTTCGGTCCGTGTGGATCCTATGGACGGCCACCTCTACTCACTTCTCTCGCCGTCTGGTTCAGGCTGCCCCTGAAGGTCCTCGTCCCCGTCGCAGACTTCAAACATAGCTTCGCTCTCCGTAACCTGTGTATTAGTCAGTCATCTCCATCCGTAGCTGTTATATTTTCCCGAACAAAACGTTCAGCCTTTTTCGGGTCGGTGAAGCTCCATCTCTTCCCTTTCCATGTGAACCTCAGGTTAGCAGGATGTGCTAATGTATGTTTCACCTGGCGCTGCCACAGTGTCTTCATAGTCGGGGAAAACTGCCTCCGCTGATCCGAGCGATCTTTAGTCATGTCCTCGCAGATCAAAATGGGGCAGTCCTCCCACTGCAACCCCTTTCCTTTCTTTGTCGCCTCAAGAACTTTCTGCCGAGCTGTGTAGCGTAGGAACTTCACTAGTATTATACGTGGTGGTTTGTTGTCATCAGGCCGAGGCTCACCACTTCTATGGCTCCTCTCAATCTCGTACTCATCCCCCTCCAGCTTTAGGCCATGCCGCAGTATCTTTCCGACATATTCATTCAGGGTACTCCCCGCTTCTTTGCCTTCTTTCAGTCCTATGAGCCTAACGTTCTTACGTCTGCTTCGATTTTCCTGGTCCTCGACCCGGTTCCAAAGTTGCTCCACTCGTTGTGTTAGCAGCTTGTTATCATTGGCCATGGTAGCGGTGCTGTCTTCCACATTAGCAATGCGACTTTCGGCGTCTTCTATTCGTGTCTGAAGGGCACTCACTGTGTTTTTCAGCTCCGCTGTATCCGACTTTATTATCGACACGTCCGTCGCTACTTTGTTTAGAGCAGTCCCGATCTTCGTGATCTCTGAGAAGAGGTCCTCAGTGCTGTTTTTCTGGCTTACATCCGGGCTAGTAGGGCTAGCTTCCATGGTGGTAGTAGTTTTCAGACGTGTCTGCATGCTTCTTTTAGGCTGATTCATCGTAATATCCAAACTTTTCTTATACTGAGTCTTCCACGACTGAGAAAGTGCATTAAATACTGGCCAAAGCCGATATTTGCGGAGAGTTATAGAGGTTAAATTGTAAATATTTGTCGGGGACGAGGCGTACCTAAGTGCTGCCATTCCCAAGGTACCCCTCACGTGACTCGATTATCATAAATTTTTAATCCATTTACAGAAGTATGACATAATTCTTGATTGTCTTTTAGTGTCCATATTTGATCTTTAATGTCCAATCCTTTGTTCCACGTAAGGCATAATTCATGAGTGTCTTTTAAGGTTCCTTGGTTTGTTTGTTTTTTTGTTTTTTTTGTTGTTTGTTTTTTTTGTTAGTCCCAGGTAGTGATGTTGGGGTGGTGTGTCCGCGTTCTTTTTTTTTCGCTTTCAAACATGTGTTAAACATGTTACCTCTATTCACACACTTTGTCCCACTTTTGGACCATTTTTACCTTTTCTTAAACCCATTTTTACAACTTTCTACCTATTTTGCCCCCGTTAATCTTTTTTGGCCACTGTAAGAACCATTTTTGGATTTTGTACATGGTTTTTGAAATTTAATTTCAAATTTAATTCCCAATTTTGCTGCCATAATCAATTTTCCTAAGCTACTTTGGGATTTTTTTGCCAATTTTTCCCCATTTTTCCCTCTCTCCAGGCACTATAGGTAGAATCGAGACACGAGTCTGCTCTGAAAGATCCTGGTGCAACCACATCACCGTTTAGTTCAATCTAACATAAATTTTACTAATGAGGTCAAAGGACCTCTTTCACAATACATGTAATTTTGCCCACAGCCCAATTATTTGTTTATTGTGTGGTATTTGGTGTACACCCAGAGACTCCCAAGAATATACCTTTAGAAAATCCAAAAGTCATCCAGGGCCTGTACTATGACCTATTTTATGATCATTGCCATAGGTGTTAGCCAGGGTGCACACTTTTCCCCAAAACTTACTCAAACACAAATAATAAATCATCAAATTGGGTCAAATCACCTTCACTGAAGTCTGGTGCATCTTTTGAAATCAAATGTAAAGCTAAGTATTACAATTGAAAGAAGTTATTGAATTTTAACTGGAAAAAGAAAGAGTTTTTTTTATGATTTTTTCAACAAATTCAATTCTTTAGAGATGTGTCTGACCAACTTACAGTTGCTGTACAACTAAAATACTTACAAATTATTTGGCCACATATATATTCTCAAAGTGGGAAAAAAATCATCAAATTCTGAGACCGGTAAAGTTGTTCAATTAACAGGTTGAGTTACTGTGGAAGAATCAGGATACTGTTCCATGTCTTGTATATCAGGGAACCTTTAAAGATTTGTTCAGAATTTATCCTTTAAGTATGATTTCTTTTAGAATTTGAATGCTAGATTCAAAACAAACATTTCACATGAAATGTTATTCATTTTAATATTGAACAGCCACAAAGGGCCTGTACATTATACCTTTGTGATGAGATAATAATGAGCCATTGATACAAGTAAAAACCGATGCAGTTTTGGATTGTTGTAATCAGATTGTATATATCTACAATGACAACAATACATAAACATTACTTCTGTCAATTTCTGTTTCTAGTACTTATATATACATGTAATCTGTTTTATGGCCTTTGTGTCTTTTTGCATAGCAACGGCTTGGACAATTTTAATTTGTAGACTGGAACTATAGTGAGGGAAAGGGGACCTGAGAAATCCATAAGATGTATGATTGGCTGGTTATTTCATAGAATGGAGTCTTTGAATTTGCTTGTGTATGGTTGGAGGGGTTTCTGATTTTGAAAATGTTTATAATATCCCAAATAATAGATTACAGATGCAACATGTGCACACATGCCAGAGGTTCTCTTTCCAGCAGGACAGAGACAATAATATGCCTTCACAGGATCATCTGATGCATTCTTGTCAAATTGAATCCAAACATTGTATTTTATTTGAGATCTGTGACGAGAATGAATCTGTCCTCTAATGAGATCAGCATCATGCTGGTAAACCCAAATCTCATAGTCACCATCATTTTTTTGATGCTCAGCAATGTAGCCAGGGGACTGTTTGATTTGGTATGTACCACATGTTATGGTCTCAAGGTATTCCAGATCCACATGAGGGAACGAGATATCAGATGCTTCAAGCTTCTGCCATTCACTCTGAGCTCTCGTGACATATTTGGGTCTTCTGCAACTCGTTTTGCCAAAACATTGTCTTTTTTTAAAAGTGAAAGCATACGCTGAGCCATCTTAGTATCTCGTTCCTCTCGATCTGGATCTGAAACATATATTGGTCCTCTGAAGGCATTGAGACATGCAGTTACTATGCGCACTAATTTGCCAATGACCTCAACGAAATCATTTGAGGTAATTTGTTCCTTAAACAACATCCACTTCTTTGAACGCCCGTGGTAGGACTCTACTATCCATCTTGTTTTGGTACAGCAACGATCACTATTGGCTGTTGAGGAATCCAATTGGGATTTACCAGTTGGTAAAAATGACGGCATTCTAGCATCATACCCCAACTTAGCAAGAAGATCTAAGGCATCCCTGAAACCGCAATCTACAATCATATTGTCATTTGCTTCTAACCAAGATTTCAATATTTCAATTTTTTCCATGATGAGCCGAGTTATTGTTGCATCATTTACGTTACCATGGTAGGGGCCAATAGTGTCTAAAACATATCCATCAGGCAGTACAACTGACATGAATTTTAGGTAATTTCGTTTTTTTCTGTCCTCCGTAAGATGCCCTTTGAAACTGATGATCACTGCATTTGTTGAGGTAGATATATGTACCATCTAAGATAAGAGTGACCTGGTCACCATAAAAAGCTTTAGTAAAGACAGTGTTGTGAGTTATGGCATCGTGGCGTGAAATATGATTTGTGCCAAGGTATTTGGGAACAACTATTGTGTTCAAAATATCTGCAATTGTATGAAAATATCTTGACAGTGTAGCTTGGGAAAGATTAGTAAGCATGGTCATTTGATTCCATGAAAGGTTTGTTTTCAGTTTTGCCCAAAAGTAAAGAAGCAAATCTATTGCTCTGGAACTATCACTTGAACCTGAAACAAGATCAGACTCACACATGTCATACATGTTCTGAAATTGCACCAATGTCCAGCTAGTCCATGCATGACAGTCAGAATCTGACAAGGTTTCAAACTTCAGTTTGGGTGATGTCTCATGTTTGGATACTTCATGTAGAATACATATAATATATATACTTCATATATAGAATATATGAAAAAAATATAATTCAATTGAATGCACAATACTAAATTGAAGTTAACATCCATTTGCTGCAAATTGAATGAAATAAAACATTACCCTTGATATAATACAAGACATGGAACAGTATCCTGATTCTTCCACAGTAACCCAACCTGTTAATTGAACAACTTTACCAGTCCCAGAATTTGATGATTATTTTCCCACTTTGAGAATATATATGTGGCCAAATAATTTGTAAGTATTTTAATTGTACAGCAACTGTAAGTTGGTCAGACACATCTCTAAAGAATTGAATTTGTTGAAAAAATCATTAAAAAAAACTCTTTTTTTTCCAGTTAAAACTCAATAACTTCTTTCAATTGTAATACTTAGCTTTACATTTGATTTCAAAAGATGCACCAGACTTCAGTGAAGGTGATTTGACCCAATTTGATGATTTATTATTTGTGTTTGAGTAAGTTTTGGGGTAAAGTGTGCACCCTGGCTCACACCTATGGCAATGATCATAAAATAGGTCATAGTACAGGCCCTGGATGACTTTTGGATTTTCTAAAGGTATATTCTTGGGAGTCTCTGGGTGTACTACAAATACCAGACAATAAACAAAAAATTGGGCTGTGGGCAAAATTACATGTATTGTGAAAGAGGTCCTTTTTAAGACTTTTGAAAATTGGATTTAAGACATTTTCATGCCAATTAAGGCCTTATTTTTAGAAAAATGAATTCAATGCCTTTTAAGACTTTTCAAGGATCCGCAGGAACCCTGGATATATCAGCCAGCCAATAAATTGGCCGACAATAGCCCATTTAAAAGTATCCTACATCAGCCAGAGTTTTGCCAATGTAACACTGACATATTCTTCATTGTTCATTGTACACGCGAGCGGCCCCTCCTCCCTCCCAAAGATTGCATGTGTAACAGATAGTAACTCCGCTATGCATCTGCTAAATTTGCTGTGGAACTGATGCACCCCGGTGTTAAGAAAGATGAACAGACTGAGCCATCTTCACATTTGGCCTCTTTGGTAGAAAAAGTGGAGGAAAACAAACATGCATGCAGTTTATCGAGGCCGGAAAACTTACCGAGTACGTTTTTATTTATCGTGTGGTGAATTGATTTTTCATTATCATGACAGGCCTACGGTTTCTTGTCCAAGCTTCACAGAATGATGACGCTGGGAAAGATGGTGGTGCCAGTTGTTGTAGCAGCTACAGAAGCAGTCTCACACACCGACAGTTTCCTGACCAATGCAGGGGCAGGGGATCAGTTTATTTGTGACTGTTCTGTCCTGTCTTCACCCGCTTGTCCCCGATGCTGCAGTTGAGCTAACTAGGTAGCGATCTAACATACCTCCCTATGAGCTCTACGACGTCTTCAGCCTGCTGTGGGAAACTCCAGGGGAGCCTTCATCATGGCTGGGAACTCTAATCAGGTCTCTTTAAAGAAGTTTAGCAATATGTGCAGTTTCCCACAAAATAGTTTGATTTCTTCTAGAGCTGAAACGATTCCTCGAATAATCGCGAATATGCGATTACAAAATATCTTCGAAGCAAATTGTTTGCCTTGAAGCCTCATTTAAGAAATAATTATACATATAAAATACATATCTGGACTACAGTGCACGGTGTTTGACACGGACGTACATTTCTGTGGCACAACGCGCCTGCTACCTCCGCTGCTGCGCGGCTTGTAAAATCATGAAGGAAGAGAAAAGAGAGGGACAGAAAGGAGAGAGTCCACAGAAGAAATGGCAGAGAGTGTCCCAAGTGTGTGGTCGCTACAAGAAGGGATGAAAAGAAAAACACAGTGCAGTGTGTCTGATGTCAAACGGAGTTAGCTTACCACGTAGCTTAGCATGATAGCACGTCGCCTCTGCTGCAGCACGTCAACAGTAAACATCCGGTCTGTGCGTCAGAGCGACTCAACAGGATGACACTCATGATACATCAACAGAAGCAGCTAATGTGATCAATAACTGAGATATGGGCGAGTAAATAACCTACTTTGATTATGGCTCTGTGTAAAGGCTGGTTCAGAACGTAAATCAATGCGGAGGCTACTTGCCCAGAATCATGTGTATTTTGTTCACATACTTTTCACATCCAATAACTTTACATGTAATTTGATTGCAGAGAGTAGAACAGGAAACGCTGACAGTGAGTAGAGGAAGCAGGTGTAGGGAATGCTTTCATATGTTATAGAAATGTACATTAGCTAGTTAAATGATCTTAGTATCTAAGGATGAGATTATTTGGTCCTAGAAATAAAGTAAGCAAAATAAGATCATCGATATGGTACAGGAGTAAAGGCAATAATTTATCAAAAAGAGACAAGCATGAATACAAATAAGATAAAAATAACCAGACTTAAAAAAAGGAAGATATGGCCCAGAGTAAAATTAAAAGTATAGATTTTGATTTTGAGATCCCATTTATGCTCAGAATGTTAAAAATAAGAAAAAAATTGTTAATTTAAGTGACCTGGCTTTTCTGTTTTGTGTGTTATTAATAATTATAATGTGTAGTGATTCAATCAATAAAAAAATAGCAGTGGGTGCAATGTAACAGTTATCTGATTACTCGATTGTTCGACAAAAATTTGATAGAGTAATCGATTCCAAAAAGAATTGATAGCTGCAGCCCTAATTTCTTCACACGTTCCATGCATGTGCACGATAAAAGAAGTGGTTCTACCTGCACTAAAACGGGGCAGATGTGACAAGACAGAGTTCAATGCTTTCCTGCATGTTTTTGTACTTGAAAATTCCTCTGTGTTGTAAATTTAAACACATACTTAGGGAGAAAGTATTACAACACAGTATAATGGCCTCCCTTTATTTATATGGGAGATATAATTTATATATTCATTGTTGTAAGTGTTTTGGGACCAATTAAAAAGAAAAATCTTCGTATATATCTTTTTAAAATCATTCAGCCGATTAATCAGTAATCAGTATATTTCCCGCCAAATATCAGCATCAGCTTAAAAAAAATCCATATCCTAATAAAAAATGCCAGTACATCTATAGCAGGGCTGAGAGATAGATAAGATTTACTGTTGCAACATCACAAAATGTGCAAAATCATACTGTAAAGTGTGCATTGTGAGTCACATGAGCAAGAGCAGATGTTGCTCTCCTGAACTGTTTGATGGAGCCAAAACCTCCATTTCCATCACTGTATGGCCACCAAGCGTCATGACCTGATGATAACAGTCTCAGTAATCAAAGTATTAATTACTGTTCACAGAGTATGTGAATCTTCTGAATAAACATTTCAGCTCTTAATGTCATACACAAACAAAATGCCGGAGGCAGACACTCAGCCACGTAGGGAGCTTCTTAGAGTCGTTTCTGCCGTCAGCAGAACCTCTTTCTGACATAAGGGTTCAAAATGCAGCCTTAAACTCTGAGGACTTAATTCACCATTTGGCAGCCATCTGTAATGACACTGACCTGTCCGTGCTCTCTTACTGACTTGGTTACTGCAGGTTAACATTTCAAACCAACTCACTACAGGCCCTCAGACCACATCATTTCATCATTGCAGCATCCACAGAAGAAGACTGTGGAGGTATTTTTGTCTCTGCATCAGAGATGCTAAAGCAGCTGCCTTCCTTCACAACAGTCAGTGTGACACTCAGCTGCAGCCACAGGAGCAGCTGAGACCTCACAGGCAAGTGGAGCAGCATCATCAGAGCAGCTTCTTCATCTCTGACTGCACTCAGCCCTCAGCCTCAGGACAGCCTCTGCACCAGCCTGCACCAGGACCCATATGAAGGAAACATGGCACAATGGAGAGATGAAGCTTTTCAGGATCATGACAGAACTGGAGCAACAACAAAAAACAAAGTGGCAGCAACATGGAAGAAAACAGACAGAGCCTTCTCACGACAGCACATGGACCAAAGGGTCAAACTTTCTTTGACCTCTGCAGAACAAGCATCATGTGATTAATGCATTCAGACCAGAACATCACACCTGACATGAACACACATCTCACAAACCAAAAATTATGGGGAAAGAGGTTTGGAACTCAGGTACTTTCTCATGTTACATGCTTTTAATCAGAGGTGGCCAAATGTGGCGTTTGTGACGTTCTCCTCAGTCCAGCAGGAAAATAAGACCACACATTTACATGACTAAAAGTGTTCAACATTTCAGAGAAAGAGCAGTTATGGTGGGCTCAGATTGATTAGATTTACACTAATTAAGCATTACTAAATGCTGCAGTAAAGACATTTAACAATGTAAAAAGGATTGTAGTTTAATGACCTCTTAATACTCTGTAATAAAAGTACCTGTTATAAAGAGCAGCTCATGTTGGCTTGAACTCTACTCGCATTTGAGATTAATTTAAATGCGTTGATATAACATGGATACTTTTCCTTAAATGAAATCAGAAACATTTATTATTGTAAAGCAAGGATGCATGATGTTTAAATTTTGTTCATATCTGACATTCATATATTTACTAACATGTACATTATTTTTTAAATCTATGAATGAATTGATATACACTTTTAGTTACTTGGGTGGGTGTAAGACTTGAGCCACTTTAAACAGAAGAAGCTCCTCTCCAGAACAACTGAATGTAAAACTTAGAAGATGCTCCGGTGGAGGGTTATACTTCAAGATCGCTGACTGGCTCATTTCACTGTCAATCAAAAAGGGATTCGGACTCAGACAGATCATCCAATTATCATGCAGAAGCCGGCCCAGGCCAGCCCACTGCCTCATAGACCCCCAGAGACGCTGAGCGTCTGGCGGGCGGGACAAAGCCCAGCGTTTATCCAATGACCGTCCAGTTTCCACAGTGGAACAACCCACTCTACGCTTCCCCATCGAAGTCAGAAGACGCTCAGCGTCCGACTGTGTTAAAGTGCTGAGATGCTGTGGGGATGAATGAGAATAATTATAGAAGGAAGTCGCTCCAGTTACCTGTGATAAGTAGCTGATTCTGAACAAAAGATGAAGGTATTCTAGCGCATATTTAGTCAATGAAATGTAGGGCTGGGACGAATCACTTTTCTCCCGATTCGATTTATTGCGATTTTTTAGGTGCCGATACAATTTAAATTGCGATTCTACGATATTGCCGATTTTTGCAATCTTTAGTTAGCTTTTTTAAAACCAGTGAAAAAGATGAACAATGATGATGCCTACAGACTATATCAGGAAAAATACACATCACATGTGAGTCTGTTTTTAGGATTTATTCAGCAATATATATTAACCAGCTGTTTATGCTCCCTCTCTTCAAAAGCCTGGATTGCATATAAAAAGTGGCTTATTATCCCTTCAGGCAACAGAGTTTTTTCAAGAAATATTCAATTTTGCTATCAAGATTTAAAAGGCTATAGTTTCAAAGTGGTTAGTTTTCCCAGCCATCGTCATCACTGTAATTTACAGGCTGAGCATGAACGCCTCTGCTGCCTGCACTGTTTACCCCCGGCTTCTCCCTCGTCTGACCAGAGCTCATGTCTCATTCTCTGCTAACACCGTCACTTTTCGCGGTGTTTTGAGCTTCCCTGCATCCCAGACCATGTACCCTCTTCGGTAGTCGCCCGGCCAAGGAGAGAAAAGCTCTCGGTATGTACTGCTCCGCTTCTTACGCTGCCAGTTTGGTTCTCACTGGACGACTGACCGTCATCCTCAGAGAGTAAATATTTCTCAGATTCAGAGTCAGACAGTACTTGACAAAGTACTCTCGGCATTGTGAGTACTCTTACTCAGTCTCTATCACTCTGTGTCTCTCTCTCTGCTCCACAGCCTCTACAGCCACACTCGCGTCCCTCGGTCCGGTGTGTATGTTTTAAAACAAATATATGCCAAAACTTTGAATAGAAACCTGTCACCTGTCCACTATCTGCTGGTAAAAAGTAGGAACACCATTCAGCACTATTTTAACAGCTATGGCCTGTTTTATCCAGCAATGTCGCTTGCCTCAATTTGGCGACTTTAGCGCCTATAGTGTGTGTGTGCGTGTGTGTCTGTTAGGGGGGGGGATATCGATTTTTGAATAAAAAAATCTATTTTAAAATCGGCAGACAAAATATCGCGATACTTAGGTGTATCGATTTTTTCTCCCACTCCTAATGAAATGTACACACAGCAGGACATAACACTTTTTTGGGGACAGTTTAGGGGAAGCTGAGCTTCCTTTGCAGTCTTATGGTGTGTTCACACCGGACGCGAATTTGCGTCGACACGCGTCGAGATTACATACAAAGTCAATGCAAAGGCGCGTCTTGACGCAGATTCGCCCCGGGCAGCGCGTTGGACGCGTTTGGAGCGGCGCGTTTGGAGCGTCCGGCGCGTTTGAGGCGTCGAGCGTTTGAGGTGTTTGATGCCCTCGACGCCCCGACGCCTCGACGCTCGAGTTGAAAATACTGAACTTTCGAAGCCAGTTCGCTTGACGCTGTGGCGCGGCAGCCAATCAGCGATGACATCGCCCCCCCGACGTCATTGATTTGATGACGTATGACGCTACGTCCCCCTGCTCTTGCTCAAAGCCCTCTGTAAGATGGAGGAGAGGTTTATCTGCGCTGTTTGCTATCATCCGGAGCTATACTATTCGGCGTGTGTACTCTACAGAGACCGGAACAAAAGGGAGCAGGCTTGGGTGAAAGTCGCCGAGGAGACAGACAGGTTTGATTTGATGACGTGTGACGCCCCGGTCCCCTGTTCCTGCTCAAACCCTCTCTCAAAGATGGAGGAGAGGTTTATCTGCGGTGTTTGCTATCATCCGGAGCTCTACTACTCGACGTGTTCACTCTACAGAGACTGGAACAAAAAGGAGCAGGCTTGGGAGAAAGTCGCTGAGGAGACAGGTTTTGAAGGTAAGTTCTGTAAATTTATATTCGTTTCCAGCTGGATTTGCCTGCACGGGTTATCACTGAGTCCGACAAGCTCCGGCTCTCTACTGCGCCTGCGCCAGGACGTGCGTTGTCCCTCAGCTTGTCAAAATGTCCAGCGTCCAGCCTCGTGCGTTAAGCGCGGCGCGTCACATGGGCGTCCATTGACGCCAATTCACGTCCAGTGATAACGCAGCATTAGAGCGATCACCACTGTCTGGTCAGGAGGTCAAGGGTTCAAGCCCAACTCCTTGGGTCTGTCATTTAACCCAAAGTTGCTGAAACGGTGTTGAGTGTTTGGATATGAAAAACACATTGATGTGTTAGCTCGCACTGACTGATATCACTGCAGACGGGACAGAAGAGGTTAGAGAGTTGCTTAATAAGATGATAACCACACAAAGAAGGAAAAAAAACACCAAAATAAGTAAATATATATTTATTAATGATACAATAAAGGTATCCAGTGTTTAAATATGACCTTAATGTAAATTTGAAGAGGAGTAAAGTCTAATCTATGTGTTACAATAATCCATCTTTAGTTACAAAGTACGACGCTCCTTCATGATTATTTGGATGCTGTTAAGGACAACTATGGATAACTGGGGCATAATTGTAAGAGGAAATGTTCATATCATCCCATGGGTTGTTGACCCATGACCCTGATGCTTACTGGACCATGACACAATCCAATGGTAACAAGCTGTGAATAATCTAAAAACATACAGGAGGAGAAAATGACACAGCGCTGCGGTTCAGAGATCTGTGGAGTATACAGAGCTGTCAGAATCAATACCAAGCCTTTACTTTGACTTCCATAAATGTGGGAAGATATTTCTGGAATACTAGGTCACGTTTTAATGAATGTTTGTGCAGAGAGAGATGACTGACGGCTACAATGTGCCTTCTGTCACTGACTGTGCATATGTGGGCTGGCATATGGAAATATGCATTCCAGCCAAATTTCTTATTGTCTCTCTGCCCACCCACCCGTACATCATCCCTGCGATGGGGGAGAGTTAAACTGTCACAGCAGAAATATGCGCTGCATTCCTTCAAAGCAGAATGACTTATGCAGCTATTTGTGCTGCACACATAAATATCTAAAACTGTTTCACTCATCTTCCACCCGCTACATGAACATGTACAAAACATTTTAGGGATCCAACCCAGGGCTGGGGAACGTATCAGGACTTATATCAGTATGTTTTCATATGAGATATTTGGTAAACAATATCATTTATTTTAATATAGTTGATGCTGACAGAATAAAGATGCCAGGTCTAATTATCAGTAAACGTATTTAACACAGTTTACATGGTGAACTAGAAAGCACTCGGTAGGGATGCATACCATGATGATTTTATCGATACAGATACATATACCGATACTCCTTATCGGTATTGATACTCATCGATACTAAAACACGTAATTTTGTGTAAAAAATAAAGAATTTACAAGATATTAAAAAATTCAGCCTTTTTTTATTACCACAAGGTGATAATAAAGCTTTAACAGAATAGAAGTAATGCATTACAAATGCTTCTCAGAGGCAAAAAGAAAGCTAAGGAGATGGCTAAACCCCTCCACGCTGCCCAACAGACAGACTCATAGTGACAAGTTTGCAGTTAGGACCCAGAAGCAAGCAGTAGGATGTGAACAACGAACAGTCTTTATTATACAGTAGTTCAAAGCACAGTTCTAAGCGGGGTTTGAACCCGCACACTAGGGCATGACAGGTGAGTGTTCTTTCAGGTGAGCCACGGAGGAGACGTGCAGACCTAGGCGCACCAGGTGTAATATAGGTAAGAAGCTGTGGCTTGAGCGGGGGTCGAACCTGCGACAGCTGGCTCTGAAGACAGGCGCTCTCTCGACTGAGCCAAACGGGAGATGTACAGACAGAGGCTCACACAGTCTTTTCAGAAGGAAGCTGCGGCTTGAGCGGGGGTTGAACCCGCGACAGCTGGCTTTAAAGGCGAGCGTCTTCTCAACTGCGCCACACAGAAGATGAGCCAAAACAGAGGTTCACACAGTTCAGCAGAAGAAAGGCTGTGGCTTGAGAGGGGATCGAACCCGCGACAGCCGGCTTCGTATTCGGGCGCTCTACCGACTGAGCCACAGAGGGGATGTACAGGTAGAAGCTCACACAGTCTTTAAAGGAGAAGGCGGAGGAAGCTTGACTCATTCTCAGACGAGCAGAGGCGTTCAGGAACACTCAGAGATGGGATTCAGGTCAACTCACGTAGTCGAGGACAGGCAGGGATCAGATACCAGACGGATAGCACAGCGTAGGACAGGCTGGACACGGCGTCAGGAGACAGGCAGGGATCAGATACCAGGCGGAGAACACAGCGTAGGACAGGCAGGACTCGGCAACAGGTGACAGGAACAGGATCAGTTACCAGGCGGAGAACACAGCGTAGGATAGGCAGGACTCGGCAACAGGAGACAGGAACAGGATCGATAGCCGGGGATTCAGACAGGCGGGTGAATGCAGGACAGAAGCTAGTCGATACCTTGAAGTCAAGCCGAGGGTCAGGCGTATGAGGCAAAGTCTGGGACGAAACTTGTCAATCCGGTGATCAATCCGGGACACAAGTCTGGAGTTCTCAGCATGAGTGCAAAGACAGTCTGACACAGACTGAGTGTGGAGCTGGGGCTTATGTAGCTGGCTTGATTGCAGGAGACGAGGTGCAGGTGTGTCTGGGCTAATTAGAGTGCAGCAGGGAGTGACAGGCTGCGGGAGAAGCTGAGGCTGAAACTGAGATTGTGACACATAGATCAGTGGGGCTAAAATCGATGATGTAATGATGACTACTAGGGCTCTCCATAACCAAATAGTAAATATTCAAATTTAAAATATTGAGTGTAGCAGCACACCGTTTCATCCAACAGAGGGCGCTGTGAGCACAGCTTGACCGTCAGTCACATCCGGTGCTCTCTTGACCTCAGTAAACAAAGAGTTTCCGCTCCGAGCGGACATTAACAGCTCTGAATCATCTTAGGAGAGCTGTGCTGTCGGCTTTTCATCCAAGTTATAGTGCAGCGGTAACCGTCAAGAGTTTAACCCGTGTGACTGTGTTGTTTTTGGCAGGGTTTTTACCGAAGGGGAGGATAAAAAAGTCTCTGTCTCTGTCGGTGCTGCTGTCTTTAGTGTTAGCCGGGCTGCTAACTCTACTCGTGTTGCTATAGCAATCAAACAGCCTTTAGCTTTACACTATGCCAGCGCTCCAAGTGTTTGGTGATGTTGCTAGTATTTCCCCCCTTGGACACAACTTCTCTCTGACAGATTGCATCGGGCTGAGTTTTCATTAGCTTTGCTTAAGTGAGCTCAAACCTTCGAGCGCTTAGCCCTCACCGACATGCTTGAGTAGGACGGCAGTAGTGTCATAACTATGTGACAGTTGAAGAGACGTTTAAGTACCGATAATGGTACCGTTTTTCCAGAGTCTTAACGGTATTCGGGTGCCGACCCAATTAGGGACCGGTACATGAAAGTACCAGTCCACGGTATACATCCCTAGCACTCGGAGAGTGCAAACCTCCGCCAGCGCTACAGTCCTCACCCATACTGCGATTTTCACCATAAATATTAGTCCTAACTTTATTTCATCAAAATATTAAGATTCCTTGACCATGAAAACATACCATTAGCGAATGGATTCATAATGATGTCAATTTTAGTTCAGTAGTTATTCACCAAAATCACATTGTCACGGCAGATCCAGAGTGCTTGGAGAAAACCCAGACATGCACAGGGAGAATATGCAAACTTCACACAGAAAGGCATGTTGGACCAGGGAGACCAAACAGTAACCCTCTCTCTAGGGAGCAACAGAGCCACTGCTCCATCAATCAATCTTTATTTGTATAGCTCCAATTCATAACAAGTGTTATCTCAAGACACTTTACAATAGAGCATGAAGCTCTTCATTTTATACATTAAAAAATACACATATACACACATATATATACAAATATATCCATCCAACGGCCAACCTGAATCCATACAGCTCCACCGCAGACACTGCTCTATTCAAAGTCCAATGATGTTCAATGTTTGATACTGAATCAACTACATAGCTGTCAAACACTCAACATTACAGCCGATATTCATCTTGAATTATCCACAACTGCATGCAAATTTCTGCACAATTTCTCAGCTGAACAAAGACATTTACAATATTTTGAAAAATGCTTGACACTGGTTCTGAGCAAACTCATCGTAAATGATGATGCTGTCCATATTTGTGCAATTGCTGTTGAAAATATAACTGAAGACAGTTATGTTTCTGTACTTTTAATTAACTTAAGAGTAAACATGTGGAAACAGTGTGCAGGATTTTAAAAAGACTTCACATCCCAAAATATCAAGAAGTGTTGACATGTCTGAACAATGAGGACAGTATGTAGGATTTACTTTGCAATTTCTAAAGCATATCATTTGATTTTTCTACAACAATATCACACTTAATATTTCTCGTATTATGAAAACCACTGGATACAGCTTTATAGGAAAAAGATCAGAATTTGAAATGTCATTGTTGGTACACAGTCACCTCTACTATGAAGCAGATTTGCCTCCATCTGCTCTAAATCTGAATATTTGCATCACTTCTTGGCATTATGTGTGTGAGCAGCCTGCAGCCTGCTCTTTTGCTACAATCTGGGGAATTTGACAAGTTGCATAAGACACGTGCATGAGAGCCTCTCCAAAACATCAGACTGAGAGGGTGCTCCTGCTGCTGGGCACTTAAATGACATTAGATTGAATCATGATTCAGGCCTCCAACAATCACATCCACCAGACAACAGACAAGAAGTTATCTGAGACCTGTGATGTTATTCTTCTTTTCAAGTTTCATGTTGTTTTGGTATTCTTTACCCATTTCTTTAAACCTATTGCTCATTTTTTATTCAGAAAGCTGGGTTAGGGCTGAAAGATTTATCGTTTTCAGATCGAAATCGCAATTTTAGACAATGCAATTTTGTGATTGCCAAAGCAGCAATTTTTTGCAGCGCTCCTGACTGACTCAGGATCTGTTGTGTCAAGTATTATACACATACTGTGTAACAAATTTGTAGACAATCTATATGTTAAAAGTGCTGGTAAGCAGGTCAACAACACAAAGCCTCTGTTTAGGAGTAGAAGTTAATGAAAACAGATTATTCATCATCACTATTGAAGGTAAATAATGTGTGTTTTTCATCATTTATTTCCTTATTGTTATCTGTACTGTAAACAAAGTGAATTTTGTACTGAAGTTTGATTTGAAAAAAAAATCGTGAATTGCAATGTCTGCCAGAAAAATTGAAATTAGATCTTTTCCTAAAATCGTTCAGCCCTACATTTGAATATCCCAAAGCTTGATTTGAAGAAAATCGTGAATCGAATTGAAATCGCAATATCTGCCAGAAAAATCGCAATTCAATCTTTTCCTAAAATTGTTCAGCCCTAAGCTGGGTTCTTGTCTTGTTGATTCAGTCACATTTAGTTGTTTTTGCCCCCTAAGGTTCTGATTCAGTTTGATTTGAGTAAAACTCAAATACATTAAAGGGGAGTTTTACTTCATTATATTCTGTTAAAACGTTTTTTTTTCTTCTTTAACAGCTAATTTATGTAGATTTGCAAAATGAAAAGGAAAGCATGTCACTCATGTAAATGTTTCCTCCGATTAAATCTAAAATCCATTAAATAAAGCAATAAATGAAATAATCTTTGTTTAAAGGTAAATGGACTTAAGTGTAAAGTGATTTTCTAGTCCTTGACAACTCAAAGCTTCTTTACACCACAGGTCACACTTAACAATTCACACCCCTTCACACAATGATGGGTCTGAGGTTCCACGTTATGTGTTGTTTCCATCTGAATCTCCAACACATTCACAACATATCAAGATATCAGGGTGTCCCACATGACTCACATCTGTTTGTCCAACATTATTAACTCT
Organism: Scarus forsteni; assembly: GCA_036419115.1. Lineage (NCBI taxonomy): Eukaryota > Metazoa > Chordata > Actinopteri > Labriformes > Labridae > Scarus > Scarus forsteni. The sequence continues at coordinate 12,139,210 of JAZDUH010000386.1, forward strand.
GACGTTTTGATGTTAGACTGATGCACCTGGTCATTTTTGTTTTTTACATTAAGCTGCTCTGTTACACTCATTTTATAATCACTGAAACAAGTCTTGGCATATAATTTTGTGGCTATCTCAATCCATCCAGCATATTTCGGTCTGTGGGAGGAAAAAAAGTCCCTGAAGGAAGCCACACACACACACAGAATATGCAAACTACACACAAACAGGCACCAACTACGACTCTTGTTGCTGTGAGGTGACCACACTTCCTGCTGCAGCCTTGCTTCAAACCAACTTTGCCAAATTGTAAAATATAAATATCTGTTTTTAACTAGTTTTAAAGGTAAATTAAACATTTTATTCAGAGTTACGTAGTTTATGAAAGTAACTTGACTAGTTGCAGAGTATTTTCCATCAGGATTCATTTTTTATATTAATAACTTCATAACAACAGTTTCCTTAGAACAGGTCATATTGGATATTAAATGTTTGACAGCCCATCCCTTGCAGTCCTGTCTATAACTGATGAAAAGTGCACATTCATTTTGTCAAAGCTGTTGGAATTAAATACATTTGCCTCTATTTAGACATAAAGGTGGTTTTATTTTTTCTGTTTTGTGTTCTTAGATAAAATGACCTTGTAATTAAGTCTGATAACTGCATAAGAAGCAATGCAGTGCTCTCTGCATGTGATCATGTTTAATGATGGATGTTCTCACTATGGATCATAGAAATGTGATTTCCATCATAACTGACCAGCCCTAGGCTTAAACCAGCAGCTGAGTTACATCATTTCATCTGAAGTAAGAAAAACACTGATGAGCCTTTTGTCTTTCTGGCAGGTAAATGGCTAAATATAACTCAAACTACAAAAACATCGACCTGCTTGAGTTCATCACAGGCGCGTGCAGCAGCACAAAGTGATGGATGACATCTCCAGGATTTACGTGATTCTCTATGGCTGCACTTCGAGAGGGAAAAACACAATTCCCCTCAAAAATGCGTAGAAATACAGCAGAGAAAAAAACAAAATAATATTTGACGGATAATCCCTTCAGCTGTGAACGATGGATGATAAAAACAGTCATTCTGAATATTTATATCGGACTTACTTCGGTGTCTGAGTGAGGAGGAATTCCAACCAGGCAGAAAGTAACTCCATTCATGGGTTCACTTCGTTTTTTAAGTTTAAACCGAACAAAGAAACAGAAAGGCTCTGGAACTACTCCGCTGTCAACATTGTGTCCCGTCGTTTACACACTGAACGGTCCGCCTCTCCCCTCTGCAGCGACGTCAACTGTCCCGCTACGAGCAGCGTCATGACGTCATAGTGGAACACAATGGCCCCGGAAGCGGGACTTCAGAATAAATGGGAAAACAACCCTCTGCGACCATGATGGTACGTACGTGGGAACGACAGGACAGACCGTACGCTCCTCAGTGTTGTGTAGACGTGAGGGTTGACTTCAGGAGAGCAGTTCAGTTTATGGCAATAAAATTATAACAATAGGACATAAAGGAACAAAGCACTGATTTAAACAGGCAGGCAAATACACACAGATCTTGGAATATTAGATTGAAAAATAAAGTTGACTTGAGATAAATAGCATATTTTAATATTAGTGATGATAACAGACTTTAACTCGGTGGTACTTAAGGAAAAATAAGGCATGTGTGCAAAGGCTATTTTTCATACCTGATGAATAAAATAAGGGTCATTCCGCCATGACAGCGCAATTTGTTTGTTGTAACTCTTCAAAATTAAACTTCATTTTTCATTCCATTTCAAGATAGAATTTAGTAATATACACATTTACTCAATCAAAATGAGTACTGGTCAATCTCAGGCTACTTTATTTAATTTATTGCAACTTTCGACAGTTTATTATCATCGCAATTTTTTCTCTGCTGTTACCAAAACTCAAATTTTTAAAACCATTTCATTTTAAAACCATGTTTAAAGAATATCAACCACGTACAATGTTTTCCCTTAGAAAAAGAGTTAATTTAGAAGAAATGGTTACATGATGGAAATACTAATATTTATCACAAAAAATGAGGGTAACAGCAATGAGTTTTTAGCATAAAATCATCAATTGTGTGAAATCTAGCCACTTAGCATCTATGCTAGTAGTTTGAGCACATGGAGCCCATTCTTCAGATTTAACTGAATATTTTACTTTTGATATCAACAAATGTTGTCTTAGAGATAACTTAGGTAACAGGACTGAGTTTTTAGATTGACCATCTCTAAAACAGCTAATATATCATTAAATTTAAGGAAAAATAAAATAGATAATTTACTTTTGGTCTTTCCATGACTTGCAGAAGACCTAAATGACGTCACTTCCTGCAGAACATGTCACTGGTGGAATGTTCCAAAATTTTAAAGGGGGGATGTGTTTGGTGAAAACCTGCAGGGACAGCACTAAAATGTGAATTTTAACCAAAATAAAATGACTTTTTTGTAAAACTTGTTTTAAAAGTGTAGATAGAATATGGAGTCACACTTAAATGCAAAAGAAAATTTTCTTTGGAAGGATTTTGTTCATGATGCATTGTAGTAAAGTGTAGCGTTTGGCTGTGGGGACAGGCAAGAAATGCTATGTATAAGTGTTTTGGATGCCATTTTAAAATATTAAAAAATATATATCTGTAATTTCTACAAAGATTAATGTGTATGGTGTTTAGTATAATAATAAATAATAAAATACAATTTGTTATATATTATTTATTGTGTTTATACATTTAATTTACTACCACCTTTAAAAAAGGACTCAAAACTTACCCTTTTTCTTAAGCGTTTGCTTGAATTTTTTTTTTTTACTGCTTTTATGTGTTTTTAATGCTTTTATGGTCTGCTTTTAACTCTGTATGCACTTTGAGATTCGCAAGAATGTAAAGCGCGTTATCAATTAAATGCATTATCATTATTATCATTATTAATGTACAATAATATGCTGGGGACAGAAATTTCACTCTTTTGGCGGAATCGCCCAAAAAGGTTTTTTAAGAGTCCATGCTCAAATAGCAAAATGCAAGCACTCACTGGATGGGTCACTCATCTGACTAGAGGTAAACCCCTGAACTAACCTTGTGGGTTTTCATCATAAGGTTCTAAAACTGTTTTACATGGTGAAAAAACCCAGCTAAAATATGTGACATACTGTACGTGTACAGCTGCATCAAAACACTGAATAAATATTCATCTTTCCTTCATCCATCCATTATCTTTTCCTCTTATCTGTTGGAGTCATGCAGGGATGAAGCCTATCCTGGGTGCCATTGGACAAACACTGGTTGCCAGCCAATCACAAGGCCAACACAGGGAGACACACTTCCATTCACACTCACACTTTTGGGCAATCTAGATTAAAACATCTATGTGCCCATGTGGAAATGTGGCCCACACAGCCATGCACTCACTGCCCCCGTGACCAAGGACAGGATCTTTCTTTGGGACAAGCAGACACCAGATACTATGGGACTGAGAAGAGGGATTGGAGGGTAACATAAAGAAGAGCCAAACCACTCTGACACCTGGGAGAACAAATATTACATCAACAGGATTATTTTAGAAGCCAGAAAACTGGTTATTAATGTGTCATTTTCATCCAGAGATGTGCATAATTAATAATGTTTTATTGTTACATACATCATATAGAAGTGTCTCACTTTTGTCGTTTTTATCATTTCTTCTTTTTTTATTGCAAGACAAAACAAAACAGACAACGCAAATGACAAAAAAAAGGCAGAAGAGTACATAAAAGACATACAAACATGTCAGTTTTACAGTTTTACAATTTAGGAGAAAATAATAGATAATGCATAACTAAGAAGATAATTATAATTGTTATTGACTAATAATGGTGATGTATAAAACAAAGAAATAACAGGAGATAACAGAATGTAGGAAAAAATAAAGACAAAAAAACAATGATAAAAAAGTCAAAAAGTCAATGAAAGAAGAAATGGTTGGTCTCTGTGTGCATGAAGGAATGTGTGTGTGTGTTCATGTGTAATTCAAGTATAATATATAAAATAGATGTTGGTAATGGCAGTATTACAAAGCAGGAGATTGAAGAGTAATAAAAGTTCTACAAATCATGACGATAAAAAAAAAATAGAAAAACTGACAGTTGACATAGTGATGGGGATGGAAACCACAGGAGGGTTGGGGCAGCAAGGCCACACCCATGTTTTTATCATTTCTGATGCTGAATGAAACATCAGCATATTTAATACTGTGGATACTCTGTGCCTAAATGAGCCGACTGGAGTTCAGAGCCAACAACGAAATCCTCTCAGTAAATAACATTACAGAGACTGGTGCAGTCTGCTTTAAAGAGAATGAGCGCTGACTTCCACCTAATTACAGTTTATTTAACGTACACAGTCTTTCTGTGCACCTATGTGCTGACCAAAATAACAACATGTAGACAACATGCCCCAGGCTGCTTTGCACCCTGCAGTTTGAAACAACATGCTTCATGCTATCAAAAGGTACCTCGATGGTTACCCTTTAAAGTTTGATGTGTTTCATTACAGCTTGTCAGCCAGTACACACTGTGAGTGTGTGTGTTGTAGTGTGTAGTGCAGAAGTGTCATGCCTGAATATGAGTGTGTGTCATGGTCAGTGGAGCGTAAGTCGAAGCCTCAGTGCCGCTGATGTTAGCGACAATGCCCTCAGGACAGAAGTATGGGCACACACACACACACACACACACACAAATAAACACACACAGTCAATCACAGGGCACTGAATCAGGGTGGAGAAAAAGAAGACGCACACACCCACGTGTCAGTGCAATAATGAAACTGCAGAGAGTTTTTTTAATTCAAAAAATGACACTAAAACTTTTGAGGGGATTTCAACGTGTATCTATAACACCACACATCATCACGCACAACAACGCACAGGATGATTTAAATCCACAGATTTCAGTTTGTGTAACCAGGCAGTACTTTGGGATCACTCTGCGACATCCGATTTGGGGATTTTGATGCTTCTTTGATTTATAATCATCTTTTAATTGAGAGCATTCCTCAAAGTCTTCACTCAAACTGGCAGTAAGGCTGCAAACTAGACTGTGTTCAAGTTTTAACAAGACATCAGACACATATAACAGCAGTTTTAATGTTAGATGACTCACAACACAAACATAAGGACACGTGTTAAAATACTAGAAATCCAGAAAAACATTGTTCAATAAATATAAAAATACAATGTCCAAATTTTAAAAATGAATACTGTTCGCAAAAAAGTAAAATCACTTCTTAAAATAAAATCTAAAGAAGTGATTTTAGTGAGAGCAGTGTTTTGCAAATTTTCTTGTGCTTTTCTATTTGATGACTCAGTCCCTAAACAGCTGATGTCTGCATATGTGAATGCTAATTATTTTTAAAACAAATTAAATATTAAAAAAATATCAATATGCCACCTGTCTATATAAACTATGTCGCTGTCTTTCTTATTTGAAATCACTTACTTTGGTATTACTGTTTTATTGTTGATTTTGCAGTTTATTATTGAGTTTCTTTTTAACATAGTACATTTCATAAATGGGTAACTGTATGAGTAAGTACGACAGTAAACTAGGTCTTCAAAATTAATTAATAATGATAATAATTAATTGAAATTTTATAATGATCGTGATGTGGGCCTTTACAGCAAACACATCATCACAGTTTAGTCATGGTAAGATAATGCTGGTTTTGTGGTTCTGTCTAAACATTTGAAACAATTAGATGAAGCATGAGCTACAAACTTTAAATTTACTGGGAAAAAAAAGACTCTTTTGGATTGACAGAAACATGTTACAGCAGAAAGTGTTAAAATGGAGAATTTCATAAGCTAGGACACCAACATAATTCTTGTAAGCACTTAGTATGTATTTTTTTAATTACTGCAATCCATGTTGCTATCACAATACTGAACATTGTAATCTCATAAGGCATATTATTATTTTTTTATCACAGGGTTCATTTCACTCATTTCTGTCTGTTCTCAGAGGGCTTCAGTGCTGACCTACACCTGCTCTCTCTCTTTGCTTCCTGCTTGATTTGGATCAGCTTTGGTCTAAACTGGCATTAACAAGCAGCAAAACTCCAGATCTACGCCCAAAAGTTGAACTTATTTAGATTTTAATCACGTCAGGAAAACTTGAGGAAAACCACATTATAAATATTTTGGCTCTACACAAAAACATTTTTCTTTTATTTGTTTTCTAGGATCATGTTCCTAATGTGATCGTCCCTTCACAAAGAATCTTCTGATGATTTATGCTCTAATGTTACAGGTGGCACCAAAGTGCCGGTGACTGGAAGTGGTTTATGCCTCCATGTGATGTGTGAGGATGTGGGGCGGGCACAGTGTTTCTGTCTAGAGTCATCCATGGAAATCTAACCAATGACATTTCAATAACAAGCCATACAATAATGAGTGTCTGCAGGTGAACTTCACTGCTAGTTTGGGCATTTCTACTAAAATAGTTTAGGATTTGGTCAGGATTCATGGATTCATGGTGTTACACTTGTCTGTCAGGCTGTACCATCAGAGAGCCATCTGATGGACCCCAATGTTTTTTTGTTTTTTTTAATTCTGCAGTGGGACAACAGCCCAAAACATACAGCCGGTGTCATTAAGGGCTTTGTAAGAGCAAAGTGACAGTTTCCTCAGCTGAAAACTTTTGGGTGGTCTTTTGAGAACCATTTACAACATCATTTTTTAACTTGCTATTGCCACTACACCTGACAGCATGTCATGCTTGTTTAAATTACGTTCATTTTAAAGCCTTCACATATCAGAATATGGAAGAACAATGTCTCTGATTAAAGCGATATTCTGGGATGGAATAAGTTGGGTCCTATCACGAGGTTTAGGGCAGAAATTACCCCTACAGCAGTGTTTATGTGCAACAGAAGCCCAGGGCGCTAGGACCAAAGCCCCCCTCTCTGCTCCCGGCCTGCTCCTCTGCACTCAGACGGGGCCATATTTTACTTGACCAAAAACACAAATAAACGGACTCCCACCGAAAAAATCTGATATCGGTCTGCATTCATGCTTTATTTAGAGAATTTTCAGCGCGTTACTTTCACACAAAAACACCGCTAAATAAGGCTCTAGTTCTCATAGCTCCATGAAACGGCCTCCGCTGCAGCTGTGGCTGAGATTTCTCAGATCAGATTTTTTCGGTGGGAGTCCGTTTATGTGTGTTTTTGGTCAAGTAAAATATGGCCACGTCTGAGTGCAGAGGAACTCTGCATATGGGCAGGCAGGGAGCAGAGAGGGAGGATTTTGTCCTAGCGCCCTGGGCTTCTGTTGCACATAAACACTGCTGTAGGGGTAATTTCTGCCCTAAACCTCTTGATAGGACCCAACTTATTCCATCCCGGAATATCGCTTTAAGCTAACAACCGTAGGGACACTGTTCAAATGATCTGCAGCAATGACCTCACATGACCATGCAGCTTGTGTAGTTCTTTGCCTGAAGTGTGGACTCAGTGAAGTATGTCAAAGAGGAAATTTGGATTCACGTCTTAAAGACTGAACTGAAACAGTGATGGAAATGGAGCAGAGACATGGAGCTACTTCTGGGGAGGCTGCTGCCCGCACATGTGCGACCCAGCCAGGCTGAGGATGGGAGGCAGGCTCGAGCATAAGAAACCTGCCGGCTGATTGGTCCTGCAGAGCAGGTGGGCGAATGGAAAGGGCACACCGACCCTGCGCCAAATCAGGGCGTCCTCTCCTCTTCTTAGATACCAGGATGAGCCAAGGCCGCTGTGGTCCATTCTGACTTAAGATAAGAGAGAACCCTGTTAAACCCAGACTTAGACTGGCTGTGACACCTGCTGTGCTGCGTTGAAATATATTTTGCCATATGTCGGTTGGCTGGGGTCATAACGCATTACGTGTGTGTGTGTGTGAGCTGCATGAGTGTACTGTTTGGTGACAGAGCAGCTGTGCTGAGGTCCTGCAGCTGTGTGCAGCTTTGTTGATGCTGATGCTGGACTGCGTGATGTGTGTTTCATGTGCATGTTTGCATTCCTTATGGTCCTGTGTGTTATTAAAGACTGGAGCAGCAGTGAATAAAAATATGTAAACAAGATTTTGTTTTGTCATTCATTAATCCCGGTGGTCATGTCTTTACCTTTGTTTGCACAGCCTTGGTTTGTTTGTTTTGCCATAGATTCATACTGAACCCCAAATGCTGGAATTGGAGGATTACTGGTCAAGTATCTGGTCCTCCATCAGAGGAGATTAGCAGCTGTTAGGATGTCCAAACATCCAAAACAAAAGGTTTCCCAAAACAGGAGGAGTGACGGAGCACGACCCTGCAGCTGTAAGAGCCCAGTGCTCCAGAAAACACAGAGACACTTTAATCTGCCAGTGTGTGTGTGTGCGGGACATGTGGACTCTCTAATCTGACCTTGTTTTGAAGGTTTCATCCAAACAGCAGGGGGCCAGTGAAGACCCAGCATCCACAAATCACTGTCCTTTATGGACCTAACCTTTGTGTCTGACACACTAACCAAAGGAAATACAAATTCTGACAGTAAAAGAGCTTGGGGAAGATTTGCCCACCAATGCTAAAAGTATTTGACAGGATGTAACCATGCCATCAGGGGCTCAGAGGAAGAACCACATGGCAGCATGACGGCCTGTGAGGCGTTCAGGGACAGGGTGAACGTATGGTGCAGTGATCAGCTCATCATCAGGTCTTAGAAGACATTGGTCAAAGTTTGATTAAATCCTTCAGAGATTTAACAGACGTGACCATGAGGCCCAGAGACATTGAACCCCGTCCCTTCTAAACTGACCACTTTGTTTTGGGGCATTGTGTTTACAAGCAAGAGCATGATATCTGTCACCCTTTGACCTTAAAAACCTCCTGGATCTTCTGATAGTCTGTCTGAAGTCTCTAAAGGTTTTAAGACTGTGAAAGCACAGGCTGACCAGAGCAGCTGTGAGATGTGGCAGCTGCCCTCTGCTGTCATGTTGGGTGTTTGTGCAGAGTTTGAAGGAAATGCCTCTCTGGCATTTTTTAAAGGGGTTTCAAAAGTTTGCCTTCAAGGACTGATCATGGCAGTCCATCACCTTGAACTTTGACCTTGAAAACCTGGTATATGGTAATCCTACAGTGAGAGCGACACGAGTGCCAAACTAAATGACACCCTGCCACGTGATCATGACACACTGCAGTGGACATGTTCAAGTATGATTTTCATCCTAAAGGACTAAAGAGAGTAAACTGGAGCTTTATGGCTGCAGCAGTTCAGTCTTGACTGAAGTGACAGGAGTCCTCACTGGCCACTTCATTAGGTACAGCTTGCTAGTGTTTTACCTTCAGAGCTGCCCTCATTCTTTGTGGCCTTCAGTGACCGGGTTGCCGGAAACGTTCTCAGACATTTCTGTCCACGTGGACTTGATAGTGTCGCACAGTTGTGGCAGATTTGTCGGTGGTCCATCTTTGATGCCAATCTCCTGTTCCACCACATCCTGAAAATTGCATGAGACTCAAAGCAAGCCAAGACAATATCCTCTTCACCATTACACCATGGCCCGGCCACCATCAGATTCAGATTCATTTCATCAGTGCCCAAGAGGGCAGATAGGGTCGTAGTGATCTCTTTAGTTTTTGAGATCTTAAGTTCCAAGAAAGCCCTTTCTTCTTCAGTGCAGAAGTCATCAGCAACTGGACCATGGCCGTCCTCCCCATCACCAAGCAGACTGACGATAACCGGGTGGTCAGCACACTTAATAGTGAATCTGTTGTCATAGGGACTGCATTAGTGTAGAGAGCGGACAGATTAGACAGCCCTAAGGGCAACTCGTAGAAGACAGACTGCTAAACAACATCCCGTTGACTCTGACTCGTTGAAGCCTGTTTGTTAGAAAGTCCAGAATTCAGCCCACCAAACAAGGATTTAGGTCAAAGTACCCATTTCTCCACGTGGACAGGTGTGATGTTAAAAGCTGATGAAAAGTCATTGAACTGCAGCCTGGTGTGGCTTTTATCACCTTCTAAACACTTGTGTAGAAGGTTGAGTAGATTGACAGGTGTGTCTTGAAGTCCACTTCAAGCCCTGTGTATGCAAATTGTAGACGGTCCAACAAGCTCTCAGATTGGCAACAAGCTTAATAAGTGTTTTAAACCCTTTTACCACCAAGGAAATTAGAGCAGGTCTAAGTCACTGAGTGACTCTAGATTGCTGCTTTTGCCAACAGTCCCAACAAAAGACTGCTTCAGAGTGTTAAATATATCATTTAAAATGGGACAGGTTATTAAAAGTTGTTGTCCGGACCAGGCTTTCCCTTTGTTCACCCAGGGTGAGGGGTAGTGAATAATGTAAATGGTAAATGGACTTGAGCTTATATAGCGCTTTTCTAGTCTTGGACTACTCAAAGCTGCTTTACACCACAGGTCACACCTACCCATTCACACCCATTCACTCTCACATTCACTCACTGATGTTTCAGAGTTCCTATGTTAGTTATCCATCAGTATCTCTAACACATTCACGCCCTTTCATGTCCATTTACACGCCACTGAAGCAGCAGTGGGAGCAACTTGGGGTTAAGTGTCTTGCCCAAGGACACATCGCCATGTGTCGCCCGGAGCTGGGCTTGAACCTGCAAACTCCTGTTCACTGACCAAGCGCACTTTCCAACTGAGCCACCGACGCCCCATGTTTGTGCATGTTTGACATGACCAAAGATCAGGTCTAAGATCTTACTTCTCCTTCTAGGGCATGTGACACACAAGGATGGACCCATGCTTCATGACATTTATGACAATTTCTGACCTTAAAAATTTGAATGTGGCAGCAGAAATAAAGACTGAGAGCAAGAAAAACAAATCAAATCTTCAACTTTCCTACTTTAGTGATTTGGTGGTTTCCTGTTCTTGGCTGACAGGCGTGGCAGCTGGTGTGACCTTCTGCTGTTGCAGCCCATGGACTTTAGAACTTGGCATGTTGTGGCTTCAGAATGGTCCAAGGAAGCTCTGATGCTAAAGGATGTTTATCTGAGTTACTGTTGATTTGTATCAGCTCAAACTCTCCGCACACGAGCACTCTATGTGCAGACCAACATATCTGTGGCCCCTTTGCTGCATGCTTACCCACTCTCTCTCAATTTTCAAGTCTATCCGCTGACTCTCCTCCTGACCAATAAAGACAGGACGGCAAACAAACACTAAAATGAATTTACCAAGAACTTGAACCTCTTCCTTCCATTGCTGCCAAACAAGCACAGAGACTGATTTAAAAAGTCATATCAAAACTTTTATTTCATGAAATAAAATTAAATATGTACTGAAATACGTGTGGCTGACAGGGTCATGAAGTCCACGACGACCTTTTGACCTGCTGCTTTACTGAATGAATACACACATGTACGATACAGACGCTTCAGAGAGAAAGAATGTCACATAAACTCTCCGTACGCTCTCCTTTTAGGGAATTAAAGTCTTCAATAGACAAACATCTGTCTCTACTCTGGGTGTTGTTGTGCCCTGGCATGGCAACTGGGTCTGTGTGTGTGTGCGTGTGTGTGTGTGTGTGTGTGTGTGTGTGGGTGTGTGTGTGTGTGTGGGTGTGTGTTGGGGGGCACACCCATCTGTCTATTTAAAGCAGCATGGGCAGATCTCTTCTAAATATCTAATCCATCTAATCCTCAGCGCTGACGGTGCAGTATGGCCCTCTGAGCACGAGAGGGCGAGCTGACTCAGGAGGAGGACAGGACTGAGGCTGCGCGTGCAGCAGGAGGACGGGACTGAGGCTGCGCGTGCATGAGGAATTCATGCATGCAGTGAAGGAGCAGGCAGAGCGGAGGGAGAGTCCATGCGCGTGCTCTCCAACTCACGTACAGACCCTGGGGCTCAGTGCTCCCTAAGACACAGTCATCACAAATGATCACATATCCAAGTTTTCACGTAGTTTTTGCATTTTACACCAAGCCAGGAACTTTTGATTTCTAACTTTGTTTAAAAAACAATAAAATCTGATTCTGAGTTAGTTTGCTTACATGATTAGGAAAAGCACATATATGATTGAAGTGGTCAGAAAGCAGGGGGAGTCCTTGTGTATCTCATAATCTTGCAAATTGCAATCCATGATCTACCTCGTGACATCAGGAAATAAACAGACTACACAAATAACTGGTCACAAGCCAATCACAAAGCTGGCATGTAGAGACAGACAATCATCTACACACACAGAAACCAAAAGGGCCATTTAGTGAACTCAGCTGACCTACAGAGCATGTTTGTGGTCCGTGGGGGAAACCAGAGCAGCCACCGTGCATGCACAGGGAGCACACGTACACTCAGGCTCTGACAGCAGCTGTTGTGACACACGAGCTCCACCTGCTGCACCACCGTGCACCATGACACCAAACTATTCATTCAATCTACAAGATGAGCAGGGACTTGCCCTCAGTAAGAAACAGAGAGCATGAAGTTTACACTAAACAAAGAGGCTGTTATAAAAATCAGAAAGGCACTTTGGTGCTGAAAAATACAAAAACTTCTCCTCTTGCTCCTAAGAAATTTCACCTGCTCCTCCAAACATCACCGAACACATATGTTCAGCTGAACTGCTGGCTCTAAGAGACTTTCAGATTTGGTCGTCACAGGAGAGGACTTTATCTAAATTATCTCCAGCGATGAAGACATGTATTTAAAATGTACTTTGTACTATCTGAACAGGTCAACTGTGTTGGCGGTGATCAACAATAATGTTGCAGATGGTAAAAGTGCAAAGGCTCCTCACCAGTGTAACCTAACGTTGCAGTGCAGATGGATCACGGAGCTCCAGTTCCTCGGCTGAAGACTGAACGACCCAATCAGGGAAAGAGGCGGAGCTGCAGGCGTGACGACAGCAGGAAGTGACTCCATGTCTGAAAACAACGGCAGTGTGAGGCGGTCTCTGTGGATGCAGATATCTGCAGTTTAATCAGAGATGTTCTTTTTATTCTTTAAAAGAGGAGCAAAGAGCGTCACCTGAAGCTTTTTTTATGGATAATCATGTTTTTGTTCTCCTGACCGAGGATCACTGCTGGGAAACAGAGAGGTGAAGAAATCTGTGGTTGTCATGGTTACTCTGTGATATCTGCTGAAACCTGCTCTCCTCAGGTGTTTACCTGGAGAACTTGGTGAGGATTGTCGTGGACGAGGTTCATGTCACATAGAAATGGTAAATGCCTCATCTGCGTGGTGTTATTTAATTTAGGATGATAGACGAAGGACTGAAAGGTAGTTTAAGCTAACGGCTAACAACAGGGTGGAGCTGCTGCTGTGGCCTGATCTGATTGGTCTGTGAGTGTGATGAACAGAAGGATCCTCCAATCATCAGCTGCTGTTGAAGGTTCTGCTTCTGGAAGCATGTTCATCTGACTCTTTCCCAGATGGACTAATGAGAAATTACCATGACGGATATTTGGGGCTGTTGGTCTGGTTAAGTTTTACCCTCGGCTGAAATAATTCCATCATAGAAGTTTCTAGATCCCCAGCTGGATGGACCCTGTCAACTCTGAGGCAGTCAATTGAAGACTGACCAAACATTGAGAACAAACTCACTGAATACTTCCTTCAAAGATCTTCTGACCTCTAATGTTTTCTTCATTGTGACGAGGAAACAAAACAATCAGAAAGTTAAGAACTTTTCTGGATGGTCGGTGGAGAACTTTTTCTCCTGAGGAAAAACTTGAGGAGCTTCAAAGAAAGGTAGGTACCTAATGTTCTGTTAAATAACCCCCACACACACATTCACACACACATACTAACTCCAGCTTCATGTGACCTCTGCAGCATCACTGCCCCCCCCTCGTCTCTGCTCCGATCACTGATAAATGGCTGATTGAATCAGAGCTGCATCGTTTCAGAGGGACGGTCTTCTTTTACTAACTGTCATGTTTGGTCTGTGTCACCGGCTGCACACACAAGAGTCTACACTTCTGCAATCTGAGGAAGTTCAGGAACTCTGAGGGACTTTTTTCAAACACTCCACGTCTCATGTTTGTTAAGCTCAGGCCACACGGACCTGCAGACCACCTGATTCTGTAAAGGGATGTTAGTGATCCATGCTGTTTCTCTTTTCTGACTCTGACTCTGTTATGGGACAAATGAGCCGATTCACTGCTCATCACTGATCTGCTCCTGTCTCTGTCACAGCTGTGATGACCACAACAGTAAGAGCACGATAAACTCACTGTTTAACCAGGGGAAATGTACTTTATTATACATGACGTATACATGTGTTACTGGAGAACAAATATGGCACATGAGAGTTCAGACTGTTTACAACTGCTGGATGTGGGAGTGTAGTTCACAGACATGGAGGCCAGTGACACAGATGAAACATGTTGGTCGTTTAAAGGGACTGTGAGGAGAATCTATTACCGGCAACGTAAAGACTCTGCTACCCATGAGCACTGTCGTAATGCTGCGTTCCAGTAACCTCGGAACTGGGAGTGACATCATCTCCGACTTATCGGCGTTCCAGTTGAAGTCAGAAAAAAACATGGTGATCTACCAGGCTATTGTTAGCTGTTGTCAGCACGCCTTGCGTTGTTGTTCACAAATATCACATGAAGAATGTGATTATCACTTCATCATTTTTGTAAATATAAGTCTAACAATACTATGTATACAGCTGATCTAGAGCGACACACCCCAGTCAGAAGTGCAAATAAATTGATTATTACAGGAGCTAAATAACTGTTCACACTGGGGGCCTCCATCTTCCATTGTCAACTCGGGGGTGGCGAGGTTTCACCGAGTTCCCAGTAGGAAATTCAGACTTCGGGGGGCGTTCCAGTTGCAGTTTCCTACTCGGAACTCGAAAATTCCTACTTCTGACTACAACTGGAACGCACCACAAGCCAAAGCATGTGTTTGTTGTGATGCTAATGAATACAGCTCGGACCTTCCTCAGAACTCTGCATTGCTTTACAACTTCTTTTTTCAACAACTTACAGGATGCAAAGCCACGAGGTAATGTATCTCTTTCTAGTTATGTAGTGGTAGTTTTTGATGTGTGACAACAAGCAATTTTTGGAAAACTTAGCATCATAGTTTTGTTGCTGTATATCTCTACTTACAGCCCGGTGCTCTAAGATGTGTCTGAATAATATAAATTTGCTCTAGTTTTAATTGTCTTGTTCCCGAAGTTGAGTATCCAGGCCAGTCCAGCCCTGTCCGACCCGACCGCGAAGCTAAGGAATAGCATTTATAGATAACCTATTTTGATGCTATTAAACTCATCTTAAAGTGTGTATTTCCATCAGGCATATATCTAAAAGTGAGACTTTTTTGTAATTACTTAGAAACTCCTCACAGTCCCTTAAAAGAAGATCCTGATATGTCATTAATCAATAATAAATAGACCGATGAGTAACTGGACTGTCAGCTCTCCGTCTGTCTGCCTTTGTTCTGGTGATCAGACGGTGTTTCAGAACAATGACAGACTGTCTGATGACTTCCACGTCCTCATCACAGCAGAAGTTTGAATGTAGAAATGGTCTCATCAGAGACTTTAGCAGAAGAGCTGAGCTGAGACAAACACTGGTCTGTTTCAGGAGAGCACTGACCCTGCTGAGGTCTTCAGGTGCCTCTGCTCTCCTGCTCGGCTTCGCTTCACTTCAGGAGGTTGCATGTTGGTCAGTTGCAGCTTTGCTCCTCTCATCTCCAGCTGTCTTAAGGACTGGACTGAAGGACCTCAGGCCAACAGTGTTTAGGGAAACATCACACCCACTTTTGGAGAAGCTCCTGGAGCTCCTCAGACTTTGAGCAGGTTAAAAGTGGCCAAGAAAAACAGTGTTTTGGACTTAAAATGGTGTGGCATAATTAAACCCATCTGGACTCACAGGGAGAGAGGGGAGGGCGTGACTGTCGGGACAAACTGATGATTTAAGAAAGTTTGGTGTGTCATATTTGTCATCAATCAATCAATCAATCAATCAATCTATCAATCAATCTTTATTTGTATAGCGCCAATTCATAACAAGTGTTATCTCAAGACACTTAGAGCATAAAGGTCTTCATGTTATGGATACACATATATGCGTAGATACATATATACATATAAAAATACAGATATACATATATATACAAATATATACATCCAACACCAACATGAATCCAAATAGCCAATCATGAATCCCTCCATCATGGCTCAAGAAAAAACCTTCTGTTAAGCAGCAGGAAATCTTGAATGTGGATCCCAGTCTCATGATGAACAGCAAATCCACACCATGCTGTGTTGGTGTGAGGGTGAAGGAAGGGAGGTAAGAGGAGACAAGTGGACTAAAGTAAGAACTAAAGTTAGAGACAGGTCCATGAACCATAGACCTGTCGTCTGATTTATTAGAGGTTAGCCTCTTGAGATGCTACATCTGGTTTTCCGGAGGGTTCTCATATCTGAATGGTTGTGGTGATAATTTTTTAGAAGTATAAGCAATGATATTCTTAGTGAAAATAAGAATTTATGGTAGTGATGAACTCATGGGTGCCCAGACCACAAGGTCATTCCTACCATATTTGTCTCTGTTAAGTATAAATGTGTTAAAGGCCTCTTGAGATGTGACATCCCATTTTCAGAGGGACCTCATGACTATGTGGTGATAAATATAGATACTATAGATGTATCAACCATAGATAGAGAGATCATGCTAATATCTACATTAACAGCTATAATGATAATGAACTGGGGTGTTCCTAATGAAATGTCCAAATATGTGTCATGTTTGTAGTTGTAGTTATGCCTGCTGTCACCTCAGACAGCTTAGCTTATACTGACATGGTGTTTTTCAGAGTGTTTGGAAACAGAAGCTTTAAAACGTATCCAGATGATGATGGGATGACCATTCAGTCACTCACTTTATGGGGGCAGGTTCTGCTCCTGAGGGCTGAAGTTCATGATGCAGACCAGCTCTTACTCTCAGAGAGAGGCCCAACATCTCCTCCATGATAGTTTTTCTCTGTTACCTCTGCTGAATAGAGAAGTTTTTGTTACTGTTTGTCTGTGTGTTGTCTGGATGAAATCTTCTGGGGATGTTGGTCATGGCACAAATTATACTAATAATTATACAATTATTAGTATTTGTATGATCTGAAGACAGAAACAGATTTGGGATTTCTTCATGGATTTGCTCAAATTAAAAGAAAGGACAGTCCATTCATCATCAAAGTCAAAGGCAGCTGCTTCAGCTCCATGTGAGGCTACAGTTTACAGCGCCTACATCTGTGCCCATCTGTGATTAAAGTTTGCTGCTTGTTGCTGCTGCACAGACTTTCCACATGTTAGCATGTATGATGCTTCTGTGTTTTTACCCCTTCACCCCAGTTTGATCACCCTGGCCCTAAGAACTTGTCCACTCTGTCTCTGTCTCTGTGCACGGCGGTCTGCAGTCGCCTCGCTAACGCTGTGAGCTCTGTGCCAAAGCTGTGGCCCTTCTTCAGCTCTTGAGCTAAACCACTGGGTGCTGTTGATTCATAAACCTCTCCTTGGACTGTGGAGGAGCACCTGTGCCTTCACTCTTGTGCACTTTATCACCTAAATGAGCCGAATGAGTCTGCTGCCCCCACAGAGAGGAGAGTGATACAGACTGAACTGAAAATGTCAGAACTCGTTTCATTAAAAACTTTTGTTCGATTTTACTCACAAGGCAGCGAGAATCTTCTGAATAATGCCGGTGTTTTTACATTGTTACTATCCAGTCCTTTGCCATATTTATTGTTTTGGTTTCTTATTTATTGCCTTAAACTTTTACCATGAATTTGTATTTACTTTGTCATATGCCGCCGACCTTTTGGCCAGGTCACCTTTGTAAATAAGATCCTGATCTCAGTGGGATTTATCTGGTTAATTAAGATTAAATAAAAAATGAAAGACAAACAGCCACAATGGACAGACATCCAGAGAGACCTGATCTGTCTCCTGATGACCTTCAGTACTTCATCAAGTTACTTTTAAAATTACATGGACTTGTGTTTTTGTTGTTTTTAACAGATTGAGGAGGAAGGTCTTTTTTATTTTTGGTAAACACCTCGGAGAAACCATTGCTGGTGCTCTGAAAAATGAGACCAACAGATCAGCAGATGTTTATGAGAAACAGAAGAGGAGAGGAGAGCTCCTCTGTGTGAGGCCTCACTGTGAGTAACTGATTAGATTCATCTTGTCTTCTTAGAACATAAGTGTTTTCGTGTTCTTTTGTTAAGACAAAAAGGTATGGTTTACCTTGACATGTTTTGACGTAACTCTGCCGTCTTCTTCAGAAGCTGTCATCCTGACAGCTGTGACGTGTCTTTTTATCGCTGGCTACTACCGGAAACAGCTGATAAAAAAGACACGTCACAGTGTCAGGATAAATGTTAGCCTGAGAGCCCGCTTCCTGCATCAGAGGAAATCAGCTCATCAACTTTGATGCAAATATGTGAAGAGCAAAAAGGGCCTCATGTGAACCACACAACCACAAAACAGTACCATCCCACCCAGAGTTAAATGTGCAGGAGTGAAACGCCCTGGCACAGGTGAAGCTGCGTCCCCCGTTCATCCATACAGAAAATGTTAAACCCTCCCCGAGGGCACATGTCAACCCTACAGCCTTACACAACAGCCTTAATCTGACGGATTATAAGGCTGCCACCAATCACCATGCTCCCCAGCTCGCAACCACATATGCCCTGACACTACACACACACCACACACACACCACACACACACACACACGCGCGTGCCATCTAAAACACAGTTTATTGTAAAAGGCAGAGGAATGGTTGGAGGGTGCTTCTTTAGTTCTTTAGTGCCTCCAAACTTCTTCGCTGTGGTTCTTCAGTCAGTCTTTGTGGACGTGTCTGTAATATTTGGAGCTTTATGCTTTTATCAAAACTCTTAAGCTCAGAGCATTTTCTGTAAAAGTCAATGTTCACAATTTACACACAAAAACCTCTGAAATTTACATGAATTTACTGATAGATTTACATAAATCTCTTTCATTTTCAGGACAGGGCTCTGGGACCAGCCCCAGGGTAGTGACCTGACTGTACGATCTTTAGACTGATAACAGAAGTGAATGCACTTTGCTCTTTTATGATTACAGATTATCATTTGGGTCTGGCAGCACATATTTAAGGAAATGCTTTTTCTCACATTCAGTCATATCATTTGAAGTTTGACAGGTTTCTCTATGAAGATGAGAAAGTAAAGATGAAACTGGAAAAGTTAAAGGAGACATATCATGCTGATGCATGATTTAATACTTACATATAATATAATAAACTTGAAAACAAGACCTTACACCCCCTTAATTTTCAAAAAATTAGATATTGTATTTTTTCTGATATCCTAGAACGAGATTTGATGCCTCTGAAAATAGGTCATTGCGAGATGTCCGCGAGATTTCAAACGTCATGATGATACGAGGTACCTTTATTTTTATTGGAGTAATCTGATAAAACACTTCCTCCTCTGTGATGTCCGTTAGCCACAAAACCGTCACCGAGGAACACATCCACCAGCAGGGGTATAAAACTCCCTAGCTCACACTCCCTCATTACCAGCTCTGGCCTGTAGGGGGACTCAATACGCGGTCGCTGCATTGAGCCTGCCGGAAAATACAGTAGAAGAAGTAGGACAGGCTGGCTCAACCCCCAATAGAACTGACCAATCAGAGCACAAAGGGCTGTGACGTTGCGAGGTAACTTTAGGTCATCCTTGAGACCGAGCATTTCAACAAGAGCTTGATAATGGCCTAAAATGAGGATTTTGAGAACGCTATTGTGGGGCAATGAAGGAACTAAATGACTTGTACTGAGGGCAGAAATGCTTTACAGGCATCCTAGTCTGGCATAGTGAAAAGGAGAAACAAGCATGATATGTCCTCTTTAAGATGTTATAGAGGAGATGTTGAAAGTTCAGCACTGAAACATTCAGTTTCTGAGAAGTCTGAGCTTCCACTGAAACATTCAGACTATTCAGGTCTATTAATAGAGCCAACATGGACTGTAAATTATTCAGAGTTCAGAGGAATGAGTTTCTCCCAAAATTTGGATCTCCATTTTTCCAGCAACATAAAACTGGCTGGTAACTTCTTATGAGATTAAAAATTATGGGTTAATTCATGTATGAACTTTCAGTTGCACTGTAAATACTTTACACTAACACTAATAAACAGAAGTTTCTGCTCCTGGAAGTGCTTCGTATGCAGGTTTAATAAAAACAAGCAACACATGCTGAAAATATGCAGCTACCAGACGAGATGTTTACCAAGAAGTGAAAAGCTCAGAGAGTTGTTGCTGTTGACACGATGCATCATCTCTGTTGGTTGAGATACAAGAAGGAAAAATGTCTGTTAAATGTTGCCGAGCAGAGCAGAACAGCTCGAGTGTTTTTCCAACTGGTCACAAGTCTTGAGTCTGGGCTTTGAGGCTTTTGAAAAGGAAAAAAACACAAAATAAAAAAGGGAATCATAAGGAGAGCAGTGGCTTTATGGACAGTTCACGTGTATAATCATGGTGGCTGTTGTTTCTGACTGGTCTGCTATGTGATTGGTCAGCTCAGTCCATGTTTCCAGTGGCACTGCATGCTCTGTGCTGACCACCCCCAACCATGAGCTTAAAGCTGGTGCTGAGACATGAGGAGGTCCCAGTGCCAGAGATTTCTAGTCTTGTGCATAGAAGTACTGTAACACATAGATAAGATATGTATCAAATGAAATAGCATACAAAACCTGTGTAAGCACAAAATGGACAGACCAACAAACAGAAGCAAAGACTTGGGGCTCTAATTTCATAGACCAGGCGCACCTGCCCTGCGCCACCTCTAAGCAGCACCAACAGGGTGTGTCCAGCGCACTTTGCAAGTTTCTTGCAGTGAGAGGCAGGCTTCAAGCGCAGAGAGGCGCACCCACGCCTCCGTCCCTGCCCCTCTGCACAAGTGCCAGAGAGGGAGGAGAAAAGGTGTGAGTGGGTTTAACACAGTCGAGTGCTGTCTTCACCAATCAAATGACCGCCTCTCCTTGCCTTTAAATACATTGCGGTTGGCGCAGCATCTGATTGGTCTGAATGATCCGCAGCACAGTGTGCTGGAAAGACCCGTAACGGTCAGAGTAGCTGTCACTTCAGCAACTGGGAGAACAGATTGACCATCGGGCGCGCATCGGAGGCCACGGAGCACCGTGTTGGCCAGCTCCCGGGACAGATGTAATCTGTTCCTTTGTCATTAATAGGAGTACAAAATTAAGAGACAGTTACACAGCAGCTGCTTATCCATTCATAATGCTTGTGATCCACTTGCACTCCTGGTTTGTCATCGCCAAATAGCAGAGCCTTTAGTGATATACTGTATACTCTCCCGGTGTCTCCGCCTCATCCTCCTTACAATAATGTACTCCATCTTTTTAGATCACGTTAAAAATAAAGACTAAAACAGAGGAGTATGGGAAATCACAGGTAAATCCTGAGTGACATACATTTATTTTATCTCCTTTTTCTTCGTCTTTTTTCTCCCTCTTTTCTTTGAATTTAATGAAATGAGAGAAGCCAGATATATACTCAGTATCAGATGTTAAGGCTGTTTATTGTTGACTTGTAAGATATGCATCAAACTTCCAGCTGCCGTCAGGTTAAGTTTCCATTATGACAAACGGCTTTAATCCGACGTCAGATGTGACGGGACAGTTAATATAGATACAAATGTATATGCTGGTTCAGACAGTTACATTAAATAGTGATTGCTGTGATTGTTAATTGCATTAAAATGTGCCTGACACTCTGGAAACCTGCCTCTGAGGCTTTGTTGGCGTCGTGCACATGTGCGCCTGTCAACAAATTACAGCTGCGGAGGGTGCGCTTCGCCTGCGCCGAGACTAGACCAGGTTGGAGCTGACGAGCTTTCAGTGCACTTTCTGCACTGTATTTTGCACGAAAATGCCAACATGAATCTGCCGTCACCTCCCCCTGGTGTGCCGTCACACCCATCTCTGCGCAGATGGTCTACCAAATTGTCAAATTGGCTGCGCACGGTGGTGCCAAATTAACACTGCGCGGGGTGCGCCAGGCTCTGCACACCCTGCGCTGCGCCATGAAATTAGGGCCAATAACCTCCTTGGCAGAGGAAACAGGAGGCACACAGACCTCAGAGCAGTCTGTGGGTTTAAAGGTGCATTTCCACAGCCAGCATCGACTCGTCTCTATTCTTGTAATTCATGACTTTTGAGTGTGGATCTCACCTGGAGCTGTTTATGTTTTCTCATACAGAGATTTTGTCATAGAGATGAGTGCCTCATATAGAAGCTGCATGTCAGGAGCATCAACACTAAAGTCTCAGTTTGCCTGCAGTCGGACCAATCAGAGTCTTTACTGAGACAGAGATGAGGCACTGAAGCAAACCTGAGCCAGACTGAGCCAGAACTGGTACCATCAGAGCCTGAGAGAGGACGAGCCTCCCTCCTCTCACACATCACATGTTCTCAGTGGAGCCTCGGGGACACACTGAGGAGGAAAGCTGTTATCAGGTCAGGAGAAAGCACACACACACACACACACACACACACACACACACACACACACACACACACACACATAGGCATCAGGCTCTCATGGGTCTATTTTTAGAGCACAGATGAATGAACTGGAGCAGAGCAGAAAACACACACACCTACAAACACATGAACACGTGAACAGTCCGTCTGCCTCACTGCACAACCTGCACACAGCCCATACTGCACAGATGGTCCAGTCAGCTGCTGGAGGTGTGAGTCATGATGACGGCAGCACACTGATGATGTCACAGATGAGTGCAGCAAGGTGGAAGCGAGAAGATGATGTCAGAGTCGAGGACGGTGTCAACAAGAATGACATTAAGTTATAACATTAAGCTATTCAGTTTAGGATACATCAAGGAATGTTTTAACAAAGAGAGGGATGTAAATTTAAGAACACGTGGTAACATAAGGTTATTATTATTGAATGATCGTTCTGTCACATTCATTATGAGCCAATTAGATTATGTAGAAGGTGGGCTGTCTACTACTGCTGTCTAAAGGATCTAACCTGGGCCATTTTGTAAACCAAACTCTCAGTAACACAAGTAAATGGAGCAAAAATATCCTTCCAGAAGTTTGTAGTGTTACTTGTTGCAGACAGATCAGAATGATTTGATGTTTGATTGGCCTGTAATGAACATCAGGGGAAACTTTTAGACATTTATTTTTAACTGAAGTGTTACATGTGCAGAGTGAAAACTGTGATTACTTCTTGTCTTATGCCTGCTGCTCCTCTGTGGCAACAACTCAAATATCTTCACAGATACTGATAGCATGACAGCCAGAAAATAAACTTTGAAGTCTGTCAGCATAATCAACATCTGTTGAACTACTGTATGAGAGAACATTTTAAAAAATCATATTTTAAATGTACTTTTTCTTCTATTCATGCCTACACCTCAAATGTCCCTCATCTTGTGTTAGTGGCAGCATCAACATGCCTACACACCGAATGTGGCGCGAGCGTCCTCGGGCATCACTCTCCATGTAAAGTGAATGTCCAGCTGTGGTGGGGGGGGGCTAACCCTCCTTGTTCAAAGGCGACTACTTCACCTGGCCTTCGTAGTCAAAGTTTAAAAAAGTTGATCTTTTCAGGCAATGTTGTGTGTGGCTGTGCGGCAACAGCCAATCAGTGCGTGTGCATGTGTGGCAGACAGTTTATACCAGACTACAGAGTAACGACTTATGTCCCTGTGAAAACATGAGCCAGTGACACATTAGTTCCACCTGGATGGACCTCAGAGAGCTGACAGACGATAATCTGCAGGCATCAGCTGCAGAGATTTGTGTTTGATAAGTGAATGAAAAGGACACAGCTGGAATAATGCTGATTAAACATCCTATGATATGATATAAGATATGACCGATACAGCTCGAGCGGACGTGACGTCACCAAGCCACAGAGACGGGTGACGGTGACCAAAATTAGACATTTATGGTCACTCGACACGACTTCAAAGTGATTTCTATCGCACAATCTGTGTGAATGCAGCTTTAAGGTGCGTTCACACCGCAAGCGACCCAGCTACCAAAGTCGTAGCGTCGCGCGTCCATAAATACCTGTTTGGTCGCCGTTGGCGTCGGCCGTCGGTCGGTGACGTCACGTCCGCTCGAGTTTTACCGAGATCATATCATATATCCCATAATAGGATGTATAAGTGGACATTATTCCAGCTGTATCCTTTTCACTCACTTATCAGACACAAAACTCTGCAGCTGATGATGCAGCACCATCCTCTGTGAGTTTACCGCGGTCCGTCTGCAAATGTCCTCAGTGAGATTAGTTCCGCCTAGACGGAAGTCATCCGCCTTGTAGTCCGGATGAATAACAGCACCATCACACGTACACACACCGCTGATTGGCTGATGCCACCCAGCCACACATGACATCGCCTAAATAGATCAACTTTTTTTTTACTTTGACATCGCGCGACGAGTGAAGTGGTCGTCTTGTCGCCGGCTGTCGCGGGAGGGTTAGCCCCGCCCCATCGCGGCTGTACATTGACTTTGCATGGAGAGTGATCGCCGAGGTAGTACAGGTAGCGTCCGGTGTGAACGCACCTTTAGAGTGACTGACCAGCTCCTCTTTCATAACTTTTGTAACATCATGAAATAGATGTGACTGCAGTTTGGGAGTGTATGTGTACGTGCAGAGGTCAAGGCAACACTGAGCATTTTTACCCACAGGGATGCAAAGCTGTGGTGTCAACTTTTTATCATAAGATTAACGAAGCATGTTATTAAATAATAAATCCTCCAGATTCCATGGACATAAATCAATCAATCAATCAATCTTTATCTGTATTGCGCCAATTCATAACAAGTGTTATCTCAAGACACTTTACAATAGAGCATAAAGCTCCTCATTTTATGGATACACATATATGCATAGATACATATATACATATAAAAATACACATATACATATATATACAAATATATCCATCCAACACCAACTTGAATCCATATAGCCAATCATGAATCCCTCCATCATGGCTCAAGAAAAAACCTTCTGTTAAGCAGCAGGAAATCTTGAATGTGGATCCCAGTCTCAAGATGAACAGCAAATCCACACCATGCTGTGTTGGTGTGAGGGTGAAGGAAGGGAGGTAAGAGGAGACAAGTGGACTAAAGTAAGAACTAAAGTTAGTGACAGATCCATGAACCATAGACCTGTCGTCTGATTTATTAGAGGTTAGCCTCTTGAGATGCTACATCTGGTTTTCAGAGTCTAAATGCATGAATTCTTCGCCCAAAAATAAAAACAGGTGTTAGTGCAGTAAACCGTGTGTGTGTGTGCGTGTGTGTGTGTGTGTGTGTGTGTGTGTGTGTGTGTTAGTCATGCTAATGAGAGGTGAGGAGTTATCCCTCAAACCTCCATCTTCTCATCCATGTATCTTCTCCATACTGTAGACAAAGTTGGCCTCTCTATCCAGAGCTCTGGTGTCAGTCTAAATGTCATTTCTGAAGGAAAAGTATGTATTCAAATCTTAAACAAAATCAAAGAGTTTAAAAGCCAGAAGCTTGTAATTACTGAGACAAATAATCTACAAACTTCAGATCAAATCAGAGCAGATGAGCTGCACAGGAACGAGCTCCACAGAGATGAGCTCCACAGAGACGAGCCATGACTGCTGTTTCTAAACCGTGAACAAAGTCTGCCCGGCGACTTTCACATCAGAGCTGCTCTGGTGGCACCAAAAAAGATCTCAGGAAAATTACAGGGGAGCATTTTGCAGGATAAATATAAAACTTAGAGACAAGCTGAAGCTGACTCTCACTGCTTTAAGAGGTGGACAGTGATTTACATTGTGCTTTGTTGTTTTCATATTTTATGTTCTTAATTGACTGTAGGCACAGATCTGAGGAATCAAAGTCTGATTTGATGTAACATGTTTTCTGACCACTTTGGTTTGGTACAGATCTGTACAATACATTTTCATATGCTGTGAATAAAGTTCTGTGTCCTGTTACAGTCATCGTGAACGTAATCTCCCTGTGCTTGGCACCGTGCAAAGAAGGTTTTTTGGATGAGCACGGGCTCAGCCTAATGTTTTTGTAGTCACTTAAAGGTGCTGTGAGGAGAATCTATTACCGGCAACGTAAAGACTCTGCTACCCATGAGCACGCGCGGCGTCGTGGCATTCCAGTAACCTCTGAACTGGGAGTGACATCATCTCCGACATCGGTGTTCCAGTTGAAGTCAGAAAAAAACATGTCGAACTACCAGGCTATTGTTAGCTGTTGTTAACACGCCCTGCGTTGTTGTTCACAAATATCACATGAAGAATGTGATTATCACTATGGCAGCATTTTTGTAAATATAAGTCTAACAATACTATGTATACAGCTGATCTAGAGTGACACACCCCAGTCAGAAGTGCAAATAAATGGATTATTACAGGAGCTAAATAACTGTTCACACTGGGGGCATCCATCTTCCATTGTCAACTCAGGGGTGGAGAGGTTTCACCGAGTTCCCGGTAGGAAATTCAGACTTCAGGGGACGTTCCAGTTGCAGTTTCCTACTCGGAACTCAGAAATTCCTACTTCTGACTACAACTGGAACGTACCAAAGACGTGTCCCAAGCCAAAGCGTGTGTTTGTTGCGATGCTAATGAATGCAGCTCAGACCTTCCTCAGAACTCGGCATTGCTTTACAACTTCTTTTTTTAACAACTTACAGGATGCAAAGCGACGAGGTAATGTATCTCTTTCTAGTTACGTAGTGGTAGTTTTTGATGTGTGACAACAAGCAATTTTTGGAAAACTTCGTATTTGTCATGGTCCTGTCTGTCAAGTCCTTGTTTTGTCTCCGTGTTTCATGTTTTATGTTCACTTCCGGTTTTATTTTGGTGACTCACGTTTCTTTCTTGTCTTCACAGGTTTACTTCCTTGTTCCGGCTTGTCACACCCGCTCCCTGATTGTTCCTTTCCAGCTGTTTCCAATCCCACTCATTACGTCTTGTATTTAACCTCCTGTCTCCCTTTGTCCTGTGCCGTATTGTTTGTACACTTTGTCGCTCTCTAGGCGTTCTTATCTTATCACAGTCTGATCTCGACCCCCTTTGTCTCAAGCTCGTTTTTCTGCCTCATCCTAGTCTATTCTTGTCTGCCTGATTTTTGACTGCCTTTCATGCATGCCCCTGCTCTGTCTGACTTCCACCTTCGTGTGCCGAACCTTGCCTGGATTGAGAATCTCCTTTGGTGTTTTGAACTTTGGACTGTTTAATAAACCTTGCTTTTTGAACCACGGACCTGTCTCCTGTTGCATTTGATTGCCCTGTCCTAGTTTCTGATAGGACAATCCGGCCACCATTATGCAACCAGCGGAGGAGCAACCCATACGTCTGGCGCTCCAGAGTATGGGTAAAAGATTAGCTCACCAAGAAGAACAGATTTCGGCCTTGTTTGCTCACACCAAGGAGTTACACACAGGACTCCATGTTGGCCAACCTTCAGCTCCAGTTGAGTAACGTCACCACTGCCCTCCAGAGGGAGCCAGAGACCACGGCTGCCACCCTGACTCCTGACCCCCACCCTCCTGAAGAGGTTCATCCGGGTACTACGGCAGACACGACTGCAGCCACTTACGCCTCATCATGCCATCAGTTGTCCAGACCAGAAAAGTTTGCTGGAGACTCAGGTGAAGTCAGACCGTTCCTTACACAATGTGAGCTTCATTTTGAAATGCAGTCAGCCGCTTTCCCCACTGAAAAATCGAACGTAGCATTCATGATTTCTCACCTCACTGGTAGAGCGGAGAAATGGGCCACTGCAGAGTGGAGTTGCCACTCCGAGATTTGTTCTTCACAAGAAGTTTTTTCCAAAGCCCTTCTCCAAGTTTTTCAACCTTCCGCTTCAGGCAGAGAGGCAGCACGAACTTTGCTGGGGTTGAAACAAGGAAACAGACGTGTCACAGACTACGCATTGAATTCCGCACACTATCAGTCGAGTGTGGCTGGAATACAGCAGCCCTCACGGACGCTTTTGTTAAAGGTCTTAACTATCGAGTTAAAGAGGCTAAGATTCCGCTCGAATTACCTGAACAACTCGACCCACTCATCGCCCTGGCTGTCCGGGTGGACAATCGTTTGGTGGACCAAGAGAGGGAGAGAGGCAGACCTCGGGCCCGCACCTCACCGCTGGGAGGCTCACTCCTCTGTTCCATCCCTTCATGAGAGGTTCTCCGCTTCTACAGCCACTCAACCCATGCCTACTACACCCTCAAGACTCCCCGTCGAGGAGCCCATGCAGCTGGGGCGCACGCGCCTCAGTCCCGAGGAACGCCAACGCCGACACAGAGATGGAAGATGCTTTTACTGCGGTATGTTGGGACATGCTGTTGCTGAATGTCATGTCAAGGGTGCCCAGAGACCTGCCTCACAGCCCTTAAGGGTGAGTCATAGTGTCACGATCAACAATCCTGCTCTGTTTGAACCTCTGTTAACTTTACACACTAGCACTGACTGTGTAAAAATTAATGCCTTCATTGACTCTGGATCAGATGCTAATTTAATTCATCCCTCTCTCGGAGACTTAACCTCCGACTTTTTCGTCTCCCTCTCCCACTCGACGTTAGAGCCGTTGATGGCTCAAGACTGGGTAGAGTTTCACACTGTACACAGTCAGTAGAAATTGTGTTTCCTGATTCTCATCAAGAACAAATTAGTTTCCATGTACTCTCGGACATGACACATGATATAATTCTTGGGCACCCTTGGCTAGAACAGCACAACCCCAGACTGGACTGGACCTCTGGACAGGTCCTCGCTTGGGGACCCCAGGGTGTAAGGATAAATGTTTTGTACCTCAACGCAAAATATCTAAAGACACTCACCTGGATTTAAGTAATGTCCCAGAATGTTACCATGACTTAGAGGAGGTTTTCAGTAAAACCAAGGCTACTAGTCTGCCTCCTCACCGTGATTATGACTGTTCTATTGACCTGCTTCCCGGAACCACGCCCCCGCGTGGCAGACTTTATTCTCTTTCTGTTCCTGAACGACAGGCCATGGACAAATACATCGAGGAGTCGCTGGCTGCTGGGATCATCAGACCCTCCTCGTCACCTGCTGGGGCTGGATTCTTCTTCGTCTCGAAAAAAGATAAGTCTCTCAGGCCTTGTATTGACTATTGGGGCATTAATGACATTACTATTAAGAATAGGTATCCACTTCCCCTCATTTCTTCAGCTTTTGAGTTGTTAGATGGAGCCAAGGTTTTTACCAAACTCGATCTACGTAATGCCTACCATCTAGTTCGAATCAGGGAAGGGGATGAATGGAAAACGGCTTTCAACACCCCCAGGGGACACTATGAATATTTAGTTATGCCTTTCGGCCTCACCAATGCCCCGGCTGTTTTTCAGAATCTGGTTAATGACGTCCTACGTGATATGTTAAATTCTTTTGTCTTTGTCTATCTAGATGACATCTTGATTTTCTCCCCTGATGAGGATTCTCACCGCACTCATGTTCGCAAGGTCCTGCAGAGATTGTTGGACCACCAGCTTTATGTGAAAGCAGAGAAGTGCGAGTTTCACAAACCTACAGTCTCTTTCTTGGGGTTTGTATTGTCTGAGGGGGAGATCCAGATGGATCCGGAGAAGATTCAGGCAGTCATTGATTGGCCCACTCCTACCTGTAGAAAGGAGGGACAAAGATTTCTAGGTTTTGCTAACTTTTACAGAAAATTTATCCGGAACTATAGCAGTCTAGCAGCACCCCTTCATGAGCTAACTTCCCCACAGAAATCTTTCGCTTGGTCTGAGCAGTGTAAATCAGCGTTTTCTGAACTCACCGCCCCATCCTCTGCCCCCCTGAAACTGATAGGCAGTTTATTGTTGAGGTTGATGCTTCTGATATTGGGGTGGGGGCCGTTCTTTCTCAGATTAGCTCAGTTGATGGCAAGCTACATCCCTGTGCGTTCTTTTCTAAAAAACTCACCTCTGCTGAACAAAACTACGATATTGGGGATAGAGAGCTTCTAGCTGTTAAGATGGCCTTGGAAGAGTGGAGGCACTGGTTGGAGGGGACCTCGCAGCCTTTTTTAGTCTGGACAGATCACAAGAACTTAGATTATTTGAAAACCGCTAAGAGGCTAAACTCCCGCCAAGCTAGGTGGTCTCTATTCTTTAGTCGATTTAATTTCACCATGTCTTTCCGCCCAGGCTCTAAAAACATCAAGGCTGATAGTCTGTCCAGAAATTTTGGTCATGTTACTAAGGATCCTGAACCCAAGACCATTTTACCCAGCTCTTGCTTTGTCTCTGCCCTTACGTGGGACATTGAGTCCCGAGTCATGCAAGGCCTGGGAGATATCCAGACCCCAGCAGAGTGTCCCCAGAACAAACTGTATGTTGTACCTAGTCTCAGAGGTGAAGTCATTCATTGGGCCCATACCCTGAAAACTGCCTGTCATCCTGGAATCACTAAAACAACTCACCTCATTAGCCAAAGGTTCTGGTGGCCATCTATGAGGTCTGATATTTCTAGTTATGTTGCTGCCTGCTCTGTTTGTGCCGCTAACAAGTCTGCCTCACAGAAACCCATGGGACTACTCAACCCTCTACCCATCCCAAAGCGACCCTGGACCCACATATCATTGGACTTTGTCACTGGACTACCCCCTTCTGCAGGTAACACCACGGTCTTGACCGTGGTGGACCGGTTCTCAAAGATGGTACATTTCATTCCCTTAACCAAGCTCCCTTCAGCCAAGGAGACAGCAGAGACTCTGTTTCACAATGTTTTCAGGATCCATGTTTTCCCGGAGGACATCGTCTCGGATAGGGGTCCTCAATTCATCTCCCTGTTTTGGAATGAGTTCTGTGGTTTGCTGGGGGCCTCTGTGAGCCTGTCATCGGGGTTCCATCCTCAGTCCAACAGGCAGACAGAGAGGCTCAACCAGGAGCTGGAGACTGGTCTTTGTTGCCTAGCCTCCAAAGATCCGGAGACCTGGTCATCAAAGCTCATCTGGGTCGAGATGGCCCACAACACCCTGCCCACCACAGCCACTGGTATGTCCCCCTTCCACGTATCCCATGGTTACCCACCCGTCATGTTCCCGTCCTCGGATTTGGAGCCCACTGTTCCATCTGCACTCGCTCTGGTGAGGAGAAGCAAGAGAGCCTGGGAGCGAGCCAGGAGTCAGCTGTGTCAATCTGAGAGCTACAAGAGAGCGGCTGACGTCAAACGCACCCCCGCTCCCAAGTACAAGGTCGGCCAGGAGGTCTGGCTGTCAACCCGTAATCTGCCTCTCAGAGTGGCCTCAAGAAAGCTCGCCCCCAGGTTTGTGGGTCCCTTTCCTGTTTCCAAGATCATCAATCCTGTCAGTGTTCGCCTCAAGCTGCCCAAAGCCATGCGTGTTCATCCCAGCTTCCATGTCAGCCAAGTTAAGCCTGCCAAGACCAGCACTCTGTGCCCTCCGACCACGCCCACTCCACCCGCCCGGATCATCGATGGGGACCCCGTCTACACTGTGAGAAAGCTGCTAGCTGCTCGACGTAGGGGATGAGGCCTTCAGTACCTGGTCGACTGGGAGGGTTACGGACCAGGGGAACGCTCGTGGGTGACTTCTCATTTCATCATGGACCCCTCGTTGATCACGGAATTCCACGCCTCCCATCCTGATGTTCCTGGGCCGTCAGGAGTCGGCCCTTGAGGGGGGGTACTGTCATGATCCTGTCTGTCAAGTCCTTGTTTTGTCTCCGTGTTTCATGGTTTATGCTCACTTCCGGTTTTATTTTGGTGACTCACGTTTCTTTCTTGTCTTCACAGGTTTACTTCCTTGTTCTGGCTTGTCACACCCGCTCCCTGATTGTTCCTTTCCAGCTGTTTCCAATCCCACTCATTACCTCTTGTATTTAACCTCCTGTCTCCCTTTGTCCTGTGCCGTATTGTTTGTACACTTTGTCGCTCTCTAGGCGTTCTTATCTTATCACAGTCTGATCTCGACCCCCTTTGTCTCGACCTCGTTTTTCTGCCTCATCCTAGTCTGTTCTTGTCTGCCTGATTTTTGACTGCCTTTCGTGTATTATCCTGCTCTGTCTGACTTCCACCTTCGTGTACCGAACCTTGCCTGGATTGAGAATCTCCTTTGGTGTTTTGAACTTTGGACTGTTTAATAAACCTTGCTTTTTGAACCACGGACCTGTCTCCTCTTGCATTTGGTTGCCCTGTCCTAGTTTCTGATAGTATTGTAGTTTTGTAGCCGGCTATATACGGCTACTTACAGCCCGGTGCTCTAAGACGTGTCTGAATAATATAAATTTGCTCTAGTTTTAATTGTCTTGTTCCTGAAGTTGAGTATCCAGGCCAGTCCAGCCCTGTCCAACCCGACCGCGAAGCTAAGGAATATCATTTATAGATAACCTATTTTGATGCTATAAAACTCATCTTAAAGTGTGTATTTCCATCAGGCATATATCTAAAAGTGATACTTTTTTGTAATTACTTAGAAACTCCTCACAGTCCCTTTAACCAAGGAAAATGATGTTTCACATGGGCTCTGTATCATTGTCACAGCTAATCAAGGCAACATCTGACATCTTGACAGAAAATCCAAAGTCTCATATTTCCTCTTTTTCTTTCTCTCTTTTAGGTTTAGTTAGCTACAGTTTGGCTACTTTGATTCCTGACAGTCACTGATGTTCTGCAAGTGCATCAATCCCAAGCCTAAACAAACCAAGAGACAAGCTTAAAGAAGAAGGAGGTTGTTTTATTGGGAGATAAACATGAGAAGTAGGAAACTCCTTTGCCTGAGCATGTGTTGTAGTGCTGTTAGCTTTAGCATTGAGCTAACATTACATCTTGCTACAAATGCTACACCATAGCATTTGGATGGATGAATAAAGATATGCTGCATGTTTGTTTCATGTTTTGTCCTGAATGTTTCCATCAGCAGATCAGCCATGAGGTACCACAGAGATATCAGACATTTCTGTTAGAGACATTTTCTCTTGTATTTTTTAGTCTCATCATCTTTAACAATGATTTTTGGACATCTGTGAGCTCCACATGTCTCAAAGCTTCTGTGTATACAGCCAGAACTGGAGGGAGTCCCTCTTTGACACATGTTTGAGTAATGATGGAAAAGAAGAGGAAAACAGCCGATAGCATTTACTGAAGACCAGGGACACCTACAGGCTGGAGATGATGCTCTCAGGTATGTTGAAGATGTCTACCATCAGTCTTTAAAATATTGCTGCAGTGCTTCCTCTTAAGTTTTTGCTTCAGACATGTTTGTGTAGATGGATAGATGACTTTGCACATCAGGTATTCCTGAATAAAAATATTTTTCCTTTTTTGAATCTCAGATCTTTTTAATAAGGTCACTATATATTAAATGAAAAAGAAAAATACATGTTTTTAGCACATTACATGCAAAGTACAGTTTTGATGTTTGTGTTGTTAGTCTGTAAATGAACTGGAGGTTATTAACTATCACCTCCACACCAGTGGCGGCTGTTGGTCAGTCAAGGAGGGGAAGCTAATTTTTTCCCGTCCTACGTCATAAATTTGTTTATTTATTTAAATGTAAATTCTACCCTCTGTTCCTTTTCAGTAAAATGATCTGTGACCCTGTCATACCCATAGACTGTAAAAACTATGGACGCCATGATGCTAGGCTATAATTGAAGCCGCCACGAAAACTGCTCCCCCTGGTGACTGGCTGCAGTATAGGTCAAATCTCCGTCTCCCCCGTTCATCTGGACGGGCCGAAGTGAAACTTCAAAAAATTCTTACACCTCGTAGAAATATTTCTCCCATCCGTATGCTATGGTGACATTAAAGTATTATTGGGCTGCGTGTTTTCCAAGTCCTCTTTTTTCTGAAAAGTTTCTTTTTTATTAGTTATTAGAGTTTAAAAATCACCGCGGTTTACGGCAGCTTCACAATGATTGTGTACGGCGTATGCTGTGGAGTGTTGCCACCGTTTGCGACAGCTGTGTCCAAATATGGTCCAGATTCTCTACTGCTTGCACAATGGCGGCGCCCTGAAGAGGGATATGGCTTCAAATCCGTTACATGGTGGAAGGCGGAGCCACGCTATCCAGTCCTTATAATACATCCATGGTCGTACCAACTAGGTGTCTTTTCCAGGGATTTTACCAGTGTTCTCTCAATGGCCAGCAGAGCTAGACTGCTTAAACAGCCTTGGCCCATTGTGTTGGTGGTGTAAGACTTGAGCAGCTTTAAACAGGAGAAGCTCCTCTCCAGAACAACTGAATGTAAAACTTAGAAGATGCTCCGGTGGAGGGTTGTACTTCAAGATCGCTGACTGGCTCATTTCACTGTCAATCAAAAAGGGATTCCTCCTCAGACAGATCATCCAATCATCATGCAGAAGCCGAGCGTCCAGGCCAGCCCACTGCCTCATAGACCCCCAGAGACGCTGAGCGTCCAATGGGCGGGACAAAGCCCAGCGTTTATCCAATGACCGTCCAGTTTCCACAGTGGAACAACCCACTCTACGCTTCCCCATCGAAGTCAGAAGACGCTCAGCGTCCGACTGTGTTAAAGCACTGAGACGCTGCAGGGATGAATGAGAAGGAAGTCGCTCCAGTTACCTGTGATAAGTAGCTGATTCTGAACAAAAGATGAAGGTATTCTAGCTCATATTTAGTCAATGAAATGTACACACAGCAGGACATATCACGACTTTTATGGGGACATTTTAGGGGAAGCTGAGCTTCCCTTGCATTCTTACAGCAATCGCCACTGCTCCACACCCTTTCATGCCCACATGCACGCCACTGGCACAGCAGTGGGAGCAACATTGGGCTAAGTGTCTTGTGTCTCATGTCACCATTTGACGGCCAGAGCCATCAACCATCCGCTTACTGACAGAGCTCACTATCCAACAGCACCACTGACGCCCCACATGACAAAGCATGTGCCAATGATTTGCAGCAACACCGATTTCTAAGCATTATAGTGTCAATCCCTCACATTACTTAAATGCAGTTAAAATGGCATCACCTGGTGGAAGAAGCTAAAAGATCATTTTCAAGGCAGAGGCTCAGACTGACACCCAGATTCAGTCAAATCAATGTGCTGTGCTTTAAATGGTAACATGGACTTCAGCTCATACAACCATTTTTGAAGTTTCCATAGTTAAGAATCACTTTCTTGCGCAACATTCTTAAAATCCTACATGTGTTTAGGGTTTTTGTGTTGCTGTTGCTTATTTTTATATTGTTTGCTTTTCATTAAAAAAACATAAAGTGCCAACAGAGTGTTAATCTGTGAAATTGTTGTTTCACAGAAAGATAAGGGCCCATGTATCCTGCACATTCACTAAGTGTGAAAACAGAGCAGTCATTCTGGCCCTGTTATGTAACTGCCTCTCCCATTGTGTTTATTAATGTCAGACATGATCACACCGTCCAGCAGCATCCTGCTCTGAGCTCTTTATTTCTTATTCTGATGGAGTTTGTTGTTCAGCTCAAACACTCTCAGGAGAAAATGATGAAGTGCCACACTCAAGCATTGTGTACTAGTCTTACATCCGGGCCTGTAATCGACATCCCAGCAGCGAGCCGCCGTTATCAGCACGCCGCAGAGGGGTGAGGAGGGGGATGAGGAAGGGGAGAGGAGGGAGGGGCGGGCGACAAATTAGAATGACAATCAAAACCCTGCACGGATGAGTTTATGTCACAGACTGATCTGATTCATCAGGCCCGGACCAGCAGCGTCTTTCACAAGCTCAGGCATGGAGCCACGTTTGAGTTTCTTTGTTCAACTCAAGAGAAATTTAAGAGAGCCTCTCGATGCTCTTGGCTTGATTCTTTCAGGACTCAGATGAAACTGTCCTGAACCAAAAACCTCTCCACACAACACCTTTGTGAAAGTGCAGCTACAGAGCTCCACGTGTTATATCCTAAAGTACAAATTAATGTGTTTATTCACAGTGAGCTATAGACGTAGGTGAGTGCAAGAGACCACAACTGGACCTGTTTCACACAAACACACCCACACACACACACACACACACACACACACACACACACACTCACACACACACACAGTGCTGATGTCCCCCTGGATTCAGTATGCTGCTCTCTTGACAATAAAGTTCAGTAGTTAGTCCAAAATACATGCATACAGGTTTTTTTTTTCATTTTGCAACATGAATTGGATCTAGCATTGGCTGCTTTTGTAAGTGTTTCTGTGTTTTTATTGACTATTTGCAGAAACACATCTAATTAAAATCACTCAGTTCTGTGGACGTGGGGCAGTTTCCACGTCCTTCTGACTGCTGACACATTTGGCCCTCATGATAACTCGTCCTCCTGGGTGAACTGATTTATGTAAGATAGATCAAATATGGGATCACCCTGTTAGGAATGGGGATGGAGGTGAGGGCTCGTGGAGAACACTAAGGAGGAGAGGGAGCAGAGATCAGGTCAGTACAAGGTATCCAGTCACACAAACACATCAGAGGAGACACAAACAGGGCCTAAAGCCAGCATGAAGGTAGTCTACAGAGAGCAAAGCACGGCCTGGAAAAGCCACAGCAGGAGTGGAGTCCAGGAGTGGTGACCAGGATCCAGGTGCAGGTGTGAGGCTGCAGCGGAGAGAGCAGGGGAATGACACACACTCCTCAGCAACAGAGAGCAGGACAGAGAGGGAGGAATCCTCACACACCCCTCATTCAACTTTCAATCCCAACCATTTAGGGGGTTACAAACGTATCTGTAAGGACTTAACAACAACAAACTGAAAACCGCCCACACTCTCCCCGCTGAACTCTAAATTCAGAGATTGTTGGTGATGGGGTGGGGATCTGTGGAGGGCCTGGTGTGGCCACTGGAGTGTGGTGGGCCCTCTTGCTGTCACACCCCCTGGTTAAGCCCCCTTTTTGTTTTCTTCTCATGGATCTTGGTATGTCATTTCCTGTTTTATTTTGAAATCACCCCTGCCTTGTTCCTGCCCTCCCTCACAGTGGTCGTTTTCGAATTCGCCGACTACATACTGCGTATGAAAGTAGTATGTAGTAGGCACTGCATATTGCCTACTACACTTAAATGTAGTATGTAGTATGATTGTACTGTTAGGTTTATTTTGTAGTATGCTACGCTGGTTTCCAGTTTGAGCAAAGCAGAAGTAGACTACAGCTGATTTATTTCCCAAACTTAATTTTAATTGTACAAAACAAACAAACCATGAGTACATGTTGACATTTCAGTTATTAATCTGCAGAGTTTGCCAGAAGCAGCATTTTATATGAAACAGTCAATGATGGAGAATACATATTATTTCGGAGAGGAATTATTTTATATATTTTTATGTGATGGCGTACGATGGCGTATTAGGGCCACATAAAAGAAAAAAACAGTTCAAGAATAAACATCACACGCACAATACAGTATTAAGAATGAGAAGAAGCAGGAACATTTAGAGTGGTGGAAATAAAGAGGAAAAATACAGAACATAACGGTAAAATGTCAGACTTGTCAAAGGTTTATGCTAATAATGCCGCAGGTATAGGACAGATGTAACACCACCGTCAGGCCGTTATGAACCATTAACGGAAAACATCAGCTACTGACCTATTTACAACTTATTATACACTATTATGCGTTGAAAAGGTAAAGATACCAATTAGTGGCTTGTATATTTATTTTCGTGTGCTGCCAGTTGTTGAAGCTTTGCTTCAGCCGCTTTGCATTGTGGGTAACAGTAGGTGAAGCAGACTGGTCCGATGCATACATTGAATTTTTTCCGAATCAGTACGTCATCTGGGTATTTTTTGCATACTTCAGCTTCATTTTTGTTCACATACTGTATACTACATTTTGGTGGAATCAGTCCGCACTTCAAGTATAGTAGGCCCTCTGATTTTCATACCTCTGCCTGATTGTTTTCTGGATTGAACTCTTTACCAGATTAAACTGTTAAAGGGTTGGACTGAGTCTGTCGTGTTTTCTGAACCTTTTTGCTCTTGATTGTGTCACTCGTTCACAAAGAGTAGTTAATAATAATAATGTAGCTCACTTCACTGTAAACAGTGGTGGACAAAGTACTCAATGACAGTACTCAAGTCAAAGTATAGATACTCATGTTCAAATACTACTCCAATACAAGTGAAAGTTGCTCAGTCAAATTTTTACTTAAGTTAAAGTACTGAAGTACCTGCTTTTGAAAATACTCTAGTATTAAAAGTACATTTTCCCATTGACCTTACAGAACGTAATGACTGAACAATCTACAGAATGCACTGACCTGCTTATAGATCATGTAGAATAAAGAGTTTGAAAATACAAAGTCCATGGAAATGCAAACTGAAACACTAATGAATCAACAAAAGGGCAACCATTGACATTTTCTTTTTCTTATTTAACTCCCCCCCTTCAGATATGGCCATGGGTGCTCTGGTGTGGAATTGTCGTCTTTATCTGCCATAGTAGCCGTCATTACTGCTAAGACGAACCGTAACCACCAACGTTAGCTCAACCTTTACCTGCCCGATCGCAGTAGCGCATGCGTGTCTTCTTCTTCTTTGTTGTTTAATGGCGGTTGGCAAACCAACTCAAAAGAGCATTACCGCCACCAACTGGACTGGAGTGTGGAACAGGATGCACGAAGTATAGATAACACCACTTGAACAAATCACATTTTAGAAGAGAAAATAAATTTCATCCGCTGACTTCATACCTGAACCTAAAAGTAACGAGTAACGAGGCCATGTATAGAAATGTGGTGGAGTTAAAAGTAGTTCCAAGAAAGTTAAAAAAAAAAAAAAAACTCAAGTACAGTACAGATACTCAAAAAATGTACTTAAGTACAGTACTCAAGTAAATCTACTTCATTACTGTCCACCCCTGACTGTAAATCACTGTCTGATGCTTTTTGTGCAGCCTTCATGTTCTCACAGTGGTTCACCACGGTGGCCCTGAAGGTCAATGCAAATAAACATTTCAAAATACCCAAAAACATTTCACAATACGCAAAAACATTTATGAATGCACAAAAACATTTAAGAATGCGCAAAAACATTTCACAATGCGCAAAAACATTTATGAATGCACAAAAACATTTAAGAATGCGCAAAAACATTTCACAATGCGCAAAAACATTTATGAATGCACAAAAACATTTAAGAATACGCAAAAACATTTAAGAATGCACAAAAACATTTAAGAATGCGCAAAAACATTTATGAATGCGCAAAAACATTTAAGAATGCGCAAAAACATTTAAGAATGCGCAAAAACATTTATGAATGCACAAAAACATTTCACAGTGCGCAAAAACATTTCACAATGCGCAAAACACTTCACAATGCGCAAAAACATTTAAGAATGCACAAAAACATTTATGAATGCCCGAAAACATTTAAGAATACGCAAAAACATTTCACAATGTGCAAAAACATTTAAGAATATGCAAAAACATTTCACAATGCGCAAAAACATTTAAGAATACGCAAAAACATTTCAAAATGCGCAAAAACATTTCACAATGCGCAAAAACATTTAAGAATATGCAAAAACATTTCACAATGCGCAAAAACATTTAAGAATACGCAAAAACATTTCAAAATGCGCAAAAACATTTCACAATGCGCAAAAACATTTAAGAATATGCAAAAACATTTAAGAATACCCAAAAACATTTCACAATGTGCAAAAACATTTCAAAATGCGCAAAAACATTTCACAATACGCAAAAACATTTCACAAAACACAAAAACATTTCACAATCTGCAAAAACATTTCAGGGATCATGAAAAACATTTCAAGAAACCGGAAAGGGTAGGTCCATGCTACTTGTCTCTGATTGGCTGAACTGAAACATCGGGCATCGCTCTAATAACATCATTCCCTGTTTTCACTGGATAGCTGCTACAGCACAGCCGGCTAATAAATTCAAGCATTTCCAGGATGGAAGAGGAGCTTGTCTTAATAGAACTAGTGTCTCTTTACACCGATGTCTGGAGGCTGCAGCCTCTCTCCGGTTAACTGCCGACGGAGCCACAGCGGCCTGCCGGTGATATTCACTTTATACCGAGCTCCGGAGGCAGCAGCCTCTGTGTGGCTAGCCACTGATGACCAGGCTCTGTTTGCAGTATTTGTTTCAAATATTTTTATTGTGAAGAGTGGTATCATGGTACATGTCAACCATAAAGAAACTTTTTCTCTTCCTTTTTATCACAAACAATATGAACAACAATGAGGATGGACAGTACATTTTTTGGATTATTTTTTTTGTTTTTCTAAGAAAAAAAGAATCCTCAAATGATACAATGAACACAGAACATAAAGGGGAAGTAAAAATAATAATAATAAAAATATACACATATATATACATATATAATCAAATTAACTTAAATTCAATTAAATTTCAACATGAAAAAAAAAAAAAAAAAAAAATTATCCCACCCAGACCCTTAGCCCTTTCCTGGAGTGCTACATTATTTTACTCACAGTTTAGTTCATGTACAGGATTGAAAGTAAAGAAGTTTAGCCTTTCAGATAAGAGATTAAAGGGTGCCAAATCCTATCAAAATTCCTCAGTTTGTTTCTCAGAGAAAATCTAATTCTTTCTCCATGCAAAGTGTCTGTTAACTCAGTAAGCCAGTGTTTGACAGTGGGCACTTCTTTCTTTTTCCAATAAAGAAGAGTGAGCTTTTTGGCAGTAAGAAGCCCATGAGATAATAGGCATTGCTGAGCAGCCTTCAGTCTCCTTGTGTCTACCGATACTCCTAAAATGATCAGCACTGGTTCTAAACCAAGCTGTGTAGTAAGTTTGCATCTGGTGAGGCACATTTATCACATTGAGATGGAATATCTGGAAATATTTTATGTAATTTTGTCTCTGAATAATGCATTCTATGCAACACTTTGAACTGTATTAAATGATTAACAGAGCATTAACAGAGCAAGTGTGTATATATTCCAGGCTTTTATCCCAAGTGTCATCTGACAACTGCTCACCCAGTTCTGCTTCCCATTCTGCTTTAATTGTGCTAGTTGCCGTTGGAGCTAAACTTTGAAATGTATTGTACAAGCAAGAAACTATACGTTTAGACCAGGTGAAATATTTTAAACAACTATCTAGTTTATCTGGCCCTGCAGTCTCAAAGCCAGGAAGATGTGTTCTCACATAACTCCAAACTTGCAGGTATTTAAAGTCACTCTGTGGGAGAGCATATTTTTCCTTGAGCTGTTGGAAGGATGCAAAAACTCCTTTTAGGTACAAGTCACCAATACAACTAATTCCAAGTTCCTTCCATGCAAAAAAAGAGCCATCTAAGTAAGAAGGAGCAAATGAAGGATTTGCTGTTATGGGTAATAGGAAAGACACATTTCTAAGCTTAAAATGTTTCCTAAATTGTTTCCAAATGAGTATCATGTTATAAATAATTGGATTGTCACTATATTTAGTTTTGCTTACTGACACAGGAGACAAAATAACTGCACCAGCAGAGAAAGGTAGGCAATCTTCTCTTTCCATCTCTAACCCAACGGGCAACACAGCCGAGTCATCTAACAGATAAGCAATGGAGCGGATGTTGGAGGCCCAATAATAATAAATGAAATTTGGTAGAGCCAGCCCTCCATTTGTCTTAGGCTTACATAGATGGGCTTTCCCTATTCTGTGTACTTTATAATCCCAAACAAATGAAAGAATAATGGAGTCTAATCTTTTAAAAAATGTTTTTGAAATACAGACAGGTAAGTTCTGGAGGAGGTATAACAGCTGTGGAAGGAATATCATTTTAACAGCATTAATCCTTCCTAACATAGAAATAGGAGGCGTCCTCCAAAACTGAATGTTATTCCTGAGTGTATCCATCAAGGGATCAAAGTTGGCCTTGAACAATGAATTAAAATTCTTAATGATAACTATTCCCAGGTACTTCAACTTTTCTCTGGTTTACCTAAAGGGAAGCTGATAGAGCCATTCATGATCTATAATATGAATTGGCATGAGCTCACTCTTGTCCCAGTTAACCCTGTAACCCGCAAAAGATCCAAACTGATCAATCAGGGACAAAATTAGTGGTATTGAAGTTTGAGGTTGTGTTATGAAGAGGAGGATATCATCCGCATAAAGAGATATTTTACTAGTAGTGTACTTGGTACTATATCCATAAATTTCTGGGTGTGATCAGATCCTCTCTGCAAGGGGCTCTATTGCTAGCGCAAACAGCAAAGGGCTTAAAAGTACAGCCCTGTCTGGTTCCCCTGCACAACTTGAAGTTAGGAGATAGTGTAGAATTAGTCAATATTTTAGCACAGGGGTTGCTATATAATAATTTGATCCATGAGATAAATCTATCACCGATTCCAAATTTATCAAGGACAGGAAATGAGTAGGGCCATTCAACCTGGTCGAATGCCTTTTCGGCGTCTAAAGACAATATCAGATGGTCTTTCTTTGAGTGCTGTGAGGAATGCATAATGTTAAATAAGCGTCGCAAATTGAAGTATGAGTATCTTTGGGGAATGAACCCGGTTTGGTCTGGGTGTACCAGTTTTCCTATCAAGAGGCTTAGCCTCTTAGCTAATGTTTTAGTAAGAGTTTTTTGATCTGTGTTTAACAAAGATATAGGTCTATATGAGCCTACCTCCTCCAGATCTTTACCTGCTTTGGGAATCAAAGTTATTATTGCCTCATTGAGGGTGGAGGGAAGCTCTCCACTATTAAATGCCTGCCCAAACATTTTATTTAAGTGAGGAACCAATAGGTCACTAAATTTTTTAAAAAATTCATTACCAAATCCATCTGGTCCTGGACTTTTGCCATTTTTCAAAGATTTTATGGATTCTGTAATTTCTTCACATGTAATCTCTGCTCCTAGATAGTCACGCTCAGTTTGATTTAAAGTTGGAAGCTGACACTCATTTAAGAAACCTTGCATATCTCCTAATGTTGCCTTCATTTGAGATGTGTATAGCTTATCATAAAACTGTTGAAACCGTTTGTTTATATCTTTGTGTAAAGTTAGGAGCTCTCCAGCATCTGATTTAATCCTGTGTATTGAACGCTCATTTTCTACTTTGCGCAATTGTCTAGCAAGAAGCCTATGCGGCTTATCACCAAACTCGAAATGTTTCTGCTTTATAAACATAAAGGCTTTATTAGTTCTTTCTGAGAGTATTTTATTAAGTTGGTATTTAAGTATTGAAATCTTATTAAATTTATCCTTAGAAGGGCATTGTGCATTTTCTGCATCAAGCTTTTGAATTTTATCTTCCAATTTAGATTGCTCCTCTTTTCTCTGTTTCCGCTTGGATGCCTGAAATGAAATAATGCATCCTCTTAAGTAGGCCTTTAGTGTCTCCCATAGCAAAGAGGGTGCAATTTCTGGCTTACAGTTTGTCTCGAAAAATATATTAACATGCTTTTTAATATATTCACAAAACACAGAGTCATTTAGGAGCAGTGGATTAAACCTCCAGTTACCCTGATGCTGAGGCATATCATTTGGCTTGAAAGAAAATGTAACTGGGCAATGGTCAGAAATTATAATGTTATGATATTTAGCATTATCAGAGTATTGAAGTAATTTCCCATCCACCAAGAAATAATCTATTCTTGTGTAAACATTATGTACATGGGAATGAAACGAATACTCCCTGCCCGTTGGGTTTGAGATCCTCCATATGTCACACAGATTCATATTTTTAACGTATGTATTAAGCAGTTTACTTGAGTTTGAGGAGGCTATTGTTTGTGCTGATGACCTATCCAAATACTGATCCAAAACACAGTTAAAATCACCCCCAATAATCAAATTAGTATTAGAGATATCTGGAATCAGCCCAAAAACTTTTCGAAAAAAATCTGGGTCGTCCAGATTTGGCCCATATATATTTAACATTGTCACCGGCCTGGAATACAACTCTCCAACCACTATGACATACCTCCCCTCCTTGTCAGCAATGTTGGAGTGATGCTTAAAAAGAATTCCCTTGCGAATTATAATAGCCACTCCTCTAGTCTTAAATGAAAAGGAAGAGTGGTAGGCTTGGCTAATCCATCTACATCTAAGTCTAAGATGAGAGTCCTTTTTTAAATGTGTTTCCTGTAAAAATATGACCCCTGAATTTAGAGATTTTAAATGTGCCAACACTTTACTCCTTTTAACTGGCTCATTAATGCCTTTGACATTCCAAGAGGAAAAAATTATTTCACCCTTTCTCTTCTTTGGTACCCCTGTATTATCCTGTATCATAGTTGTATGCCACATTTTCATTTGCAAGGTAGCACTCCTCCCTCCCTGCCCCACCCCTCCTTTTAAAAACAAACCCTCTGAACCACTTCGTCATCCAGCTGTCACTACCAGAGCACAGCATGACCCTGCTGTAAGAGGAACAATATGAACTAAACTAAATAAGAAAGCAAAACCAAGAAGAAAAGAAGAAAAGAAAAAAAAAATACTAACAATATGTGTAACTAGAGCTATGCAACTAAAGTCACCTCTTTATCTAATCCCTAAGACTCTGAATGAGGTTAGCACAGAATACAACTCGTAGCTCTCCAGCGATAATTAAGAGATTACACACAAAACAGGACATAAAGTCCAAGCGCAGAATTTCTTTAACAGCATAAAAAAAAATCCTAACATTTGGATATTTCAAGTAAACAACAAATAGGGCTTAATATAACTTTTACAAGTAGCGAGCATAAGCCATAAACTTATCACATGATGTGAACCCACCAGTAACAGTGATAATGAACACAGAGGTTCATTTGAAATGGCATTATCTATAATCCTTATTCGGATTATCAGCCTAACATGAATGAAAGCTACACTACCGTTCTGTT
Organism: Scarus forsteni; assembly: GCA_036419115.1. Taxonomy (NCBI): domain Eukaryota; kingdom Metazoa; phylum Chordata; class Actinopteri; order Labriformes; family Labridae; genus Scarus; species Scarus forsteni. The sequence goes on from JAZDUH010000386.1 coordinate 12,184,027, forward strand.
ATGTCTACTCATGTCCAAAATGACGTCCAGCATAGGCAAGGGCTTCCTTCGGGAACAGTAGCTCTGTGCCATTGTGAGTCACCCGTAGTTTAGCTGGATATGCAATCCCAAACCTGACTCCAGGCTTACCCCGAAGCAGTCTCCTGGCTGGGGTGAAAGCTGCTCGGGCTCTTGCGACTTCTTGAGGGAGGTCCCTAAATATCTGAATTCGCTGCCCTTGGAATGATAGTTCTCTCTTGTTGGTAATCCTGCGGAAGATGTCATCCAAAACATGGTCATAATGAACCTTTAAGATCAGGTGCCTGGGAGGCTCACTATCTCCCGGACGTTTCCTCAGAGCTCTGTGGGCCCGATCGATCACGGGCTTTTCCTCCAACTCCAGAACTTCTTTCAGTAGATTGGCTACAAATTCCCTGGTGGTCTTTCCATGCTCTGCCCCCTCTTTCATGCCTGCAATCCTGAGATTCTGTCTCTTTGAGCGTCCTTCCAAGTCCAGGCATTTCCCATTAAGATGGTCAACCTGCCCGGTCAGACGTTTCACCTGCACCTCCAGCTCGGCAACGATGTCCGTGGTGCGTGTTGCTGACTGCTCCAGCCCCTGCAGCGTCTCTGCCTGTAGCTCAGCATGGGTTGTTAGCTTTGTGATGCTAACATCAGTTTCAGCTTTCAGGGCGGCGATTTCAGCTCTCAATGGGTTTGACACGTCTGCAATCCTTTCGTCTATCTTCTCACAAATGTCATTTTTTACCGTGTGTAGCTCGGAGCGTAAGGACGCTATTGCTGCTAACATGACATTCTCGTTGTCACCTGGGCTCACCTCGGCAGCCTCTCCCTCAGGCAACACCGCGGCTCCGTCCAGGCCTTCCTCCGCGACATCGCTCTTCAGTTTGTTTCCTTTTTTTAAGTTCGGCATTTTTCATTCATTACGAACTGTACTTTCCAAGCACCTTGGACGTCAGTCTATTCTTATATACTGCGATAAAAATGTCCGTGTTTTGTTATAAATGAAGTTTAAACTCGAAATTTGTGAGAGCTATGCTCTGACACGTCCTATCCGGTCATTGCGCCCTCTAGAGCCCCCCTGTTTGCAGTGTCTGACTGTGGTTAAACCAGCTGTGGTTCGTGTTTGCTTGGTCAAATCACCCGCACGTCTTTTCCTAATGCGCGAATCTACAGATACTTACGGTGATCGCTGCTCTGAAGAGCTGGGGGGAGTGAGTGTGGGTCGGACTAAAGTTTCAATGCACAGGTTCATCTGCCGATTAAATGATTCAGAGAATCAAATTGTTAGGGCACTGGTGAATATCATGTACAGTGACATACGCTGCACTTCCTGGTTTTGGGGGCACTGGTATAAGTGCCTTTTAAAAATGAGTTGTTAGTCTGTGTTTTTTATTGTTGTTTTGTTGTTTTGTGTTATTTTTAACCTAAAGGCCGTAACCATAAAGCCTATCTATCTATCTATCTATCTATCTATCTATCTATCTATCTATCTATCTATCTATCTATCTATCTATCTATCTATCTATCTATCTATCTATCTATCAGACCCATGATGAAAACGATACTTTAACAGTAATTAGTCACGTACTTTCTAGACTACCTGTATAATATGAAGTACTTTTACTATGTATTTTTCGAGTAATCCTGTAGTTTCTCGCTGGTTGATCTGGAGATGCGGATGAAAAAGCAGGCTTCGCCGACACAAGCTTGTTTGAAAAAAAGAGCAGTTTATTGACAAACCAAGCAAATGTCTGTATCGGGCACTCCAGGATGTACCCGAGAGGCTCCAAGCCAAAATGAGACCTCCTGAGCAGTGACAACGGACAACATTTATACCGTGAAACATTCTTTGAAGTACACAGAGCCACGTATGCAGGGTGGACTCTCCTTGGACCAGCCTCTTAGACAAATGACCAGTGGCCACAAAGGTTGACCCGTGATGGCCTGAAGTGATAGCCTTTAACCTTTGACACAGGACATCCCCTTAAGTATCAGTTTTAAGTTCTCAGCTATTTACCTAACCACAGAAGTTTGGTTTTCTTAAGAAGAAAAAATGTGAAGAATGTCCTTTGTTGTGCATCCTAACCATAACATCCTGAGTGAACCAGGCCACCTTCAGTCTAATCATTTGCCAACCCCTAAGGCCACCAATTGTCCATCTAAAACATTCACATCAGATACATCAATCCATTGTCAAAATCCAAAACAGTAAGATTAAGTATACTGCATCCAAATTTGCTGTGGCATAAAAAACTTGTTTCCCATAAGCAGTCCATGATTCACATACATTTGAACTTACCTCCCAGTCTACCATCATAGTATGAAGTACTTTTACTATGTACTTTTCAAGTAATCCTTTGTCAAAATCCTAAACAGAGGACAAGATTAAAGATACTTCCCCCAACTTTGATGTGAAATAAAAATCTTGTTTCCTATAAGTAGTCCATGATTCACATATACTGTTGGACTAAGTACTTTCCAGACTACCAGCATGCATTTTACGAAGTACTTTTACTGTGTACTTCTCGAGTATTACTATGTCAAAATCCTTATTCCAAATCAAATTTGGATGAAATATCCTTAATCTTGTCCTCTGTTAAGGATTTTGACTATGACTTATTTTAAATGTTCACAGTAAAAGTACTTCATGCTGTTTCTTATGCCACTTCAAAGTTGGGTACTTCATTCTGTTTTTTTATGCTGCTTCAAAGTTAGTTGAAATATCTTAATCTTATCCTCTGTTTGACATATAACTCGAAAAGTACACTGTAAAAGTACTTCATGATATGTATGCTGGTAGTCTGGGAATTACTATGTTCAGTAGCATATGAGTCATGGACTACTTATGGAAAACAATTCTGTAATGCCACATCAAAATTGGGTAAAAAAATATTTGATTTTGTCCTCTGGTAAGGGTTTCAACATCGTATTACTCAAAAAGTAAAGGGTTGAAGTACTTCATACAATACATGAAGGTAGAATGTGAAGCACTTAGTTCAACAGTATATGAAGCATGGACTACTTATGGGAAACAAGTTCTTTATTCCACATCAATATTGGATTAAATATCCATTATCATGTCCTCTGTTAAGGATTTTGACATAGTAATACTCGACAAGTACACAGTAAAAGTACTTCAGAAAATGCATGCTGGTAGTCTGGAAAGTACTAAGTCCAACAGTATATGTGAATATAGGGAACAAGATTTTTATTTCACATCAAAGTTGGGGGAAGTATCCTTAATCTTGTCCTCTGTTTAGGATTTTGACAAAGGATTACTTGAGAAGTACATCGTAAAAGTACTTCATACTATGTAGTAAAAGTACTTCATACTACGGCCCATGGGCGATCGGGCCTTCTCCGCCACAGCTCCGAGGCTGTGGAACGCCCTCCCTGACCACCTGAGGGCCCCACAGACTACAGATGCTTTTAAACGGGAACTAAAGACTCACCTATTTAGAAAGGCTTTTACTTAGCTTTAGATCTTTTATTTTATCTGTTGCTCTGTAGCACTTTGAGATTCTCTGAATATAAAGTGCTTTACAAATAAAATTTATTATTATTATTATTATTATTATTATTATTATTATTATTATTGTTATTATTATTATTACTATACATATGTCCAACCAATGTAAACACTGTATAATTATTATAATATTGATTTTATTGTTATTGTGATTTGTTATTGATATTATTGTGATTTGTTATTGTTATTATTGTTATTTATTATTGTATATGACTGTTTATTGTTATTATTTGGCAACAATGTATTTTTTTCATTCATGCCAACAAAGCTCTTATTGAATTAAAGTGAATTGAATTGAATTGAATGGAATTGGTAGACTGGGAGGTACTAAGTTCAAATGTATGTGAATCATGGACTACTTATAGGAAACAAGATTTTTATTTCACATCAAAGTTGGGGGAAGTATCTTTAATCTTGTCCTCTGTTTAGGATTTTGACAAAGGATTACTTGAAAAGTACATAGTAAAAGTACTTCATACTATGATGGTAGACTGGGAGGTAAGTTCAAATGTATGTGAATCATGGACTGCTTATGGGAAACAAGTTTTTTATGCCACAGCAAATTTGGATGCAGTATACTTAATCTTACTGTTTTGGATTTTGACAATGGATTACTCGAAAAATACATAGTAAAAGTACTTCATATTATACAGGTAGTCTAGAAAGTACGTGACTAATTACTGTTAAAGTATCGTTTTCATCATGGGTCTGATAGATAGATAGATAGATAGATAGATAGATAGATAGATAGATAGATAGATAGATAGATAGATAGATAGATAGATAGATAGGCTTTATGGTTATGGCCTTTAGGTTAAAAATAACACAAAACAACAAGACAACAATAAAAAACACAGACTAACAACTCATTTTTAAAAGGCACTTATACCAGTGCCACCAAAACTGGGAAGTGCAGCGTATGTCACTGTACATGATATTCACCAGTGCCCTAACAATTTGATTCTCTGAATCATTTAATCGGCAGATGAACCTGTGCATTGAAACTTTAGTCCGACCCACACTCACTCCCCCCAGCTCTTCAGAGCAGCGATCACCGTAAGTATCTGTAGATTCGCGCATTAGAAAAAGACGTGCGGGTGATTTGACCAAGCAAACACAAACCACAGCTGGTTTAACAACAGTCAGACACTGCAAACAGAGCCTGGTCATCAGCGGCTAGCCACACAGAGACTGCTGCCTCCGGAGCTCGGTATAAAGTGAATATCACCGGCAGGCCGCTGTGGCTCCGTCGGCAGTTAACCGGAGAGAGGCTGCAGCCTCCAGACATCGGTGTAAAGAGACACTAGCTCTATTAAGACAAGCTCCTCTTCCATCCTGGAAATGCTTGAATTTATTAGCCGGCTGTGCTGTAGCAGCTATCCAGTGAAAACAGGGAATGATGTTATTAGAGCGATGCCCGATGTTTCAGTTCAGCCAATCAGAGACAAGTAGCATGGACCTACCCTTTCCGGTTTCTTGAAATGTTTTTCATGATCCCTGAGATGTTTTTTGCAGATTGTGAAATGTTTTTGTCAGATTGTGAAATGTTTTTGGGTATTCTTAAATGTTTTTGCGCATTCATATATGTTTTTGTGCATTGTTAAATGTTTTTGCGCATTCATAAATGTTTTTGTGCATTCATAAATGTTTTTGGGAATTCTTAAATGTTTTTGCGTATTGTGAAATGTTTATTCGCATTGACCTTCAGGGCCACCGTAGTTCACACACATGCACAGAACACTAAAAAGAATATTTGATGCCCAATGTTGAGACTATCTGAATGAATCCAGTCTGTCCGAGGACTGAAATGTTTTTGTGCATTCTTAAATGTTTTTGCATATTGTGAAATGTTTTTGTGCATTCATAAATGTTTTTGTGCATTCATAAATGTTTTTGGGTATTCTTAAATGTTTTTGCGTATTCTGAAATGTTTATTCGCATTGACCTTCAGGGCCACCGTAGTTCACACACATGCACAGAACACTAAACAGAATATTTGATGCCCAATGTTGAGACTATCTGAATGAATCCAGTCTGTCCGAGGACTCAAACATCTCCTTCCAGCTCCTTTGTCTCCTCTTTATCTCCTCTTTGTGTCCTCTTTGTGTCCTCTTTGTGTCCTTTCTCTCTCCTCTCGTCCCTCTGGCTGGATGGCTGTGTTGGTCAGTGTACTGAGAATGATCCACATGTGAGGCACACTGGACACACACGGGCCATGGAGCAGCGCTGCTCTCTGCAGTGTAATTGAGTATAAAAAGGGAAAAGTCGTGGAGTGGCCCAGAGGCTTCAGAGATGTCAGCTCGGCCTGACTCACAGAGTCACACACAGCTTCATGTGTGCGGACTGAACCTCACAAAGACCAGCGAGATGGATTTAAAGCCTCAGTACTCGCTGAATTCTCCTCAGCTTTTATTCACAGGATGGTTTTGAAGTTTCACAACAGACTGCACTGTTAGCAGAAGAAGACTCGACTGCTGTGAGATCATTAAAACTGAGCAGCAGATCTGTGAGGACATGTGTGGAGCTAAAGCAAACATGTAAACACTGCCCTGCCTCGCTAACACGATCTACATTTACACCTAAATCTGATCTTTTCATCCTGTGCCATGACCTCCGGTCCCTGAAAACGTCATCAAAATCAGTTTGTATGTTTTTGAGTTACCTCGCAGACAAACAGACGCGTTGGCTAAAACAGAAGCTCCTTTGCAAAGGTAAACACATTTTCACCTCCAAAAATCAGGGCTGACTGATGACTTCAGACAAACCAGACTTCCTTCTCTTGAAAATGCGCTCAAACACATCATGCACTGACTTCTGTCAAACAATCATGTCACCAGGCCGACGTAAAGACATCACCAAGACCCTTCAAAGCACCACTGTGCATGACCTGCTGTGTGGCTCCTTTAGCTGCTAGCTTAAACTGATTCACCACAGGTTTCATCACTGGAATTATATTTAGGACCAAACAGCACTGTGAGCAGCCACCGGCCCCAAGCACCAAACTTCTGCTGCTGTGGGTTTGAGTCCAGGCCTGGGCCGTTTTCTGCATGTCATTCCCCACTCCCTCTCTCCGACTCTGTCCCTGGAGTCTTTAGAGTGACAGAGCAGGAGAGGCCTGATGTATTTCGTGGCATTAATGCAGATGACCTGTTATCATAACTGCCTGATAACAACATGATCAGTTAAAGATCTTTTTATATTTGAGGGAGTAAACAGTGAAATCTTTACGATAAGACACAAACATGTTTTCTTCACTGTTTGTCCTCCAGAAGAGAGGATCTTCTGAGGGTCCAGTTTCAGCCTTCACCTTTCTCTCCTCTATAAAGCTTTGTCCAACAGTCACTCTGTCACTTCTTCAGTGTTTTCTTAGGATGCATTTACATGACGGTCAAATCCGATACGTTTCCGTTGCGTTTTGGCCTTGCGTTTAGATGAGATCGCTTTGCGTTTCCATCTAAAACGGAAACTTTTGAAAACGGGCTCCCGAGTGGAAAGATTTGAATCCACTCTCCATTCAGCTCCGTGTAAACCTGTATCAGAGCGCTTCAGGGTGAAACGCTGACGTCACCACATGCGCAGTACTCTTTCAGATGAAGACTGTGCACACATACCAGGAACAACAACAGCTTCGGCCGTCCGCCGAGTAACGTGTGAGCATCTTACCGTGCTCGCTTTGTTATCCAGTCAAATCTATCCAGACAGATTTGTTGTCCGAACTGATTTGTTGTCCAGAAAAGAAACTCCTGCGTCTCTGTGTGTCTGTTCGCCATTGTTGTTTGTGAAAGTTTTTCTTCTTCGTACGTGTGTTGTAGCAGCGCTGCCTCTCTGCAGACCTACACCGCCATCTACTGAACACACACACTACACACTACACACTACCGCGGATTAACTCGTTTCCAAGTGTTGTCGGCTGAACGCGGAAGAATTCTAAAATGCAGAGGAAAAATCTTTGCGTCTCTAAGTCAGGAGTAAACGCAGCCTTAAACTGCAGGGCAGAAACTTTCTCAGCTGCACTGACACAGGTTCACACAGCAGGAAGGTGGGAGAGTGTGTGTGGAGGGGGTCTCAAATCATGAGTTATATCAGTGCCCTTGTGATGGGACATACTTGTAATATAACATGTCATATTGATGAACATTTTGAGTCATTTTCTTGGACATTTTGCTTCTCCTCCTCCTCATGGAAAGAGTTGGGTGTAAGTGTGGGCCAGAGAAATGGGCTGTTTTTGTTTTTGCTCAAGTATTCCTTAACTTTAGAGACATTTGTAGTCGTGTTACATGTGCAGAAAAGATCCATATCATGCTTTTGTCAGCAGTATTTTATCCTCCCCGTCCACCTGGCAGCAGGACATCCTACCATTGTTTTCACTGGCTTATTGTTTCCATAGAAACACAGTGTATGCAGAGCTGGTGGCAACATGGTGCCAATCAGTGCTGAACTGACCAATCACAGAAGAGCTGACCAGAGAACCAATCAAATGGTGCAGGGAGCCTTCACCAAGCAGGAGCTCTGAGAGACAGCACAGAACCATCAGGACCAGGGTTAGAGAACTTTAGTGACTGTGGACACATCCCAGCAGCCATCGGAATGATGGATGAACCTGGTTTATGGAAAATATGAGCCCTTTAATACAGTCCAACTTCATCAAAAAGGTCAAAAATGTTTCCATGGTTGAATTAAAAACAAACTTTGTTAGGGAATTAAATGTTCAAAATAAAAGACAAAGAAAACAAGTCCTTGAAGGCTCTCTGTAGTTTACTCATGGTAATTCTAAGTGTGACCCATAATGTAACTGGACTTAAATTACACTCGATAGGACATTTGGAAAGTCATAAAGTTTTTTTCTTACTCTAAACCCAAGGAGCAGAGCCGTAATCAGAACTCTGGGAAAGACATTTCCTCGGATAAATCATGTGTACACACACCAAAACTGAATCTGGTTTATGATCCAAGCCATGGGTGTGAAAACATCCTCATACACTCACTGGCCACTTCATTAGGTACACCTTGCGAGCTGGTTGTCCACTCTTTTGCCTTCAGGACTTAATTCTATGTGGAGTCTGAGAAAGTTCTGGAAACACCCCCCTGAGATTTTGGCTGACCGTCTGTACATCAATGATGAGATCATTGTCAGCCTCTCTTTAATGACCTTTCTCCTCCATTCTGATACTCAGAACTTCAGCAGGTTGTGTCAGCCAACAGTCATGCCCAAATGCATTGAGTTGCTGCTATGGGGATGGCTGATAAGCTATTTGCATTACGTGGCATTTGAATGTGTGTTCCTGCTGAAGTGTCTGCTGACTGTAGACTATTCATTGTATTTTGGAGCACACTGTGCGGCGGTGCTTGATTGGTCGGGTTTTTTTCTGCTCATGGGAGGGGGCGGGGCTTCCTGCAGCTCCACACCTGAGCCTCACCTGGACAGGCTCCGGATAATTCTCACGGTTCACGTGGTTTGGCTATACTTTTGTTGTTCTCCAGACTTGTTTTTTGGTGTTTTTTGGAGGCTTTTGGTGTTTTTGTGCTTTGTGACCTTTATGTGCTTCAGTGCTGACCATGTGTTTGCTCCTCCACCTCACTCCTAACATGGATTCACCTTTCCCTCCCTCACAGACCTCAGATGCTCTCCTTCCCCTGTAATTCCTAAAATAAAATGACATGTCACACCTTGAGCCCTCAACTTTTGGTCCAACATGAAAAACTCCTGGACGTGTTCCCAAACAGCTCCTAAACTAAAGTCTGCAGAAACAGGCCCAAATGTAGCTGATGACCTACAGCCTCATCCTCTAAAATAAAAACACCTCTCTCTTAGTGATGACAGCTCAAAGTGTAGAGTGGGTTTTTTCTGTCTCGTGACTGCTCTAAAACGGGACTTTATTGTGTTTTATATTTTGTGTTTTCAAGTATTTGTTGGAAAGTTCTTGAGTTTGTCTTCGTCCTGTTGTTCCAGTAAATGTGTCCGTCTGTCCACAGAGCAGCAGCAGGATATCCTGACCTTAACACACACACACGGAGCAAGACTTCCAAAAACACAATGCTGCTTTCACACATAGTTTCTCCTTTATGGTGAAGGCTGGGACGAGTCTTCTTACGCACACATCTAAACACACACACACACACACACACACTGCTCTCTTATTCCTTCTGTGACATGGACGATTATACTCTCTGTGTCTCAGCCTCACACACTCTGCATCACTCTGCCAAAAATACAGACTTCCATTCACTCTCACACGCAGAGTCCTCCACCCTTTATTTTCTGCCTTTGTCCCCACAGTACACTGAAGGACACAGTAACACTTTTTATTCTCTACCAAAATGCTTCTGTCCTCCTTTCTTCATCATTTAAGACTCAAACCGTGTGTTTATGTACAGCTAACCCTCTGTTGGCCTCTGTATAATGGCTACAGAAACAGTTTTCAGACTTTTAGGGATGAGCCTCACAGCACAGCGTCCAAGGCCTTTTATTGGTCTCTGTCTAAGGCCCCATCCACACGAAGACAAAACTCTTAACAGTTTCCAAAACCATCGTCATAAAGACGAAGGCGTCTCAGAAAATGTGTGCGTCCACATGAATGCACTCGATACTCATGAAAACGCTGTAAAACACATGCCAAACCTCTAGGGGCGCTGTAACGATATGACGGAAACAAGCGGAAACAGACGAAAAAACAGTGGACATGTGCACTTGCAGCAAAAGTTGTAAACAGAGATTGTGATAAAGTGATCATAAAGTGCTGTAATGTGTCCTCGATTATTGTTTGTTCAACTCGGTGGTGATTGAGAAGAAGGAGATTTTGCTGCAACAGGGATAGCAGGGTCACTAGCTTCATCAGCACATATGCTACATGTACGCTGCCTTGTTGTTGTCGCGTGTGGCACATGCGTGTTCATGAAGATATGAAACTATGACGTAAGCGTATCTGAAAATTTGCGGAGAGCCAGTAATCACGGAGCTGCGTATACGGCATTTCAAAATCTTTCCACTCTGGAACCTGGTTTCAAAAATGATCGTTTACAGACCCCCAAAACACCGTCTTCGTATGGATGATACCCAGATTCTGGAAAAAACATATGCGTCTAGACCTCGGTTTGTCTTCATGTGGATGGGGCCTAAATCTTCATCAACACTCATGAAAACTGCCTCACAGGCCCAAGAGGGAGAAACACTGGGGATGCCTCTGATTGAAAACTCGTTGGTTAGATGTCTATGTGCAGTCAAAGGAGACCTATTGTGTGTGACTAAAGGTCTTTGCACATCAGGAGAGACCTGGAGGCATTAACATTCACACACCACTTGAGGTCTAATAACTTGGGTGGTGAAATCAGTTTCAGCTCGTCGCTCTATCAGATGAATCATGTCTCCTTTATCTAATGCTCCTGGGGTGCTGGTTTGGCGGAGTGGTTACCAACCATGTACGTCCCATGTACGTGCTTCTGCTAGTCCAGGTTTGGATCCAGCCTGTGACCAGGTTGCAGAGTGTCTTCCCCTACTCTCTCACCCCCTTTCACAAGCCTATCCACTGTTTCTCTCCTATCAATGAAGGCACAAAATGCCAAAAAAATACATTAAAAAAATTAAATCTAATGCTCATGGTTATGGCTGTGGTGAATGTATTGTTGTTCATTAAAAAGCAATTAGAATGTGTGCATCGGGCTCCTCTCTTCTGTTTTGTAGTCAGGACACAGCAACATGAAAACACTTCGATATGAAATCAATAAAGTGTCTCACAGATCTTATTTAGGTGTTTGTTTATAAATCAGTCCCCCAAACTCTGGGACATGACAGCTGCAGGGCTGAAATGCTAACTCTCTTCCAAATGTTGGACTCATTCCTGCACCACTTCATTGGACTCTAACTGGAAAGGCAGAAGATCGCTCTCACACGTCCACCTCTGAAAACTTCCATGGAAATGAAATTGATCCCATGTGACCTTCTGAACACAGCAAAGGGCATTTAAAGTCACTGAAAACAAACATTTGGAAAAGTCTTGACACACTGAAAATTTTGTAAAAACTGTTTACATGAGTGTGGACTTGTGAAGCAGCTTTTTGGGCTTGTAGCGTCTCTCCCTGTGGACTAATGTTTTACATTTTTGTCAGCTCGGCTCAGATGGGAGGTGTCAACACTGCTAAGAGCTGCTCCACAGGGGCATGATTATTTTAGTTCAGATTGACTTCGTTATCATGATCATTATTATCATCATTATTTTACATCATGATTACTCATCAGCTGCTTTTAAACAGTCTTTACGCACTAAAAATTTAAAGACTGGAACCCAAGCTGTGAGCAAACTAAAAGTGAAAAATGAAAATATGCTAAACATTTGACATATATCGGCTAATGAATAGAAATAAATGAGTTAGTGGTGATGAAGTCCTGCAAACTAAACAGTTATTGCCAAAACTTGCCGCATATGAAAAAGCACAACATGGTCTGTGGTGCATTCAAGGATTGATCTCCATAAACACGTTTTCATGGTGTGGAAAGACATTCTTTCATACTCATGGGCTAGTTTCAGTTTAGACATTGCTGAGTCTGAACTGGAACTAGTCCAACAAGAACTGATTAACTTCACACGTGGACACTATTATTTTTTTAAAACAGATGACAGAAGAGTGGGCATCGCCCCTCACACACATTTTAATGCTGTGCATTAAATGCACATTAACCCTTTAAGGCCCAAGACCATAGATTATAGCCAGAAAATTCTAATGTTTTGGAGCTGAAATGTTTGTTTCACTTTCTGCTAAAATCCATAGAAATCAAAATGTCCATAAAATTCAGCATATAGATTTTTTGTACCTCATTTGATACATTAGTGTTTTCGGCAACTGATAATCCATTTGAGGAGATTTTTATCATTTACCTGATTATATTCAGATGTTTTTGTGTAATTTGTTGATCATTTTGAGTAGATAGAGGTATTATAAAAGTATGTATCAAATATGATACAAGTGGTTTTATAGGGTTAAGGGTGCACGGTGGCATAGTGGTGGTGGTCGTACCTCACAGGCTGCTGGTCTGATCCCGGTGTTGGTGTCTGAGCCCATCTGTTTGGAGTTAGCATGTTGTCTACAGGCACTCAGCCTTCCATCCACAGACCAAAAGCATGCTCATAGAGACTCTCTGCAGAGGCTGTGACCTCTGACCCCGCTCCAGCCCCACCGTACCTGACAGCGCTCAGCGGAGGAGAAAACAGACGGACAGATGGAGGGACGGACGGATGCACATGATGACTGTGAAACATTTCCATGTCAGGTTTGGTCATGAATGCTTCACACCTCGTCTCATCCTCACACAGAAAGTAAAGTTAGAGAGTACTTTCTAAATTCATCCATGTGCATGAAAAAGAAGCTCAGAGGTGGAGAAGTTACCAGAAATGTGTCCATCTATTCTTATTCCTTTTTCAGCGCCATGGAAACAAAAATACAAGTCTGAGGCATCCAGAGTAGGTGATCACTTAAAACATGAAATAATTGTAGGCACACTGTCTAAATCTGTTTCTGACCTTTATGAATATAATTCAGACTGCACCTAAAATACTTTTGTGTTTAAGCTTTGGTACTTTTTAGCTCTATTAATGAGATGGTGATAGGGCTGTTTAAAACATTACTGCCATTACAAACTCTACCAGGCTCTTAAACCAAAGGACACATTTAGGGACGTTTTGGGCCGGGCTGGTCTGGATTTACCCCCCCGGGGTCCCTGCATGGTGCAAAACAATCTGTAGCCCCCGTTTCACCCGCAGTGTGGGAAGCTGAGCTGAGGCTGTAAAATGTTGAAGGATGAGATGAAGAGCAGCTCAGGACTCTGCGGCAGGTCAGTTCTGTGTTTCACTGTGTCAAATTTACATTCAGGTTCAGTTCATCAGCTTCTTTATCTGCTGAGGCTCTAAAATGTGAACAAGACACTAACATGAGAAATGAACATGAGCCTGTTAAAGACGGTTTATGGTCAAATGAAAGTAATTAGGAATACATACCCTTCAGATGAATTCAGTGAAGGAGCGCTCGCACAGACAGCTGAGGAGGCTCTATCACCACGCTGGAGCATTTTCCCAAACTGGTTAATCCAGAGCTGCATCCATGTACATTCAGTTACATCATTTCTGAGCAGTGATGTAACTCTTAAATAAAAATGCTAGTCTTTTGTCGTGGATTACTGAAGGCCACAAGAGGAATGTCAAATTATTTTGAGAGCGATTATGATGCACATCCACAGGCTTCAGTCCTGCAGAGCTGACCCGCCTCTTACAGTCTGTGCTTTCCTCTTCACAGTAACAGCCACACAGAAGTCTGACAAAGTTAAAGTTGGCCAACTTACTGCACAGAAGTTGTCTTGGTGTTTAAACGTAGTCAAATAAACATTTAAACAAAACTCAGCATCATCTAAGCTGTGTAACAAAGACCATCTTTAGAAATGTCCAGATCATAGCAAAGGCATTTTCATAAACTCCAGTCAGAAATATAAAATATATTTTTCTTTGTATCCACATTCATTTGACAAGTCCCACTGAAAACCTTTTCATTAAGATAGTAAGGTTATAATTTAGTTTCCAATATGTGCTGATATGTTTCTTAATAAGATGCACAGTAAGACAGCGAGGATTCTATCATCATGATTTATATTGGTTTTGATTTTGCAGATTATTTTTTCTAATTTTTGGTATAAAAAGACACTTACAGTAAGACCCACTAAGAGCAGCATGATGGATGACTGCAAGATAATCTGACTGACATATTAAAAGTCTTCAGAGCATTATCCACACATTTATTTAGTTTAATTCAGGTTTTAAAATGTTTCAAAGTGTCTAACCAGCCCTCTTCTTCTTTAAAGCACGTGCTGTTGCACAAACGTGCACAGTCATCAGCGGGCCTCGTACAAATAGAGGATCACATCGTAAAGAAGTCTTTGTCCTACAGAGGTCTGAGATCCACCCCATCAGCCAGGAGCTTTGGAATAAACAGAATTAACATCACAGCAGTAAGAGTAGAAGTCCGAGATCTATTATTGAGTTATAAACGCTGCTTTATTTTGAAGGTGGAGTTTTCTGTGTGTATGAAAGACAATGTGTGTTCACTTTAGTCAAAGAGGGAAAACTTCTGCACATCATCAGAGTCACGTTACCTTTAACTCAACACTCCTTAAACACCAACATTAACTCATCACTATGAACCCAGAGGAAGTCCCCACTGTACTGTAACATCCCATCTTAAATTATCATCTCATCTGCTCTGGCTGCAGCACCCACCACCACTCCTCATGACAAGCTGAGACCCAAACCAGAGAAAGTAAAAACTTCTCTAACGTGTTTCTGAAGCAGCTGAGCCTGAAGACAGCGCAGGACTTCACAGTTTAGACCAAAATGACCAAATGAGAGGGGGAATCATTCCCTTTACGCCCGATCAGCTGTTCTCAAACCACACAACGCACCTCAGAGAAGTCGGCCTTTAAACATTCTCAGAGCTTCAAGCAAACATGAAATTAAAAAGTCCAGTTACAGAGAAGCAGTTAAAAATTAAATAGAAACACAGAGCAAAGGCTGAGTGCTCCCTCTGTGAATTTAAAAATCACTTTTCGATTAAACTGTAGGTCAGATAATATCACCACCTATGTGAGGAGTGCAAATAGACAGCAGTCCTTCAAAATAAAAGCACAGAATGTTTTCATACTTTTCTGTTTGACCCACTGAAAAAGGGTCTGCAGCCACCAGCTTAGAAACACTGTGTTTAAAAAACAACTGGAAATAAAAATGAAACAGATTAAATCCTTAAATTACACAAAATTAAAAAATATATATTATGACCAGTTTACATTTGAATATCTGCATTAGTTTAATGGAATAGAAACAGAAAAAGAAACTCCATCCATCCATCCATCCATCCATCCACTGGATGCCAGCTGCAGGGCTGACATGTAGAGACAGACAACTGTTCATAGAACATTGTTATTTTTGTCTGAGGGGAGGAAACCAGAGGACCCAAAGAAAACCCACACATGTGCAGGGAGAACCATGCAGCCCTGCACAGAGAGGTGATAAACCATGGACCCTCGGTCAGTGATGTTCAGGCTTTTATGATTTTACTGGACGGTTTGGGGGAGGGAGGGGCTGCAGACCAGCTCTCACTTTTCAAATAAAGACATCAAATCAGAGAGCTGGAGGAGTTTGTCTGGACATGCTGCGGGTTTGAAGATAACACTTCTTAACACTTCTGTTTGTGTTGTCACAGATTCAGACCTAACATTGAAAGAACTCACCCTGTGGTCAAAAACTACATCACTGTTGGTGTTTCTTATTTTGAACAAGCTTTGAATGAACATTAAACTGATATTTAACATATTTTTACATCAACATTATCAGTCTAATCTGCCTCACCCTTCCTCTGATCTGACTCTATCCTGATGTCTTTAAAGTCAATAAGTCCAACCATCAGACGTTTGGACTTTAAATGACACAGGTACAGACGTGGACAAATATGTTGGTACCCTTCCGTTAAAGAAAGAAAAGCCCACAATGGTCACTGAAAAAGCTTGAAACTGACAAAAGTAATAATAATATAAACACTTACTGAAAATAAACAAATGAAAAAAAGACATTCCTTTTGAATTGGGGTTCGACAGAATTATTTTGAAAAACAAACTAATGAAACTGGCCTGGACAAAAATGATGGTACCCTTAACTTAATGTGTTGTTGCACAGCCTTTTGAGTCAGTCTCTGTAATCAGGTGATTTCTGTAGCTCTCAATGAGACTTCTGCACCTGTCCACAGGTATGTTGGCCCACTCCTCATGAGCAAACTGCTCCAGCTGTCTCAGGTTTGAAGGCTGTCTTCTCCAGACTGCATGTTTCAGCTCCTTCCACAAATGTTCAACAGGATTTAGATCAGGGATTATAGAAAGCCACTTCAGAATAGTCCAGTGTTTTGTTCCGAGCCATTCTTGGGTGTTTTTAGCTGTGTGATTGGCTCATTATCCTGTTGGAGGACCCATGACCTGTGACTGAGACCAAGCTTTCTGACACTGGGCAGCACATTTCACTCCAGAATGTCTTGATAGTCTTGAGATTTCATTGTACCTGCATAGATTCAAGACACCCTGTGTCAGATGTTGCAAAGCAGCCCCAGATCATAACTTAGCCTCCTCCATGTTTCACAGTAGGTACAGTGTTCTTTTCTTTGTATGCTTCATTTTTTGTGTCTGTGAACATAGAGTTGATGTGACTTACCAAAAAGCTCCAGTTCTTTCTGATCTGTATGATCTGGATCTGGATGGTGTGATCTGACTCTGATGTACCTTGACCTTGGAGTTCTCCTCTAATCTCTTTGAAGTTGTTCTGGGCTTGTTGGTTTCCATTCGTATTATCCGTCTCTTCAGTTTGTCATCAGTTTTCCTCCTGCAGCCACGTCCAGGGAGGTTGGCTACAGTCCTGTGGACCTTAAACTTCTGAATAATCTGTGCAGCTGTAGTCACAGGAACATCAAGCTGCTTGGAGATGGTCTTATAGCCTTTACCTTTAACATACTTGTCTATAATTTTATTTCTAATCTCCTGAGACAGCTCTGTCCTTAGCTTTCTGTGGTCCATGTTCAGTGTGGTACACACCATGATACCAAACAGCACAGTGATCACTTTTCAGCCTTTAAATAGGCAGACTGACTGATTACAAGCTTAAAGGCACCTGTGATGATAATTACAGGACACACCTTAGTTAAACACGTCCCTGTGGTCAAATCATTTTCAATCTTTTCTAGGGGTACCATCAGTTTTGTCCAGGTCAGTTTCATTAGTTTGTTTTTTAAAACAATTTTGTTGACTCACAATTCAAAAGCTTTTGTCAGTTACAAGTGACCATTGTGTGTTTTTCTTTCTTTAATGGAAGGGTACCAACAATTTTGTCCACATGTGTATGTGCTCTAATGTCTTTAAATGACACAGGTATGTGCTCTAATGTCTTTAAATCACACAGGTATGTGCTCTACTGTCTGATTTGTTTAGCAGGGGTCCTTACCTGGGCCATGGTGTTCAGCAGGTCCTCAGCATGCTGTGAAACCTCCGGGAGATTCTCAGATGAGGATGATTGGGTTCATGTGAAGAGAGAAGTTCACTCCACGCCTCCTCCTGTGACAGCTCCGTCAAGCCCTCGCTCTCGGAGTAACCCTCCTCCTCCTCTTCGTCTTCTTCTCCTCCCTGGATACAGCCCTACCTCCTCTCCTGGGATGGTCTGAAGGGTCTTGCTCCTTCTCTGTCTGGTCCTGGTCCTGGTCCTGGTCCAGGTCCTGGTCCTGGTCCTGGTCCGTCCTGCCTCAGTCTGTAATCTGGGCTCACACTGCTCCTCTCCTTCTCCTCCCGCTCTGGCGTGCTCCCCCTCCTCCACCTTCCTCTAAAACCCTTTTCCCTCCCTCACTGTACACAGCATTAGAGAGGGGGAGGAATCAGAGGGATAGAGAGTGTGTGTGTGTGTGTGTGTGTGTGTGTGTGTGTGTGTGTGTGTGTGTGTGTGTGTGTGTGTGTGTGTGTACCATGTGATCTGACGGTGTAGTAGGATTCCCCAGCAGCTGTCGCGCTCACTCCTCCACACTGCTCCTCTCTGAGCTCCATGCTCTTCCATTGACGTCTCCTGTTTTTGTATCAATGGAGAGAGGATGGAGATGTCTGAGGGAGGGAAAGGAGCCACAATAAACAGACTCAAAGCTTCACTGACTCCCATAAGGGGTCAGAAAGACCCACGCTCACTAAACTGCAGGAGTAAAGCAGCTGAACACAATCTGAAAATTGTTTTCATCACCTCACTTATTTCTGTCATTAAGGTGCTGCTGTCATAGGCTTGTTTTTTCTACCTGTGTAGCCTTAAAAGTTGTTTACATTATGATATATGTGTGTCAAAGTTGACAAGGAGATAGTTTTCCAAATTGCAAAAAGTCTTTTATAGCCATAAAATACTCAGCATCATTTATTAAAACAAAGCTTCCAGTTCCAAGGAGTAAACCATGGCAGACTGAGGGATAAGATCAGAGAACGTATTTACAAAAATGTGGAAAACTGCCCTGTCTTACATTAAAGGGACTGTGAGGAGTTTCTAAGTAATTGCAAAAAAGTCTCACTTTTAGATATATGCCTGATGGAAATACACACTTTAAGATGAGTTTTATAGCATCAAAATAGGTTATCTAAAAATGCTATTCCTGAGCTTCACGGTCAGGTTGGACAGGGCTGGACTGGCCTGGATACTAAACTTCAGGAACAAGACAATTAAAACTAGAGCAAATTTATATTATTCAGACACGTCTTAGAGCACCGGGCTTGTAAGTAGAGATATATAGCCGGCTACAAAACTACGATACTAAGTTTTCCAAAAATTGCTTGTTGTCACACATCAAAAACTACCGCTACGTAACTAGAAAGAGATACATTACCTCGTGGCTTTGCATCCTGTAAGTTGTTGAAAAAAGAAGTTGTAAAGCAATGCAGAGTTCTGAGGAAGGTCCGAGCTGCATTCATTAGCATCACAACAAACACACGCTTTGGCTTGGGTCACATCTTTTGGTGCGTTCCAGTTGTAGTCAGAAGTAGGAATTTCCAAGTTCCGAGTAGGAAACTGCAACTCCTGTAATAATCCATTTATTTGCACTTCTGACTGAGGTGTGTCACTCTAGAGCAGCTGTATACATTGTATTGTTAGAATTATATTTACAAAAATGCTGCCATAGTGATAATCACATTCTTCATGTGATATTTGTGAACAACAACGCAGGGCGTGCCAACAACAGCTAACAATAGCCTGGTAGATCGGCATGTTTTTTTCTGACTTCAACTGGAATGCCGATAAGTGGCTTAGGAAAATTGATTATGGCAGCAAAATTGGGAATCATATTTGAAATTAAGTTTCAAAAACCATGTTAAAATTCCCAAAATGGTTCTGACAGTGGCCAAAAAAGATGAATGGGGTCAAAATAGACATAAAGTTGTAAAAACAGGGTTAAAAAAAAATAAGTAAAAATGGTCCAAAAGTGGGAAATTGGTGTATGAATATAGGTAAAAAAAAAAAAAAAAAAAAAAAAGGTACGAAATTGCAAAAAAACTACATCACAATGCCAAAATGTTCAACACATTTTGGGCTAAAAATACTGAACTTTTTAGCCCAAAATTGAAACTTCTGCGATTTGAAAATTGCAACAAGCCATATTGCGATTTAACGAGTTTGCAATTAATTGTTCAGCCCTACTAAAGAGTATGGTCACAATTTAACTCACTATTTAGAGCTGCAGTCATAGTTCAAGCTGCACATCATAAACACACAAACACACACACACACGCATACACACTCACACACACAGTCACTGAATGGTTGAGGAATGAGGAAAAGGACATCCTGTGGTTCTTCCTCTCTGATGGAAACTCCCACAACAACAGGATCGCTTGTTTGGTTCCCCACATCACTCCAGCAGCTCTGTGGTTACTGCACGTTACATATATATATATTTATATATATATATATCTATATATCTATCTATATATCTATATATATATATATATATATATATATATATATATATATATATATATATATATATATATATATAATTATATATATATATATATAGATATATATATATACACATACATATACATATACATACATACATATATATGTATATATATATATATATATATATATATATATATATATATATATATATATATATATATATATATATATATATATATATGTGTGTGTGTATACACATGTATATATATATATGATACGATTATGTCCTGAATTCATCTGAATGTCTCATGGATTAATCTGAATTCTGCAGACAGTTTTGCCGAAGGTTGTAAACACTGCACATCCTCATAGCTGTTAATAAGCCTGTTATATCTGCAGCGACAATCAGCTTAAGTCTTAGCAAACTTCAGCAAAAGTGTCAGCAGAATTCAAATGAATCTATATTTTTATGTACAAATTTAAATCAATTTTTTACAAGAAAGTAAAACTCCTACACTCTCACATACAATAAAACAATGTACAGCAAGACAAAAAAGAAGCAAACTGAACAAAGAAGTTAATGACTTTTTAGGAAACTGGGGCACAGATTTACCAGAGCAGCATTGTAACATATATAATAAATGCAGTAGTTCATTAATCCAACAGCTCAATGACATTTTAAATGGTCACAGACTGACTCACTGACGATGTCAAAGCTTGGATTCATCATTTTAGTTGTTATGACTCAGGGCCTCCCAACCCAACAGGCGTCCTGATAGACATCATGGTCTCACAACCTCCAAATAAACAGAATTAAAAAACATTATATCTGTTACAATACACCTCAAATGAGTGAAAAGAGGGGACTTTAATAAAACACTATATTCACCTGAGCTGTAAATTCATAAAAGGTGTCTTCATACCGCGTTACATTTCAGCATGGGTTATTGTCTAACAGACGGGCAGACATAAAGTTGTATCAGAACTGAAATGAATGTGAAGGTTTAGCTTCAAAACGACACGGCTGATGCTCTGTCGCTGCAGTGATATTTGAGGCTCTTAAAGGAGAGGTGACCCTTGACCTTACTGATGTTTTAAAGTTATGCATATATCACATTATTTGTGATACAATGACTTGGATAAGCTCACACACCTCAGATATACTGTTCATCTGTGAGAAGGTCGATCATTAAACCTGAAAAGATGAACAGCACCACCTGCTGCACCTCACATGTTAACGCACGTTAGGACACAGCTTAAACTCAAGTCAGCACTGAGGCAAGCTGTCATTCATCACAGGAGCTCACTTACTGTTTTTGTTCATTTTATTGTTGAATTATGTTTACTTTGTAACAGCGATCAACTTTTTGAGCAAACTATTGCCTTATTATTAAGAATAGAAATGTATGAATGGTAAGATAAGTCTGTTTCATTTGTATTTTGTTTAATTTATTTTATTATTTTGTTTTCTGTTTAGTAAAAGACACATTAAACTGCTGCTGAAATGACTTGGTGTTATTGGCAGAAGTTTTTAATGTCAGTGTAAATCCACATCATTACACCCCATAATATATTTGGTTTATTGAAAAGATAATTGTTATAAACATAGAAAAACAACAACTGATCACAAATGTCAAATGGTATGATATAGGGTAAATGTAATGTGCATGTTTATCTGTTTTCTATTTTGGTAGGAACTTAGTCTGTTAGCTCAGGGTTCAGAGACAATACACTTAAAGTTACACAAAAATAATATCTGTGACATGTGCAAACATCCAGTTTAATTTGAGATTCTTAATCGTAAAAGAGAATGAACAACCTTATTTTTTATGTCCAAAAATGAGCTCTGCTTTCATGGTTCTATTATTTTCATTTTGCAAAAGAAAGAAGAGAAACAGAACAAAAACAATCTTAAGAAACATGCTTTCTCACGTATCCCCATCACATCGGCAGGTGCAGAAGACAGCAACAAAGTCCCCCCACTTCTGTCTGCCTTTGGCTCCCCAGCTATGATGGTGCTGATGGATTTCTTTCTCCACTGTCATGTTAGGCTTCTCTTTCTTCCTTTGACTTCTGGGCTCCAATGTAAAGCAACTCTTTAGTGAAGACATGGCCGATCCACCTTGGTCTAATGATTATGTTGTGCATGTCATAGTTCAGTTTATTGTTTGAGATGGTCGTTGAGATGAAGGATTTTGCACAGGGATGATGTGTGGATCATTTTTTATGTCTGTTTCCGTTGATTTCCAGCATTCTGAAGCATACAGCAGACAGTTGTTATGGTTCTAGAGTTTGATTTCCTGATTTGCTTAAGTTTTATGAAGGTGCAGTATGCTTTGTTGACCCAGACTTGTTCCTCCATCATGATGGATCATGCTTCCATGGTAAGTGACATGATCTGTATTTTCCAGGACCAATTCAACTTGTAGTCCATAAAGCTGGAGATTGGTTGTCTTTCCCTGTGAATGTGTTTGTGTATGTGACAGAAGGGCGAGGTCTACAGCAAAGTCATGGTCTTCAATGGTGGATTAGAGACTCCGACGTTCCCCCCTTACCTTGCCTGTGGTTTTTCTCATAACTTAGTCCAGAGCTGGGTGGAAGAGTAGTGCCTACATCACTCGTTCTTGGTAGACTCCAGATATTACGAGGAACCTGGTGATGTTTTTACCCACAGTGCCTGAAAATGTCAAATTGCTTCAGACTGAACTTTTCAATATACTGAAAATTAACAAACGAAAATCAAACATACTTTTGAATTGTGGTTCCACAGAAACAAACTAATGAAACCGTCCTGGACAAAACTGATGGTACCCCTGGAAAAGATTGAAAATGGTGGAACCATAGGGACATGTTAAACTGAAGACACCTGTGATGTCTTCAAGCTTGTAATCAGTCAGTCTGCCTATTTAAAGGCTGAAAAGTGGTCACTGTGCTGTTTGGTATCATGGTGTGTACCACACTGAACATGGACCACAGAAAGCTAAGGAGAGAGCTGTCTCAGGAGATTAGAAATAAAATTATAGACAAGCATGTTAAAGGTAAAGGCTATAAGACCATCTCCAAGCAGCTTGATGTTCCTGTGACTACAGCTGCACAGATTATTCAGAAGTTTAAGGTCCACAGGACTGTAGCCAACCTCCCTGGACGTGGCTGCAGGAGGAAAACTGATGACAAACTGAAGAGACGGATAATACGAATGGAAACCAAAGAGCCCAGAACAACTTCAAAGAGATTAGAGGAGAACTCCAAGGTCAAGGTACATCAGTGTCAGATCACACCTTCCATCACTGTTTGAGCCAAAGTGGACTGAATGGAGGACATCATTGTTGAAAACAAATCATAAAAAAGGGAGACTGGAATTTTCCAAAATGCATATTGAAGCTTCATGGAGAATGTCCTTTGGAAACTGCAGCACTCTAAGCAACATGAGAGAGTTGGGAACTCTGCTGGTCTGTAATGTGCCAGTGACCACTGCTGAGGAAGGGCAGCTGTTTCCTTCATTGCCTTGTACAGGAGGAATAACAAACTGAAAATGCCCTTCAGCAGTGTGACGGAGAAGTTTATGGTTACCCGAGCAAGAGAGGTGCTGCTAAATCTGCTTAGCTGGCAAAGAAGTAAGAACCTGCAGGAAGTGGGAGGCTCACGAGGCAGTCGACCAGGCTGAGACTCACTGTCACAGCAAGCTGATGGGAGCAGTGGCTTCAGGACATGCAGACCTCGGGAGCAACCCAGGACCTCACAACAGCAAGGCCCAGGGAAAGGAAAGGTGGAGGAGATCTGAGCAGGGTGGAGGAAGCCCGCTGTAGACGGACAGTAGGGGTGCAGCAGCAGGGGTCAAGATAACATGGACAGAGCTATGCTGATCTGAGCCACACCAGATCATAATTCTCATCGAGTCAGTGTTCGACATCCTCTTCTGCTGTATCCTCTCTGCCGTAGAAGTGGATCGCTAAAGCTCATCCTGAGCTGCTGCCCAAGGACACGAGTGGACGGGCGCTACTGCTGGTGCCATGATCAAGTGCTGTGGGTCATCTGCACAGGGATCTCTACCAGCAACCACCAAGGCAGTCCATCACCTTTGTCAGGCTGGGGAGAAGCAGAGCTGGGTCAAGCAGGAGTGCTGCTGGTGGGGACTGTTCCCTGGGAAGAACGGATGGAGGAGGCCCTTAAGAGGAAGAAGTACAAGGAGCTGGCAGGCGGATGGAGGACCTGATGCAGCCCATCGAGGTCGGGTGCAGAGGATTCATGGACCAGTCTGTACACAGGGTGGTCAAGATGCTGGGAATGAAGGGACTGCACAGCAGAAGAGCTTCAAAAACATCATGAGGGGAGATCCAAGTATGTCAGAAACTGCTAATCACTGGGATTCACACACACCAACATTTCTGGAGTTTACTGAAAATGAGCCTGAGTGGTTTGAGATGTTTGAAAGTCAACAGCCAGCTCAACCCAACAGCCTGACTGTTGTTTCTGATCACAGTGCAGGTATTAAATATAAAAATATGACAGCAGCAGGATGATTGGTCCAGCACGGTTATTGGCAGATCTGGTTGTTTCAATGCCTGTGTGAGTGAACGCTCCTGATCAGCTGATCAGCTATGCAGAAAGACAGGGTGAGTACAGAGAGATCGATGAATCAGAGGAGGCTTAAAATAAATGAACGGGTGAATAAATGAGTATGCAACAGGGAAATGACACCAAGAATCCGCCTGGGTCAGATAGCGTTAGTTTATGATTTAGAACAAACCAAAGGTGCTTTGAATAAGTGGACTTGATGACATTAAGCTGAGTGGTTGTGTTAGCAGTTAATCTGAACCCCAGGTGAGTGTGTAGTGCTAACATTAGCTCCTCTGGATAGGACAGTATGCCAATGATGCGACTTAAGCCAGAGACGCCTCTCAGACTTTTGTTCACTTGTATAGGGCTTAACATTTCTGACCCAGGATCACATCGTCTTTGGAGCAGTATCTTTATTCACCATAAATGTTGATTAGTCCCTCACAGCTCGAACTAAGAGTTTCTGAATGTACTTTATTCATTGACTCATTTAAAGTTAATACTGTTTGGATGAATGTACCCTTATTGTGTGGGTATGGGCGCTTTATCATGAACTATATGGCTTTTTTTTTTTTTTTTTTTTTTAAGTGTTAATTTTTGGGCATTTTGTGCCTTTATTGATAGGAGAGAGACAGTGGATAGGCTTGTGAAAGGGGTGAGAGAGTAGGGGAAGACACTCTGCAAGGCGGGATTTGAACCTGGACCGGTAGAAGCATGTACATGGGGTGCTAACCACTACGCCAAACCAGCACCCCATGAACTATATGGCTTTGCTTATAGAACTGTACAGCACATAGGTCACTCATAATTATTGGGGAGGTCCCTGATATTATCGATGCCCGGTAGATGGGTACCAGTGATGTTTTGGGCAGTTTTAATCTTTGCAGAGTCCTCCTGTCCTGGGCCATGCACATCCCATACCAGTTTGTAATGTTTCCAGTCCGGATGCTTTCAATCATTCCTTTGTAAAAGTTGACTAAACTTGGTGTGGGAGTTTTGCTTTCTTAAGTTTCTTTAATAAATACAGACGTTCCTGAGCCTCATTGACCAGGGCAGAGACATGTGAAGTCCAAAACAGCTTCTCTGTTCTGCTGATTCCCAGGAAGTTCAAACTGCTCACTTACTCCACCTCAGTTCCTCTGATGCAGGCAGGGTTGTGTGTTTTTGCCTCTTTTTTTCTAAAATTAACGCTCAGCTCTTTGGTTGTACTGTACGTTAAGCCATAAGTTGTTTTCTGTGCACCAGTCTGCATGATGATTGATTTCTTCCCGAGTGCGACTGCACTCCAGACTGACACAAACGTAACATTCCTGCAACGTGTGAAAGTCTTGAGATGTAATGATGATGAAGCTCCAAAGCACTTTAACATGCACTGTAACAAGGACTTCAGACTTTATCTACATGGTGCAATCAATGTACCACACTAACATCCCATAATAATGCATTCCAAAAAGAGGTTGGTGTTCTGATCAACACCAAACAGCCCAAACTTGTGAAAAAATGCGGTCTTTCTTAAAGACATAAGCACAAGTTATTAGCATGTGTCACCTGTTAAACAGGTTATCAGGAAGTGTCTTGAAATATCTGTGAGAGCTAAGTTTTTTTTATTTTGAATGGACACTGGGGGCTGTGATATCCCACAGACCAGAGATCCTGTACTATTTATTCTGCTTTCTTCACATTTCCAAGGTCTTCACTGTCTCCCTCCTCCTGCCCCATACATATCACTTAAGCAACAGCTCAGTCTAAACATGCTTATGTCATAACCTTGCACATATAAGAAGTATATCACAGAAGCATGGAGAGTGTTTTTTACTGAACATTTCTGTAGGAGGGGGTGGAGCTGTGAGGTGGGGTCCACCCTGACTTGATTCCACAGGCTCATCTCTTGAGTTCTACATGTGAGAAGGCTGTTTTTGATGAAGTTGTTGATTTTGACTGCAAGAATACAGGCTGTGTTTACGACAAGAATCTGAGGGAGGATTTTGTGCAATGTCTTAAAATGCTGAGACATCACGATTGGTGCATCAAACAAGTGCCTTGATCATACAGGGGAAGGTTTTCAGTGTGACATGGATCAAACCAATCAGGAGTGTCAACTTAACATGGTCCGGCGCGTTTGGGGCGTCAAACACCTCGACGCTCGAGTTGAAAATATTGAACTTTTGACACAAATTTGCGTGAAGCTGTGCCGCGGTAGCCAATGACATTCCCCCCGACGTCATTGATTTGATGACGTGTGACGCTCCAGCCACCTGCTCCGGCTCAAACCCCACTGAAAGATGGAGGAATGGTAAATGGTAAATGGACTTGAGCTTATATAGCGCTTTTCTAGTCTTTGACTACTCAAAGCTGCTTTACACCGCAGGTCACACCTACCCATTCATACCCATTCACACCCATTCGCACTCACATTCACTCACTGATGGTTCTGTGTTTCTATATTAGTTTTTTTCCATCAGTATCTCTAACACATTCACACCCTTTCATGCCCATTTACATACCACTGACGCAGCAGTGGGAGCAACTTAGGGTTAAGTGTCTTGCCCAAGGACACATCGCCATGTGTCGCCCGGAGCTGGGCTTGAACCTGCAACCTCCCAATCACTGTCCAAGCGCACTATCCAACTGCGCCACCACGCCCCAGGTCGGAGGTTGATCTGCGCTGTTTGCCATGATCTGGAGCTATACGATTCGACGTGTGTACTCTACAGAGACCCGAACAAAAAGGAGCAGGCCTGGGTGAAAGTTTCTGAGGAGACAGGTTTTGAAGGTGAGTTCTATAAATATTCGTTTCCAGCTGGATTTGCCTGCATGGGTCATCACTGAGTCCGACTACCTCTGGCTCTGGCTCTGCCTGCGCAGTGACACGTGTCGCCCCTCAGCTTGTCAAAATGGTCCAGCGTCCAGCCTCGGGTGTTACGCGCAGCGCGTCACAGGCACTACGCTCGTTTAAATACGCCAATTCGTGTCCGGTGTGGCCGCAGCATTAGAAAATGTTTTCAGGGACAGAACCTTCAAAGGCAGCTGGTGACTGGATGATCGTTCTTTGCTCTTCTTTTAAAGAAGAAATTGAGGAGATTTCTGATAAATCTGCAAAGACTGCTCCATTGTTGGATACTCCATTGTTTTTAACCCTTTAAAGCCCAAGACCATGGATCATAGCCAGAAAATTCGAATTTTTTTGGAGCTGAAATGTTTGTTTCACTTTCTGCTAAAATACTAAAAATATCAAAAGGTCCATAAAATTCAACATATAGATTTTTTGTATCTCATTTGATACATTAAGTGTTTTTGGCAACTGATATTCCATTCGAGGACATTTTTATCATTTATCTGATTGTATTCAGCTCTTTTTTGTAATTTGTTGATCATATTTAGTAGATAGAGGTGCTATAAAAGTATGTATCAAAAATGATACAATTAGCTTTATAGGGTTAAACATGCAGTCACTTCCTGCTGTCGTCACTTTGCAGCTCCTGCCTCTTTCCTCTGATTGGGTCATTGAGCATTCAGCTGAGTGAAGTTGTAGAGGATTGGAGCTTGTTAAGATGGAGCTGCATGATTTCAGACAATGATCAGGCAGGTCCATCTGTGCTGCAGGGTAAGTGTCAGCTTTAACTCTGTGCGTTTTTTACATGGCAGGGTTTGGGTTAGTTGTTTGGTCAGAATTTGGATTTGATTATAAGATTTTCCTCCTTTAGTGCCGATGTACTCCAAGAACACACACAGACCACTGTGTGAAATATCTTGATGCTCAGATTATGTTTTTTTTTAGAATGAACACATGAAACTATCAAACATCAGACACTCCTCATTCATAATTCAGATCTCTTCTTAAACTGTCAGGATCAGACTTCAACATGTTTTTAATACCCAAAATTTCACATTGTTTAAACAGTCTTAAATTCACAAGGTAAAGTTTGAGCTTATATGTTTGGGATGTAAAATCTGCACGTCCATGGTCTTTGTTTTCTGCTGTAGGTGTGTGGAGTTCTCTGTCATATTCTTCTAAGCTCTGCCTCCTTGTCCTGTGTTGAAAGGAGAGCTGTGTCTGGACTGTGCATGTGAGTTTGGAGATCAGTTTGCAACAAGGGCTCTATATTTAGCTGAAGAGGGGAGTTGGTGACCCTGTCCAACTGCACAGAGTCACAATCCCTCGGACCCTGGCGTGTTTTTTACCCGCCTGCTGTTTGGTTTGGTCCGTCTGTGCTTGGGTCTGTGCTGGAGAAGAAGGTGAGTCACAGATCCTGAGTGTTGTCCTTCGTCTCTGTGCTGTATTTGGTGGAGCTCAACCCCCTGACAGCCTGACAGAGACATGCTGCCATGGTCTGTGCTGCCTGACTCTACAGCGCTGTGAAGTCAGAGGCCTCCATGTGCCCGCTGGAGGAGCCGGGGGCCATGCTGGGCCTCAACAGTCCTGACCCGCTGGTGAGGGAGGCTTTCCTGATGGCCTACGACTACATAGACTACGTAATCTCAGGGGGGGTGGACGGCTCCATGGGCCCCGCCCCCACAGCCTGCACCGCCACCCTGCGCCATGCTGGAGACGAGCTGCTCACCCGCTTCCCCATCTTCTTCCGCCGCTGGCCCCGGATCTTCCAGGACGTGACGGAGGACTCGGCCTGCTCCACCCTCACCAGAATCCTGGATGAGCACTTCTTCCCTCCGGCCCCTGGGGGGCGGCGCAGGGAGCTGGCCTGGAGCGCCGTGCTGTCCGTGTACATGCTGGCTGGTCAGATGGCTCTGCACTGCCACGAGAGGGGCATGGTGCGGGTCCTGCCTCGGCTGAAGGAGGAGGTGGGGGCGTACGTGAACAGGGTCATCTGCCCTGACATTCGAGACAAAGGAGGATGGGTGAGTGGCTCTCTGCGTCAGGGGGGTCAAACGGTGGCCCGTGGATCATATGGTGGCCCTCTACATCACGGTGGCCCTCAAGTCAGTTTGAAATATAATAAATAGAATAAACATGAAAAAACAGGACAAAAAGAGCCACTAAAACTAAAATGTTTTATAATTAAAGGTGTGGTCAGCGATCTTCTAATCTTCTAATCTAATGCACTATTTGTCAAATTCACTGTATTTCTCCTCTCCATCCACAAGATGTCACCACTGACAGCATGTTGAAAAAAAAGTCCAGTTTCAATACACAGCCTTGGCTCTGAATTTCAGCAGGTAAATACTGTGGCTTGGGCTGAGTCACCAAAACAGAGTACACCCCCCCACATCCAGGGGGCGATCATACTCATGCACAGATCAGACAGAGGGGGGAGGGGGAGTCGTAGGTTGCGTAGTGTGCGCAGTTAGCGTAAGAGAGAGATACAATAGGTGCAGTAGCAATAGCTGAAAAACAGCCCAAAAGAAAAAGGTCAGAGGAGTGAAAAGTGAAAAAGAAGGGCTATGACCATGAAAGAGCGAAGACCCGGGTCAACATTGGTGTTGCTTTCCGACGGTGGAGGGAACTCCGCTAACTGAAAGACCTGAAAACGGACGCGGATGTCGCCGTCTGTCTGCTGGATAGTTTAGCAACATTAGCTTTGTGGTGCTTCACATAACAGTAACAGCCGTCGGGCATTCATCTTCTTGTCTAATCTGCCAGAATGTACTGTTGTTGTGATGTTATCAATAATGGCAGTCGAGTTGTCTGACGAGTCGGGGATACCTTTATTACCTTATAGATATTTATTACCTTTTATGCCTCTACCTACGTTGGTCAGCTATGCAGTTTCTATGGCCGTTTTCATGACGATGCACGTCCATCAGCTTTTGGGGGTGGAGCCAGTGGTGAAGTATGAAGGGAGAGGCGGGTCTAAATTTGTTTATAAACAACCTCTCCACTCATTTTCTCCCACATCACTGACTACACCTCTAATCTTTGAGGACTGGTATATGTTCTTATCTGAGCAAATATATATTTTTATCCAATCTGTTAAACTCTTTCATCTGCATATGTCGAAAAAATAACTGCATAGATCTAGAAGGAGCTCAAGAAAAGTTGAACTAAATTATGAATAATGTGTAAAACATCACTGAAATGAAAAGCCTAAATTAGCTTCTAATTTGATGTAAATGTCATGAAATTAAAGATTTCTATTGGTTATAAGTTTAAGAAAGAAATGCTGTTGTACACATTTCTTTTTTCAAAAAGGGGCCATGATATTTTTTATTTTTTGAAGGTTTGTATGTCTGTTAATGTGTTTAAGGGGCAGTGTGGGATTTTTAAGGTGGGTTAGGGTAAGAGGCACAGCCTGAACATGATGCACAGTAACAGCCGCAGTGAAGATGACATGAAACACTCAGCATGGAAGCTAAAGCTAAAGTCATCCTGCAGATGGTGCCACCTCCTCTCCAGAAATTTAAAAAAGTTTAGGGGGAGACAAACCACATAAACAACACTGGTGATCAGGCGTAATTAAAAAAGGCACAACTTACTTTTCCACCAATGAGCCGCTTATCTTTGACATTTCTTCAGGACACTGCTCAGCCCAGTGCACCAACTTTCTGCAGTCGGCAGGCTTCACAAGGGGAAACAATCACTACTCAACAAGACAAATGGAAGATTTTGCAGCTTATATGACCTCTGTTTACCTTGGATCTGGAAATTCCTCTTGGAAGTTTACTGGTTTCCAGGTATGGATTTGATAAGAGGTTCACTTGATGTTAACACTGATGTATGTTAGCTACTGTTGAGGAGATGAAATTCTGGAATAACACTCTTTGCTGTGATTAGTCAACAGGATGATCTTTAGACATTAGGTACTTTGGTTAATAGTGTCATGTGTGCACTAGGCAAAAAGAAAGAGAGATGGTCTGTTATTCAGCAGGCTGCTGGCAGAGGGACTCATTTATATGCTGTGGTGCTGAACCAAAGCAGCTTGGCAGTGGAAAAGTAAGTTGCTGTCATTACTTTAGATAGAGCCTGTTTAGATATACAGATGTTTCTGCGCAGGCACAGGGCTGATCTCCCTCACTGTGTGTTCAGGCTGCAACCCCTTCTTGAAAATCCCAAACTATCCCCCATATCATGATGGACTTCTTTGTGGAAGACAATGGGTAGAGTTCTGCACAGGTCTAACTTTAAAACCTGTACCTTCCTGTCCCGCACACATCAGAACCAAACCCTGCAGCTTCATGCATTGGACTGGTGACCGACCTGAGGCAGGGTTCTGGTCCGTGGCACTTCTCCTTCCTCCTGTGAACAGCTGTGGCCACCTGACACTGCTGAGTTCCCCCCCTCCAAATGATGCCCACCTACAGCATGACTGTGGTTAAACTGGTTTATGGTGCAGACCCAGTGCAGAGCAGAGATGGTTTACAATCAGAGCTGAAAACATGACACTGGACCTCGCTGAACCGACTGCCTGACTATCCACCAGAGTCAAACAGACGTGAGGAGAAGGGGCCTTAAGTAAAGGGAGCTCAAAGTCTGATTCATTGATGCTTTGCCCATAATCTAGAAGAAAATGTGACTGTGACTTTCTCATTTTAAAAAGTTCACAACATCTTTGTCCCAGTGGACATGGATGGTGCTGTGTGTAGTGGAAGATATGACAACATGGGCTCCAGAGCAGCTCCAGATGTTTAAGATGTTACACCACCGAGGGCAGAGACCAGGATGTAATCAGGTTACAAACATCTTCCTATAAAATTTAAAATACTTGTCCAGAAAGTAGAAAGGCCAGAACGCCGGGACATGTGCGTGCAGTCTGCTGGCTGACCTCTGCATCAGGGGCATGGGCCAGTTTTCTGGATGAGGTCAAAAGGCTGTGCAATCAATCCTGTGCTGTCTGACCTCAGCTCTGCTTAGCCACAGTTTTATAGAGCAGCACTCTCGCTTAGTGGTGGGCAGATCGATCAAAAAATATTGATATATCGATCCAATTTTGGTATTGAAATAGATTGATACTAATGCAGTGGTATCGATACTTAAAGGAGACATATCATGCTTGTTTCTCCTTTTCACTATGCCAGACTAGAATGCCTGTAAAACATTTCTGCCCTCAGTACAAGTCATTTAGTTCCTTCATTGCCCCACAATAGTGTTCTCAAAATCCTCATTTTAGGCCATTATCATGCTCTCGTTGAAACACGAGGATCTCAGGATGACCTACAGTTACCTTGCAATGTCACAACCCTTTGTGCTCTGATTGGTCAGTTCTATCGGGGGTAGAGCCAGCCTGTCCTTCTTCTTCTACTGTATTTTCCGGCAGGCTCAAAGCAGTAACCGCATATTGAGTCCCCCTACAGGCCAGAGCTGGTAATGAGGGAGTGTGAGCTAGGGAGCTATATACTGCTGCTGGTGGATGTGTTCCTCGGTGGCGGTTTTGTGGCTAACGGACATCACAGAGGAGGAAGTGTTTTATCAGATTACTCCAATAGAAAGAAAGGTACCTCGTGTCGTCACAACGATTTAAATCTCGCGGACATCTCGCAATGACCTATTTTCAGAGGCATCAAATCTCGTTCTAGGATATCAGAAAAAATACAATATCTAATTTTTTGAAAATTAAGGGGGTGTAAGGTCTTGTTTTCAAGTTTATTATATCATATGTATGTATTAAATCATGCATCAGCATGATATGTCTCCTTTAAGTTCCTGTCCTATCTGTGCTGCTGCGGAGGCGACCTGTCCGTCTGTTTCTGTGTAAGTGTTTCTGCTTTCGACTGCTGCTACTTTCACAGCACGAGCACGGCCAAGCAGACTCCTCCGACTCCCTCTTGTGCTTTAATGTCACGTGACCCAAAAAGCAAGTGCTGCTGACAATATTTCAGAAAAAAAGTGCACTGAAGGGCAATAATTTTGCCTTATTTATTTCTTATCTTATTTTTTTATAGTTTTTATTATGTTAATGAAGTATTTTACTTATAAACTATCCTGGTTGGATTACTATTAACTAATAGTTAATTAATTAAAAATCCAAATGAAAGGATGGAGCAGCATGAAAGGAGCGCCGTAAGTATCGGTATCGATATTGGTATCGGCAATACTGACTGGTATTGGATCGGTATCAGATCGATACCAAATCTTACGGTATTGCACATCACTACTCTCGCTTAAGACTCTTTCTTGGTGTAGACGGCCACACTTTCACCTCTATTAGGGCAGTCAGTCCTAAACACGTTATAGCCATCACTGTTTACTTCAGAGTCTGTGACAGATTTACTCGTCCATCTGCATCAGCTGAGCGTGCCCAGATGTGCTGCATGCCCATTTAGCGACAAGGCTGTGCACATTCAGATGTAAAAAACTTAGACCAGCTCTTTACATGTTTGGAGCTTACCTATGAACTATGAGTAACTAAAAACTTTACCCTCTGTAACCTCAAAAGGTGTCTCCTCCTGAACCATGGTCGGTAAAGTCTACTCTAGATTTTATTGCAGCTAATGCAGAGAAGCTAATACAGGAGTAATGTGGTCTCTTTTCCTAGTTCTAGTCAGTATAGATGTTACAGCATGTTGGACCAGCTGAAGCGTCTTAAGCCACTTGCTGGGACAGAAAGAAGAGAATTACAATAGTCTAGTTTAAGGTTCTGACTTTTCTTAAAATTATGAATTTATTCCTAGAATTCACTTTCCTAATTTCTGACTATATTAAAAAATCTGGCTTTTTCAAAAGCCTTACTTTTTTAGCAGAGTTAAAAAAAAACCTGCTGTGAGAAAATGAGAAACAAAAACAAACCAACAAACAAACAAAAAGCTCAGTGTCCAGATCCCCCTCTGTTGGGGCTACTGTCTGACATTTACAGTAATGGTGTGATGTCATTATGGTGAAAAATCATTCACGTTGAGTTCAGTTTGCCTTAAATATTTTAAAGCCAACTTTTTACTATCCTGGTTACAGTTGTTTAAAAAATATCATTAACTTATCCTTTTCAACCAGTCAGTGAGACACGAACAAGCTTTTGTGCATCTATGTGTCATATTTGAAATACGTCAACCCAAAAAATTAACGATTGCTTGAATGTGATAAAACATCTGTTTGGTGATAAACGTCCTGCTCGGACCCTCATCTGTTTTAGACTGAGCAGAAGTGAATGAGTAACACTGTAGCTTCATGGTAAAGAGTAAAAAGTGATTCAACAATTGTCCCAATATTTCTCAATGTTTGCTGTATCTACAAACATGTGAGTTTTCTTTTTTCTTTTCCTGTTCCAGAGCGGTTTTGTGTCCCGTTTTGGAAAGAAGCAGGGTTTGGAGGGTCAGCTGAAGACGGCGTGCTGCTGGACTCTGCTGGCTCTGGCTGTGAGCATCCTCACCTACTGTATGTGGAAGAGAGTGCTTTAACCAGCACCTACGGACGTCTGCAGGGACAGCATTCAGCTAAATCTGAAGCACCCATTGACCTCTTGTAGTGTCAGTCCACATTTTTATCTGGAGAGGGCCCATATCAATAAATTGACAGTCTTGATTTTTTATGGCCCTTTTCATTTAAAAAAACAGTAAAGTAAAAAAATATATAAAATTTAAGACTCCACGCTCCCAACCAACAAGGTAACATGTTAGAATCAAAGCTCTGAAATAAACCACCAATACAAGAATGACACTGATAGATATACACTCACTGGCCACTTTATTAGGCACGCCCACTGCATTTACGTACGTGAAGCAGCTGAAGTTCAAGCAGCACCAGAACAGAGAAGAGCATGATGTTGGTGTCAAGCAGCCTGGTCTCTGTATTTTAGAAACTTCTGCATCTTTTGGATGTGGTGAGGTGGGAGATTTGTAACCAACAGATCTGCATTAGCCGTGTGAAGCTATCATGTCAGTACGGCCCAAAATCTCTGAGGAATGCTTCCACCTGTTTTTAAATCTGTGATCAAGTCCTTCAAATCATCCAGGGGCTAGGTGTACCTTATAAAGTGGCCAGTGTGTTTATGAAAATAAAACTAATAGATAAAATAAATGGATATGATAGTAGACACTAGTCCATCAAAGTGTGCTCAAAATCCTGAACAGGTCAGCAGCCAGTTTCTGACACAGAGGGATGGAGAACCAGTCACCAATCAACATAAAGAGCACGTGGGAGGAAGCTGGAGTGCCCGGGGAGAAGCCATGCAGACACAGGGAAAGCAGGCAAACTCCACACAGAAAGGCCCTGACCAGCACAGGAGTCGGACCAGCAACCTTCTCCCTGAAAACAAGACCTTACACCCCCATAATTTTCAAAAAATGAGATATTGTATTTTTTCTGATATCCTAGAACGAGATTTGATGCCTCTGAAAATAGGTCATTGCGAGATGTCCGCGAGATTTAAATTGTCGTGACGACACGAGGTACCTTTCTTTTTATTGGAGTAATCTGATAAAACACTTCCTCCTCTGTGATGTCCGTTAGCCACAAAACCGTCACCGAGGAACACATCCACCAGCAGGGGTATATAACTCCCTAGCTCACACTCACTCATTACCAGCTCTGGCCTGTAGGGGACTCAATACGTGGTCGCTGCTTTGAGCCTGCCAGAAAATACAGTAGAAGAAGAAGGACAGGCTGGCTCAACCATAGACATTATATAAGTTGACGCCTCATTGCGGCCTGGACCGCATCAGGCGTGGCCGCCATATTGGATGGGTCTCTTCACTCCAGTCAAGCACCAGAAAGAAGTGAAGAGAATGCAGTTATGCTTGTATTTTGTGCAGCGTAAAGTGACAGTAAACGGCACAATATTGAAAGCAGATGACTTGTTTTTGCTTTATTCCAACACAGCTGAGTAAAAACATATTTAAAGTTTAATACGCATGTCAACATGATTTATATAAGATGTCTGGTTTGTGTGTACGTACATGTGCCTGTGCCTGAAATAGTTGCATTGAATATTCTCACAGCACACAAAAACAAAAAATGAAAAGAATAATAATAAAATCATCAATAATATTACTGTTGTTACTACTATTACCATTACTATATTACCATTATTTCTTATTCATCAAACTTACTCATTTATTTTCTTGATCCCCTTCTTATATTATTGTAATTATTGCAGTTATTTCATAATCTACATACTTTTCATTTATCTATTCTTCATTCCTTTACATCATTCTATCCATATTTAACTGTATTTTATTTATTGCCCCCTTTACAGCTTCTCTCCGTACAACCATAGCACACCAACGACAACCCCTCCCTGCCCCTACCATCATATCACCTGCCACTAATGCTGTTGTTGTTCCTCCTCTGCTTGTTAATACTCAACCCTGTTTATTTTTATTACTCTTTTATACTTTCTTTTTTGTTTTATTTACTATGATATATTTACATTTACAGTAACTATCATTGTACTGCAGCTGCTAGTGTTAAATGACCTTTCTCCCTTTTGTAAAAAATTATTAATATTACTGTTGTTCTACTTATTATCTATTCTTTTAAAATCTTTGTTCGTACAAGCATCCATACTACAGTTTAATTTGATTTCATTATTATTATGGCTACGACTGTGGTCGTTATTATTGATTTTACTACGATTAAGTAGTAATTAAAAATAACAAAAATTATTATTATTATTATATTGTTATTATAATTATATAATTATTATTATTATATTAGAAAATATGCGTGAAGTTGTCATTGTGAATTACTTATATGTATATATATGTGTATATATATATATACATATATATAGATATAGATATAGATATAGATATAGATATATAGATATATATAGATATATAGATATATATATATGACCACAAAAATGTTGTTGCTCATACGTTTTGTCTGTCCGTCTCACTGTTGCATTGCACGACAAAAAATAGCACAATAAAAAGTATTTTATTTTGAAAGAATGTATTTAAATGTGTGACAGCATCCTGTATTATAAGTACATCTCTGTTGTTTGTAACAAACTTATCCGTGTGAAAATCGTGTAAAAATTCACTGAGCTATGCTCATAATAGTTGGGCATTATACACCTTTCTCAGTGTAATCAACGCACTGGAGCCGCATGTCAGACCCATCCAAGATGGCGGCTGGTTCCTATGTCAGCTCCAATAAGCAGCGCCAGTCAATGAGGCGTCTACGTATACAATGTCTATGGGCTCAACCCTCTCGGCAGCTCTGACAGAAAGGACCAATCAGAGCACAAAGGGCTGTGACGTTGCGAGGTAACTGTAGGTCAGTCTGAGATCCGAGTGTTTCAACGAGAGCTTGATAATGGCCTAAAATGAGGATTTTGAGAATGCTATTGTGGGGCAATGAAGGAACTAAATGACTTGTACTGAGGGCAGAAATGCTTTCCAGGCATCCTAGTCTGGCATAGTGAAAAGGAGAAACAAGCATGATATGTCTCCTTTAAAGCTGTTCTTGAAAACTCTTTTAAAAACATAAACTCTTGACCCTTTGACTACCAGCTGAAGTTATGGGCAAATATCCATAATTTTGAGGAATATTAAATGTTAAAATGATTAAAAAACATTGTTTCACCAATGTTCCAGGGGATAGAAAAAACTGCAAGCAATCACAGAAACTGCTATTTTCTTTGTGAAGAAATTAAAGGGTTACTAACAGCTGATAATAAATAGCAATCAAAAATACCTTAAAATTAATAATATTGAGTTAACTAATACAAATAAGAATGATTTCATAACTGCTTTTCAAAAGCAGAGCTCTGTTATTCATCAAAAATGTTATTTTTAATAGTCAAACCCAATATCATCTATTTTAAGTTCATTTTTATTTTATTTACAAACATTTTTGCCATAAACCATTAATTCCCACATAAAGAAAAGACCTGTTTCTTTTGTAGTTCTCTCTCTTCCCTGAAATGTAAACTGAATCAGACTCTGATCTGATTTTTAAAACATTTAATATTACTGAATTCGTTGGCCAAACAGTTGAGCTGGTATTTAAAGGGTTAAAGTCACAGTTTGAAGCTTCTTTCCCACGTTAGTGGCCTCCTAAAAACAAGATTATCTGTTTTTTTATAACTGAAGCTGCACGAGAGGTCATTAGACATCTGTGCCCCATCCTGAGTTAAACCATCAGAAAAGGACTCCCACTTTTTGGCCAATCAGGCTCAGTTCGGTATGGGCGCTCTTGTTGATCCTCTTCTAAGACATATGTGCTTGTTATGTAAATGAGTTTAGCTGTGAAGACTGTACAGAATGTGTTAACTTCATAAAGGACTTATGACTCTTGTGGCTGCAAACATCACATTAGCTTAATGCTAAGGCAGCTTAGGGACACAAACACAGTGGATTGGCTGTGCAAAAAGAAGCGACAAAGCTAGGAGCTAAATTGTGCTTCCACTACAGTCTCCTCCGGTTGAAGGGCATCATAAAAGATCCTTTGGACAACACTGAAAATCTGCCACCAAAAGGCAAAGCAGACAAAAAATGAAAGATGTAAAAAGAGCTCCATGTGGCTGTTCTCCAGAGCACCTGCATGCAGCCATGCACTTCATTTAGCTTCATTTCTCATGCTAACGTAAACATGTCAGGGTTTCTTTAGATATGTAAAGGAACGTAAATGTGGAATAAAAAGCTTTGAAAAAGAAAAGGGGCTAAAAACATGAGAAAGCAAAATGTTTCCATCACCGCAGCAGGAAAGATCTCTGTGATGTACATCTTTGGACTTGTGCTCTGTCTACGCACGTTCAGGATCCTCTGAAAACAGATCCATGAGAGCCTCTGGGTCCTGCCCACAGACTCTGGTCATCAGGAGACCCTCTGTCAGCCTCAGCCTGCGGTGCTGCTGCCTTCAGCCGGGTCAGTCCAAGTGAACACTTCACACTGAATGAATAAAAATAGATTTTTTGACTTTTAGGACCTGTGTGCCTGTCTTCTTTATTTCTTGTGGAGCACATGAAAAGTTTGTCTCAGTCTTCTGCCCACCTCTACGAGAAAGTGTGGCCTGTCATCAGTGCTGAAAGAAGAGGACCATTTTAGACAATGAACCAAGAAGATGGTGGAAATACGATCTCTAGAGCAATGGGGACAGCTATTCAATAAAAATGTTTCTGAATTATTTAATCATGAATTATCATTTTTTTTATCAGGAAAACTTGGTGTTGTTTAAATATTCACAGCACAAGTTGAGATTTTCTTTACCCTGAGAGGCCTCAAGTCCACGTCTGTAACACGTCAATAATCATTTTATTTTAGTAAAGTGTAGATGCCTGCTACAGTCCTGTGGACCTTAAAGGATAAGTTTGGTTTCTACAGCTTTCACATTGTTTATAGAATGAAGTAGAACAATATACTCACCCAGAAGGCTTTCCTGATCCAAACAGTGCTTCAGGAGATATTTAGATCCAAAATCGAGCGGTGGACATCCGTATAATGGTAGCAGACGGGGCATGTATAGCGCCGCTCCTAAAACTGCATTAATCGTCCAAAAACTCATCAGTTTCACCAATATTTCATCATGGTCCGCTCACGCTACTCGTCCATTACAGTCTGTGTCACTCCAGACATGTTTTTGTGACTGTGCTGACCTCTGAACTGAGGAAGAAGAGCGC
The DNA here is from genome assembly GCA_036419115.1 of Scarus forsteni. Lineage (NCBI taxonomy): Eukaryota > Metazoa > Chordata > Actinopteri > Labriformes > Labridae > Scarus > Scarus forsteni. The sequence goes on from JAZDUH010000386.1 coordinate 12,224,058, forward strand.
TTGCCTCCGCGCATGCGCAGTACAGCTCATTGTTTCAGGGGCGACCGCTGGCTACACGACTTTCTTCTTCCAGTTTTGTGCAAAATGGACGAATATCTATGGGATGAAGATGTTGTGGAGGAGAACTTTGAATATGATGGGTGTCCTTACAGTTTGGAGCCAGAGTTTACAGATGAGGAGCTCATCGAAAGGAGAACGCGGAGGCAAAGAGAACAACAGCTGGCCAGAGAGCAGTCTTCAGTTCAGAGGTCAGCACAGTCACAAAAACATGTCTGGAGTGACACTGGACTGTAATGGAGGAGTAGCGTGAGTGGACCATAATGAAATATTGGTGAAACTAATGAGTTTTTGGACGATTAATGCAGTTTTAGGAGCAGCGCTATACATGCCCCGTGTGCTACCATTATACGGATGTCCGCCGCTCGATTTTGGATCTAAATATCTCCTGAAGCACTGTTTGGATCAGGAAAGCCTTCTGGGTGAGTATATTGTTCTACTTCATTCTATAAACAATGTGAAAGCTGTAGAAACCAAACTCATCCTTTAGTACTATGGCATTCACATTTCACACAGTCTTCTGATTTTAATGATAGGACCATGATGGTACCACAAACAGCACTTTTGTGACCCTGTGTCCATCTTTCGGACCAATTAAACCCATTAACCCCCATTTTTGCACATATAACCATGAGCACCATAAAAACATCCACTGTCACACTGGAATATCCAGTCAGTTCACCAGGCCTCAGATTTGTACTTTAAAATGTTGCATTGTTGCCCTCCTGTAGCGTCCGTGGGCAGGTGCAGTTCTTTTCTAGTAAACACCAGGAAGGCCTTGACAGCTCATAATAACAAAAAAGTCAGCAGTCTGTGAGTGGACAGTCTTCCGAGTCCTAAACCTGTGCTTTGCACACTCATCAGTGGGTGAGGTTACGATCAGTAGGTTTTCTGTTCGTCCACATTTTCTGTTGGCTGCACATTTTGGGGTAGAATAGACTTACTGTTGTGTTTGGTTAACTTTATTTAATGTTGATGATTATGTGTAAATGCAGCGCTGTGTTCAATAAACTGAGTTTTGGTGCGATATAAAAGTCTATCTGGAGTGCACTCTAGCCTGCAGGGGCTTGAGGCCCCATCCACATGAAGACAAAAGGCTTAACAGTTTCCAAAACGATTGTCATAAAGACGAAGGCGCCTCAGAAAATGTGTGCTTCCACATGAATGCACTCGATACGCATGAAAAAGCTGTAAAACACATGCCAGACCTCTAGGGGCGCTGTAACGATATGACGGAAACAAGCGGAAACAGACTAAAAAACAGTGTGCATGTGCACTTGCGGCAAAAGTTGTAAACAGAGATTGTGGTAAAGTGATCATAAAGTGCTGTAATGTGTCCTCGATTATTGTTTGTTCAACTCGGTGGTGATTGAGAAGGAGATTTTGCTGCAGCAGGGATAGTAGGGTCACTAGCTTCATCAGCACATATGCTACACCGTACACCGCCATTGTTGTTGTCGTTGCCACGTGTGGTTCATGCTTGTCAATGAAGATATGAAACCATGACATAAGCGTATCTGAAAAGTTGCGGAGAGCCAGTAATCACGGAGCTGTGTATACGGCATTTCAAAATCTTTCCACTCTGGAACCTGGTTTCAAAAATGATCGTTTACAGACCCTCAAAATGCCGTCTTCGTATGGATGATACGCAGATTCGGCAAAAACATATGTGTTTAGACCTCGGTTTGTCTTCGTGTGGATGGGGCCCTAGTTTTGGATGGATCGACTGCTCTCTGTATGATAAATGAGTGTGGACCTGTGTGTGTGTTTGGATGTCTGATCACATCCGCACCAATTAACCTATGACATAAGGAAAGGACAACTCTGCTGCAGCAGCAGGCACAAGTTCCTGGAGGAAACACCCACACAGACATGTAAATTTTCCATTACAATAACAAACCAGGTAAAAACCTCTCAAATCAAATCAAAAGAAATAAAGAAAATTCCACCATTAAGAGCTCAGCAGATGAAATAAATCAAATATTAAGGGAATTTATGCCAACCTTTACACCTCAGACAATATTCCAAGACGATAATGTCAGGATTCATGGGGCTCAAACTGTGACAGAGTGGTTCAGGGAGTGGAGACATCATTTTCACACATGGATCGGCCTCCACAGAGTCCAGACCTGAAGCTGGAGAGGCTTTGTGCAGTGGTCAGACTCTCCATCATCAACACAAGATCTTAGAGAAAAACTAACGCAACACTGGATGGAAATAAATCTGTGACACTGTAGAAGCTTATCGAAACAATGCAGCAGTGAATGTGTGCTGCAGTCAAAGCTGAAGCCCATACCACTAATATTATTGCTGTTGTTGTTGTTGATGGTTAGTATTATTATTATTATTATTATTTTTGTTTTTAGTATTTTATTTTCTTTATTATTGGTGTTGTTCTTCCAGACTGTCGGACAATTTAATTTTTTTTCTCTCACTCTTCTTAATTATTGTTATTATTATCCATGTCACAGTAACAATGCAACCTTTATTATCATCCAATTAATACCACATCTTCCTCTGTAATAATGAATATCATCAATCACATTCTTAGCACACACATCCACAAAATTTTGTTTTTCACACGTAAGTCCCACTGTATTGTCTAATTGCATAATAAAATTAAATAAATTAAAAAAAAGCTGAAGGTGGTCCAGTTAAATATTACAGTGTGGGACCTTTTTTTGGCCATGAAGTGTATGTGCATCAATGCCTCCCTATACAGATATTTGTACTTTCAATATTAATATTTCAGTATTTTAATGTATGTTAAAGTGTTACATAGATTGGTAGCTGTAAAAACCCATGAAAACATTAGAGAAATGCAGACGTTGGTTTGGTGCTTACCTGCTGTATGTCCCAAACATGTAAGGAGTAAACATTTAGAATCATCACATTAAAAATCTTCTCATTTCCCAAACACATCAGTGTGTGTGAATAAATGAATACAGGGCGCTGACCGACATCACTTTACAGAAACGGCCGGCAGGCGGCGCTGATGTTCACGGAGTCTCTCTTTAGAACCGTAGAAGAAGAAGCTGCTCCACACCGGGGCTGCGGACGTCAAAACGGTGAGCTAATGAACATTTTCACTTTTATTGGCAAACCGACTTCACTTGATTGAAACAGAAACAGCCCACAAAGTCTTAGTGATGTCGATAATTTATTTTAAATGTATTTCCTGTTGCAGGTGCCTAACGTTAGCCTCTGAGCTAACATGATACAAACAAAGTGAGGCTTCTGTGTCAAACACACTGTTATATTATTATTATTAGACAGACTTTATCATTATAATAAAGTCATTACACCTATACTTTAGTTTATTATTACTGAAGCACCGTCGGTGTTCCATCTACAGTCAGGGTTTACAGGGAACTATCTTTATTCACGTAATTATCTTTATAAGACCAAGAAAACAAAAGTGAAAACAAGCAGGTGAGCATCCCGTCAGGGTTTGGGACATGATCCTAAAATCATTAAAGTAATTAAAGTAGTAACTATATATGAGCAAACCCCTGTGACACTCAGAGCCCAGGTGTTAGCTCTCATCGGCTTTTTGTTCAGGGAGTCAAATAAAGGTCGAATTCTGCTTTATTGTGGAACAATTAACCTTAAATTCTTTATTACCCTAAATTTATGAATATATAAAACCAATAGGAAGGAAAGCGTACAACAGTGTAGAATTAATCCTGTTGTTCAACAGCCTGAAGAAAAGCAGTGGATCCTGACCTGGACAGTTTCTTGCCAGACTGAATGACTAACAGACTACATACCTGTCTGTCTGTCTGTCTGTCTGTCTGTCTGTCTGTCTGTCTGCCTGTCCGTCTCCCCGTCTGCCCGTCTGCCTGTCTGTCTGTCTGTCTGCCTGCCTATCTGTCTATCCGTCTGCCTGTCTGTCTGTCTGTCTGTCTGCCTGCCCGTCTGCCTGTCTGTCTGTCTGTCCGTCTGCCTGTCCGTCTGCCTGTCTGTCTGTCTGCCTGTCCGTCTGCCCGTCTGCCTGTCTGTCTGCCTGTCTGTCTGTCTGTCCGTCTGCCTGTCTGTCTGCCTGCCTGTCCGTCTGCCCGTCTGCCTGTCTGTCTGCCTGTCTGTCTGCCTGCCTGTCTGTCTGTCCGTCTGCCTGTCTGTCTGTCTGTCTGCCTGCCCGTCTGCCTGTCTGTCTGTCTGCCTGTCTGTCTGCCTGTCCGTCTGCCTGCCTGTCTGTCCGTCCGCCTGTCTGTCTGCCTGCCTGTCTGTCTGTCCGTCTGCCTGTCCGTCTGCCTGTCTGTCTGTCTGCCTGTCCGTCTGCCCGTCTGCCTGTCTGTCTGCCTGTCTGTCTGTCTGTCTGTCTGTCTGCCTGCCCGTCTGCCTGTCTGTCTGTCTGCCTGTCTGTCTGCCTGTCCGTCTGCCTGCCTGTCTGTCTGTCCGTCTGCCTGTCTGTCTGTCTGTCAGTCCGTCTGCCTGCCTGTCTGTCTGTCTGTCCGTCTGCCTGTCCATCTGCCTGTCTGCCTGTCTGTCTGTCTGCCTGCCTGCCTGTCCGTCTGTCCGGCTGTCTGTCTGTCTGTCTGCCTGCCTGTCCCTCCGTCCGTCCGTCCGTCCGCCTGCCTGCCTGTCTGTCCGCCTGCCTGCCTGTCTGTCTGCCTGTCTGTCTGTCTGTCTGTCTGTCTGTCTGCCTGTCCGTCTGCCTGCCTGTCTGTCTGTCTTTCTGCCTGCCTGTCTGTCTGTCTGTCCTTCCATCTGCCTGCCCATCTGTCTGCCCGCCTGCCTGTCTGTCTGTCTGTCTGTGTGTCTGTCTGTCTGTGTGTCTGTCCGTCTGTCTGCCTGCCTGTCTGTCTGCCTGTCTGTCTGTCTGGTTGCCCATCTTTGCTCTTTGTTGTATCACCAACATTGGAAGGTCTTGTAATTTTTATTTCGATGTGTATAATTTAACTGTTTTTTTACTTTAAATATTATTTTTTTTTAATACTCTTCATTTTTCTTTTTACAATAAATAAATACCTCAATCATCAGAAATGCTTCCTACAAATGTGGATGTAATAATAATAATAATTATAATTTAAAGCAAAAATATGGCAATATTAAATTAAATATAAAAATCTGTAGTATGTTATAGATTTGTCTTGTTCTGTATGAGTTTGTCTTGTTTAAATAGTTTAAGTTTCCAGTGTTGTACAGTTTATGAATTTTCCTGTAAGATAAAGTTAGCAGGTGTTTATTTACGTTTACTTGGGTAACAGTTCATCTTCTTGCCAACATGCCACAGCATGTCCATTAGAGCTGCTCTCTCTCCAGATAGAGTTGTGTTGAAAGTGGTCTGATTAAGTTTGACACATCATGTCTGACGGGCTCGGCCTGTGTGTGCTAATGATGGCGTCTGTTTCCACATCAGAAGAAGTTTACAGCAGAAGACAGCTGCTCTGAGGGTTAATGATGGAAAGTTCCTGATATGAAGTCATACAGTTGTTTTGAAGAACTCATTTAAAGAATATGAAGTAATAAAATAAAGCAACTTTATATTCATGTCAAGGCAAAGTTTGCACATATTAACAGGTCAAGGTCATGTTTTACTTTGTTTAAATATTTACTGTTAACGCCGCTCACTGTGTGTAGCACTAAACTGACAGAGAACAAGCAAATGTTTTTCAATCCAAAGTTTGATTTCTGGCCTTTGGTAACAGTTTTATTTGTTAAATATATTTCATTGCAGACAAACTCAATGCGCTTCCTTTTAAAGGTGAAAGTAGAACTTCATAAATTAATTATTTTATCTGTATCAGTACAAAAACATGCATAAAAAGTCACATGACTAAACAATGTGCACAATTTCATCAACACAATCAACCGAATACCGATGTAAACAGCCTGGACAGTTTCTGTGCTCTTAATTCAAAGCAGAACCTTGCACTGCAGCTGGATCAGTATGATTTAATGTCTGTAGTCAAGCAGACCCATCCTGCCAATCTACAGTGATTGAGACTCGCCCAAAGTGAGAGGCAGGAGATATGAGACAACTACGGGAAGTGACTGTTCTTTAGCATATTTGCTAACAGCTCCAGAGGCAGTATCAGCAGACACAATTCTTAATTGAATGAAAAACAGATATAAACTCTGCACACCTCCGTTGAAAGGATATTTTCACTCCACTTCTGACATAATGTGGAAAGAGTTAGTTTTATGAAGCAGCTCAGTAAAGCAGATGTGCCCGCCTGCTTCATTATCTGATTGGCCAGTGATGATGTTGATTGATGGAACGATGGTCCAATCACCTGCTTCTGAGCGGTTCTGCCCTCCCCAAACACTTCCTGTGGGCTCTTTCCCGGATGGACTAGTGAATGATCCGTCTGCTGTGTCAGGTTTCCAAACTTTTCATCAGGACCATGAAAAAAAACATTGACTTCATCCATTTTGATATTTCTGTGCTTTGGGAAGTATAATCTCAGCACATTAGTCTGAATTCATTATGTTCGTTCATTATTTAAGGAAATCATCAAAGAAACTCACAAACAGGTTTTGAACCTTTTCGGTTCCGTTGACTACAGCCTCCACTTTTATCCGTTTATCAGACAGTCCTCTCTGTGTCCGTGGAATTCACCGTGGGGCGTCGGTGGCGCCGTTGGATAGTGCGCTTGGTCAGTGATCGGGAGGTTGTAGGTTCAAGCCCAGCTCCGGGCGACACATGGCGATGTGTCCTTGGGCAAGACACTTAACCCCAAGTTGCTCCCACTGCTGCGTCAGTGGTGTGTAAATGGGCATGAAAGGGCGTGAATGTGTTAGAGATACTGATGGATTACTAACATAGATACTCTGAACCATCAGTGAGTGCAAATGGGTGTGAATGGGTATGAATGGGTAGGTGTGACCTGCGGTGTAAAGCAGCTTTTAGTAGTCAAAAGACTAGAAAAGCGCTATATAAGCTCAAGTCCATTTACCATTTACCGTGATATTTCTGTCTCCCACTTTTCAGATCTCCGTTTTGCCGTCCTGCTGCTCGTGCTGTCAGACAGCAGCGTGTAGGTAAGTTAATAGATGGGACCTGAGCTCACAGAGAGTCCAGACGAGGCTGCTGAGGACTCAGGGCGTTCTCCCCCTGAGCAGTCACACTCCGGTTTGTGAACAATGAGAGCAGCCAGGATGGAGCTGCTGAAAACTCTGGTCAGCGAGCGTTTGTCTGCAGCTGCCCAGGAGATCTTCAGCATCGTGGAGAGAACGCTAATCGAGTATGAAGAGGAAATGTGGGTGAGCAACAGAGACGACAGACGGCTGCACGTTCACGCCGCAGGTTAGTTTATCACAAGTTTGCATTTTTGTGACGTTTTACCACAAAACAAACTCAACATGACCCGTACTCCCTTTTCCAGTGAATACCTGAGGCTTTCTGTCTGTTACGTTTCTGTGTGAATGAGTCCTGGTGGTCTGAGTCTGTCAGGTCAAAGGTCAAGTCCAGAGAGTGATTACATCCTGAAGATGAAAAAACTCTGCTGTTAAATATTTCAGTCTGATCAGTAAGCGTGAGATCATGTACGAAGGCCAAATGAATTACAGCATGAAAAACTGAACTGTCTCTGTTGAAGTTTTTAGTAACTGATTTTATTGTTTTCTGCTCATGAGGTGATTCACATGAAGGGTTTTTGTTTCCATCTTTTAAAAAGCATTTTTATAGGTTTACCAGAAAAAAACAAAGTCAAATAGTCACTTATAATTTCATGACTGCAACATTTAAAAGGTCACTTTTGTATGAAGAACTTTTCATTCTTACACATTTTTAGTGCTAAAATAAAGGAAAATGAATCTGTTAATAAAAGAATTGAGCCTTGAATTATTTAAATCTTGTATTAAGCGCATTAAATTGAGCTTTACTGTTTGGTTTAAGCCTAAAATGGTAAATATAAATTCTAATGAACACTAAATATTTAATGTTTTATTAAATTAGTAGTTTTTGTGTTTTCTTGTTTATGGAGACATTTAATAGACACGAAGAGGGCTCTGCTGAGCACACACCTCTGCTCTGAAATGCCTCATTTCAAACTCATCATCGGTTTCTTAAACAGAAACTCTGATTGGTTCTCTTGGCCATTGGCTCCAAGTGTGTGTGCTCCTACCAAGGCAGTTAAAGTCGCGTCGTGTCACGCCACATTTGATTTGTTTTTTATTCTCATTTTACAAAACCCAAAACCAGTGAAGTTGGCACGTTGTGTAAATCGTAAATAAAAACAGAATACAATGATTTCCAAATCCTTTTCAACTTATATTCAATTGAATACACAGCAAAGACAAGATACTTAATGTTCAAACTGGTAAACTTTATTTTCTTTTGCAAATAATCATCAACTTAGAATTTAATGGCAGCAACACATTGCAAAAAAGTTGTCACAGGGTCATTTTTACCACTGTGTTACATCGCCTTTCCTTTTAACAACACTCAGTAAACGTTTGGGAACTGAGGAGACCAATTTTTGAAGCTTTTCAGGTGGAATTCTTTCCCATTCTTGCTTGATGTACAGCTTAAGTTGTTCAACAGTCCGGGGTCTCCGTTGTTGTATTTTACGCTTCATAATGCTCCACACATTTTCAATGGGGGACAGGTCTGGACTACAGGCAGGCCAGTCTAGTACCCGCACTCTTTTACTACGAAGCCACGCTGTTGTAACACGTGCAGAATGTGGCTTGGCATTGTCTTGCTGAAATAAGCAGGGGCATCCATGAAAAAGACGTTGCTTGGATGGCAACATATGTTGCTCCAAAACCTGTATGTACCTTTCAGCATTAATGGCGCCTTCACAGATGTGTAAGTTACCCATGCCTTGGGCACTAATACACTCCTGTACCATCACAGATGCTGGCTTTTGAACTTTGCTCCTATAACAGTCCAGATGGTTCTTTTCCTCTTTGGTCCGGAGGACACGATGACCACAGTTTCCAAAAACAATCTGAAATGTGGACTGGTCAGACCACAGAACACTTTTCCACTTTGCATCAGTCCATCTTAGATGAGCTCGGGCCCAGCGAAGCCGGCTGCGTTTCTGGGTGTTGTTGATAAATGGCTTTGGCTTTGCATAGTAGAGTTTTAACTTGCACTTACAGATGTAGACGAACTGTAGTTACTGACAGTGGTTTTCTGAAGTGTTCCCGAGCCCATGTGGTGATATCCTTTACACAGTGATACCGGTTTTTGATGCAGTACCGCCTGAGGGATCGAAGGTCACGGGCATTCAATGTTGGTTTTGGGCCTTGTCGCTTACATGCAGTAATTTCTCCAGATTCTCTGAGCCTTTTGATGATATTACGGACCGTAGATGATGAAATCCCTAAATTCCTTGCAATAGCTGGTTGAGAAATGTTGTTCTTAAACTGTTGGACAATTTGCTCACACATTTGTGCACAAAGTGGTGACCCTCGCCCCATCCTTGTTTGTGAATGACTGAGCATTTCAGGGAAGCTGCTTTTATACCCAATCATGGCACCCACCTGTTCCCAATTAGCCTGTTCTCCTGTGGGATGTTCCAAATAAGTGTATGATGAGCATTCCTCAACTTTCTCAGTCTTTTTTGACACTTGTGCTTTTTTGAAACATGTTGCAGGCATCAAATTCTAAATGAGCTAATATTTGCAAAAAATAACAAAGTTTACCAGTTCAAACGTTAAGTAGGGTGACATCAGGTAAATTGGGCCATCAGGTAAAATGGGCCATTTAAGCTTTAGATGTCCCAGCCCCTCTGATTTTAAGAGCCAATGACAGCAAATGGTTTAAAATGGTTGACACAACTGTACTTGACAAGAAACAACAGATTTGTTTGGTCTGTAGTTGATATTGTGGGAGGATGTAAGATTCAAATCCACACTGCACCAGAAAACTGCATGGTGAGTTGACTGGCATAGGGATTTCTGATAAAAATGATAAGGATGATAACTCAATTTAAAAAACATGCATATACAAAATTTTTGATGCATAATATCTGTCTTGATGACACCTATTAGAAATAATGCTTAAAGTGTGGTATTTGGACATATTTTTTGGAATATTGATGCTTTTGTTAGTGGCCCATTTTAGCTTAACCTATTCAGGTAAGTTGGGCCCCCGGTTTCAGCTAAAATGGGCCACCCTTTTTATCAGTAACAAACGCACACATGCACATTTGGAGGGAATGGGGCCTGTATGTGGCCTGATGAGCAAATCAGTTGGTGTACATTTATTCATTCATCATTTACTATGTAATTAATTGTCCTGATAATATTATGAAATTGTTCTTATAAAGTATGTTGCCATATTGACAGTTGTTTTACAATAAAAATTAATGACTATCCCTTTGCAGCTGGACTGGCCCAACTTACCTGATAAGCGTCCCATTTTACCTGATCGGCTGGCCCATTTTACCTGAACTCTGCTTGTGTAAAAAAGTTGGCACAGCTGACCTATCAAGACCTGTAGGGCCTATAAAAATATATTTAATGCATAATTCCAACACAATATGTAAAGAAAACAACCATTATTAGCCATAAAACCACATTTTAATAGAATACGTTGTTTTTTGTAAGTGCCTGAAGCTATTTACCAAAAAGTGGCCCAATTAAGTTGATATCACCCTATCTTGTCTTTGCTGTATATTCAATTGAATATAGGTTGAAAAGGATTTGTAAATCATTGTATTCTGTTTTTATTTACGATTCACACAACGTGCCAACTTCAGTGGTTTTGGGTTTTGTATGATGCTGTACTGAGACCCACCTGTCCACGTGTCTTTAGAAATGTGTCCCTCTGTTCATGTGTGCCACAGATGTGCAGCTGCAGCTGGTCAGCACTGATGTTGGTGTCTGCTTGAATCCAGATTACTGCCCTGAACCAGCAGAGGACCGTCCCAAAGGTAACATCATCCACCCTCACCCCCCTGCTGTCTTTGAAAACCATCATGGCAGGGATCAGGAGGTCCTGATGGATGGAGCTGATGATGGGGTGAAGCAGGAGTGTGACATGGAGATGACTTTAGACCATCGCGACACACAGACAATGTTCAGATGTCCCGTTTGCTCCTGTGGATTTTCCTCCAGAAGGACGATGGTGCAACACTTTGGACGGCATCCAGAGGACGAGTCCTCATCGTACCAGTGCCAGTTCTGCCCCAGCAGCTTCCTGCACAAGCCCGAGTTCATCCTTCACATCAGGTCACACCAAGGGGATGATGTTGAAGTGTCCCATCACCAAAGGGACGGCGGGCTTGTTCAGAGACAGGAGCTCAGCCAGGAGAGACCGAGTCTCAGCCGGTCTGACCTGAGGACAGTCCCTATGAGCAGTCTGCCCCGGGACAGACACCGGTGTCATCAGGAGTCTGCGCAGCCGCTCTGCATGCTCCAAACCCAGACTGTTGGTGACACGGGCCACCCTGCAGCTGCCACTCCAGTCAGACCCGTCAAAACAGAGCCGGCTGATCCTCAGGTGCTCAGTGCTCCGGATCACCGTCTCCCCTCGTCACCTCATCAGGGCGAACGAGACGGTTCAAAGCTTCTCCTCAGAAGCACCCTGCATGAGGCCCCCTCTGGAAAGCCCCCCCCGATCCTCGTCATCCGGTCTGAAACTCAGAAAGCCCACAGGTGTCCGGTGTGCTCCAAGAGCTTTTCCCTCAGGAAAACCTTGATCAGACACTTAAAGATGCACTCGGCAGACAAAGCCTACCGCTGCCAGGTCTGTGGGAGGCAGTTCTGTCAGAAGTCCGACCTGGCCAATCACACCAGGATTCACACCGGAGAGAGGCCTCATCAGTGCCCCAGCTGCCCCAAAGCCTTCGTGCAGAGAGGAAACCTGAACGTGCACATGAGGACTCACGCAGCAGAGAAGGCCAATCAGAGGACAGCGCTCCAGTTTCACGTGCAGCGACACACTCCGTAAAGACTTCAGGCTTTTTAACAACTCCTCATACCTCAGATATTTTGGTACTAAAGTTTTCTGGTTGAGAAAAACAATCTACAAACAAGAAAAGGCGGCTTTGAATTGACCTTTTTAGCCAAGCTTGAGCAGTGAGAAGCCAGAAATTAATCAAGCAAAAAAATTCAACATTAAAACACATTTTTCTGTTTAGTAATTCAAGTAAATAAATAAAGTGTGACATCTCACTCAGGAAATAAGAACATTGTGCTTTTCTTATTTTTGTAAAACTGTCCATTTGAAAATTCATGGATAACAATAATAATATTATAGCATTTAGAATAATTTCTTGCCTTCAGCCTTGATTTTCAGCTACAGTACATGTCTACCTTAAAAGGCAGAAGAGAGTCTGCCTACCTGGTGGTAGCCCAGCAACAGTCACTGTGATGGTGCTCTCTGATTGGTCAATCACAAAAATAACAAAAAGTGTTCTTAAATAATTTCCCTGTACTTCCATAGAATCTCATGTAGAGTTGCTGGATTCTTATATCATGACACAGAAAGTCGAATTGTCTTCCCAGTTCACAGATTTTCATAAACATTAATGAGCTTCAGCTCCATTTTCTCCTTTTCCATCTTTACGTCATTTAAGATGTTTTGTGGTCCTGTCAGACTCTGATGAAAGCTGGTGCAAAGGGATGTTTATGAAAGCAGAATTCAGACAAACGTGTGAGCATATTAAAGAGATTTAAAGGGAATGGTCCCTCTGCTGTCGTGAGTGTCATGGAACTATTGATGGAGTTCAAGCTCATGTCAGCTTTTTAAGAATGTCCAAATATATCTATATATATCTATATCTATATATACATATATATATATATATATATATATATATATATATATATATACTATATATATATATATATATATATATATATATATATATATATATATATATATATATATACACACACATATATACATATATATACGTATATACATACATACATACATATATATACATATATATATATTATATATATATACACATGTATATATATATATATACACATACATATATACATATATATATATGTGTGTGTGTGTGTGTGTGTGTGTGTGTAGTGTAGTGTATATAGTGTTTGCTCTTGTTACTGTCATTTTTGATGCTCTGGATTCACTTTAGGAACAAATATCAGATGGGAAAGGACAGGGGTTTTATTGAAGAAACAAAAAAATATTTTCTTTACACTGCAGGTCACACTCACATTCACTCACTGATGGCTCAGAGTTTCTGTTAGTTATCCATCAGTATTTCTAACACATTCACGCCCTTTCATGCCCATTTACACTCCACTGACGCAGCAGTGGGTGTCTTGCTCAAGGACACATCGCCATCTATCACATGGAGCTGGACTCAAACCTGCAACCTCCCGATCACTGACCAAGCGCACTATCCCACAGCAGCACTGCCACCCAAAAACAGCTTAACTCCACAAACGCTGTTAGACCATCATGTTTTGGCACAAAGTGCTTTATTTTCCACGACTGTCCTACCTCTCCTGCTCATCCTGTGTTTTTGTGTTGATACCTCTGAACTAATAAATTATTGTTTAATATGTGATGATTTCATCTCTGATCATGTTTTTCATTGTCTGTAAAGTTTGATTAAAGCCTTTGGCCTCCATTAAGTCAGGCGTGAATGTAAACTGGCTGTTTGGTGACGTAACGACAGGCTTTAATCAGTCCACTCATGAATCAGCCTGAGTGAACGTGTTCAGCTCAGTGGAGACGGGCTGCAGGGGTTCATCTGAAGAGCCTGTTCACATTAACATGCTCACATGCACTCAGATAGTCTGATGATCAGACTACCTGATAATCAGACTTTTGGAGAAGCCTGCTGAGTTAAGTGTGATATCCTCAACCCGGCTTTACAATCCCAGAAAATATGGGATGATAACAATTAAAGAAAAGAACGGGAAAAAAAGAAGGAGACAGGAACATCCAAAATAAGTGAAACACTTTATTTCACTAAAGAACAAATCCTTTAAAGCTAAATCTAAAAGTGGAGTTGCCACATGTCTTGAAGGTCACCTAAAAGAAAAGGAAGAGTCTGGGTTGTCCTCCACCAACAACCCATGCAAACTGGAATGGAGCCTCACTCGGTCTGCTGCTCTCCTGGTCAAGGCCAGCTCCTCACTGCAGGCACAGCTGAAGTGAGTGTAGCTCTGAAGGCGATCCTGCAGCAGAGGGAGAGGAGGGCAGAACACCCAGAAGACAATAATATATCAGCATTAATAACTTTGGACTGTATGAAGTCAGATTAACACACTGAGCTTTGCCTTATGGATTATCCAGCTGTATCTGAATATGTTTCATGAGGAGTGAACAGCAAACAGCAGCATGAGCACAGAAAGCAGCATTTTTGGAGTAAAGCTAAAATGAATTAAATGTGCTGCACAATAGAAGGATGTTATGCTGATTCATCATCTAAAAGACCAAATAATGTAACTATGAGTACCAATCTAAAGACAAACTACAGCAGCAAAGCTCAGCTCTGGTGTTTGCATGTGGAAAGAAATAAGACAAATGAATCATGTGAATGAGGCTGAATCCAAAGTGTCATGGTTTACAGAATAAAACGTTTTTCTTGTTTCACGTCTGTTTTAAACACAAATGGACTGTAACCACGGAACAAACAGATCCGTTTTAAAATAGAGACGCAAAAGCAGTATCAACTTCAGCATTGACAATAACGAGTTCAGAAATATCAGATATCAGCAGAAGCCCAGTGCAGTGCATCCCTCATGTGAACACCTTATCCTGGTCCTGGTCTTGGACAGCTTCTGCAGAGTCTGCAAACAAAACTGTGGACCCCATGAAGCCAAAGACCAGGTCCAGGTGCTGGACATGTGAACAGGAATCAAATATCCAGGCTTATCTGCAAGTCAGCACCTCCATCACCCACACCACCATCAGAGCTCCCAGCAGAGGCAGGGTACACCCACTCCTCAGCCAATCACAGGGCCACATAGAGAGACAGATAACTTCAATCCCACACCTACAGGCAATTTGGAGTCACCAGGATCATATCACCTCTGTCCTTCAGAATCTTCACTGGCTCCCCATCCCATACCGCATCACATTCAAATCCTCCTACTCACCCATAAAGCACTTCATAACCAGGCCCCCTCTTACCTTAGAGACATGCTCCACCCCTACGCCCCCTCCTGTACCCTCCGCTCTGCACACCTCCTGACTGTCCCTCGGACCAAGCATCGAACCTGGGGGGACAGAGCCTTCTCTGTTGCTGCCCCCTCTCTTTGGAACTCGCATCCGGGACACCGCAGACCCTACCACCTTCAAGTCCAAATAAAACACACCTGTTTCGCACCGCCATTAACTTGTAATTTCTCCAGTATAATCTCATAAACAATATATATTTATTCTTGTTTTCTGGGTACACTTTTTAACTGTTTTTTTGTTTGTTGGAGGCCCTCTTGTTGGCTCTGTATTTTCTTGTCACTTTGTTTTCTCTGTATATTGTTTATAATTTGCACTTTTATCCTTTTTTCCTTGTAAAGCGTCTTTGAGACTTTGAAAAGTGCTATATAGATAAAATGTGTTATTATTATTATTATAATTATTACCAGTTAATCTAATGAGCATGTTTCAGGTCCGTGGGAGGACGCCGGTGTTCTGGGAGAGAACCCACACATGTAGGGGGAGAACATGCAAACTCCACACAGAAAGACTGGACCATCAACCTCCCTGCTGTGAGACCCGAGCACTGCCTGTAGCACTGCCTGCAGCACTACCTGCAGGACTGCCTGCAGCACTGCCTCTGTGATCTGAGTCTTGGTTAGAGGCGCTGTGAAGGCGGGAGGAGGTCTGAGTGAGGAACAGGAACATCCTTCTCTCTTCTCTCCTCAGACTTTCCTCAGAGAAATTCAAACCAAAAAGTTTTTCTGCCTCTAAACTATGAAGTCTCCAAACCACATAAAACAGCTGAAACAGAAATAACTGCGTTTCTGACAGCGGCCATCGGGGGGGGCGCCAGTTGTACCCCGACCGTCATGTGACATCTCCTGACCAATCAGAGCCTCCCTCGCTCGACAAACAGGAAGTAAACACTCGCCTGACAGGCAGGACGCTCTTTACACGGCAGGCGAAACTTTCCTTCCTCATTTCCTACCTCCTCTCAGTTTTCTTTGACCTTTCCTTTCCTCCAGCCTGGGCCTAGACGTCCTCTGCAGATGGCCAGTCCGTGCCCGGGGGTCCCGGGGCTCGTGGCGGAGGCTGCCCGGCTGTACGCGCTCGTGTCCGGGGGAGAGGCTGCTGCCGCGGCGGTGTGCGCCCCGGGGAGAGTGAACCTGATCGGGGAGCACACCGACTACAACCAGGGCCTGGTGCTCCCCATGGTAAACCTGCTCCACTCACTGACTGTTAGCTGGGGCATATTCTACTTCTTACCCCCATTTTTATTTAGAAATTGATATATTTTTAAATTTCTATTTTTGTTTGTGTATGTATATAGTCTTGTGTATCTATACTCTGATTATAAAGCTGTAATAAAACTATAAAGCTAAAATAAAGCAGATTCTTCTTCTGGTACAGTCAGCACTGCAGTCAGGTTGAGTTGAGGAGAGGATCATTAATTTATGTCAAACCAAAAATTAATTAAATGAAAACTTGATCGTCAGTTCAGTCTGAGTGACTTCTTGATCTCATTTATAACTACATATGTACTACATCAGACAGAGAAACGGTTGGTCACCTTCTAAATCAAGTTTATGAACAAAATTGTGGCAAAAATGCATTTATGACAAAGTGTCTAATTTTATATGATCCCTGAAGGGGAAATTGTTATTCTGTTGTTAAATATTTGGTATCATACAGCCTGGCTGTGCAAAACTATGACTCAAAGAGTGCACTTAATACCTTTTTATCTCTGTTTTAGTCACTTATTTATTGTGGGCAAATTTACTTCATGGTTACATCATTTGGGTCAAAACTCATGGACCGGACTCTACACTATCCAAATCAAATAACCTCTGCTTTATTTCTCTCTCCTAACATGACATGAATCACTGATCATTCGTCTGGGTGATACTCATTTATTGATAGGATTACTGATATTTATTTATGTTTTATGCAGCTTTTAGTGTCCAATACTTGGACTAACTCATTTTGAAAATTCATGGATAAAAATCATAATAACATTTTAGCATTAGACATGTCATTTCATTTGAAGAGCTTCTACTGGTGTATTGACCAGGTAAATTCAGTTTGATTTGGTCATTCCAGTTGAAAATGTATGTTCAGTAATGATACATTTTTTTCAGCTTTAAACCAGGTTTGAAAGACTTTTAAAATATTTATGTTTTCACATTTTTATGACAGGTGGTCTATGCACTATCACCAAAAGTATTGGCTCACCTATCTAAATAATCAGAATCAGGTGTTCCAGTCACTTCCATGTCCACAGGTTAGTGGTGTGCGATATGACGATATTAAATCGTTAAGGATTATAACGTGGGGATGATCTCATAAAGCAGAAAGATTGTCAGATCGTCTGTGTTGGCTCAGAGACTTTGACGCGCGCCCGACTAATAGTGGAGGCAGTTAAGTCCATTTTTCAAAGGAATCGTTCATTTGGTGATACAAGCACCAAATTTGGCACAAATGATGTCCAGGATGTACTTTCTAAGAAAAGTACGTTTTCCAGCTGAAAATCCAAGATGGCCGCCGTTTTTCAAGATGGCCGCCATTCGGAATGGGTTCGAACAGAGTTTGACCTATTATGATGGCATATATATCGAATTATATGTTTACAAGTATGAGAAATCCAATTCTGCATTTAGAATATCAAAATAATTGAGTATTGTGATGATAAAAAAGGAATTAAATGGAAAACACTCTCTTGATGATGTTTCCAAGGATGTAAAATATGCATATTGCTTTTCAGCAGTGATGTAGATGTAATTTTATTTCTTTTTCAAAAAGGACACCAAAAAACAGAATGGTTGAGTTATTTTCCAAAAGATGTGTTGAAGACATTAGTTTCATTTTTGGCTTTCGGACCAGTAAGCTACTTGTAGGGAAGGCCACTTAGAGGCTGTCTTTGTCGCCTCCGATGTTTTTTTTTCTTTTTTTCCCCTTTTTTTCTTTTTTCTCTTTCTTTTTTTTCTGTTTTCATTTTAGTTAGCAAAAAAACAGAAAACACATCCAAGCATAGGCTGCATGTTGTACGATTTCAGCAACTCAAACATGGCTAGCAATCATGGCTTCTTTCAGTCTTCACATTCACAGGCACACAGCTGCGTACATTTCAGGCCGAAGTGATAACATTTGCATCTTCCTCTGCACTCAGTCTTGCAGCCGCATTTTGATCACTGCTCACAAGTCGCCACAATAGGTGGAAGGTTTGTCCAGAGCACTTGCCAGACCACACCATCTTTTTTCCAGCCCCAGTTGGCAGGACCCAACGGTCTGCATTTTATACACTGCTGCCTGGCCCCATATGCAGGCAGCTTGGAAGGTCGACCGTTTCACGTGCTGAAGAAGGGATGCGCTTGTTGGTGGAAAAGCATCATAAGACCTTTGCTTCCGCTCAAACAATTCTAGACTTGCCTCATCAACCTTACCTGTAGTGCTCTGCATTGTCGAGCACATATCCACTGAGCTTTCATTCGCCCAAGCTGCTGAGACAGAAGAAGCTACATACGGTAGGGCACTGCAACATGGCGAGTGCTTTACCTTCAGCTGAAATTGAAGACCCTCCACTATCATTCAGATCTGGCTTTTGGGACTACTTTGGCTTACATGTTAAAGCTATGGTCTACGATTTGAAAGCTTGGTACATCTTAATAACACCGTTTATAAGGCTGTTATGGTCCTATGGTCTGATCTAGGCAATATAAAGACCAAAAAGAATGAAAAAAATCCATTCAGTATATCTGCTGCAAAGCAGCATAATAGTTGACCAATCCGACCAATCCAAACCAATCAGTTCGGATTGGTCCGGATTGGTCTCACGGATTGGTCCATGAGTCCATCCAATCCCCTGTCTCCATTGCTACACACCGTCTTGCCCATAGTCCCGCCTCCTCCCCTCTACCTCTCTGATATACCGGTGAGCAGCTAGCAGCATTCACTACTCGAAGTATCATGGAGCCGGGAGGCTGCTTCTGTTACCCTCCACATCGAAGAGAAGGAAACGTAAAAGTTTCGAGGAAAAGGCCTAAGTAAGGAAGAAATATTAGCAATACTGGTCCCAACGGAGTCTTAACATTGGATCATCGTACGGTGGAAAAAACTGCAGAATGATTTGGGATTGTTGAACACTGCGCGGCTACCGAATGGCGGACACAGCGCAGGTCACCGGCTGGCGAACGACCGCAGCTCGGACCGCAGCAGCAGCCGCTGGGCGCCGGCTGCCAAACAGCCGCAGCACCAGCCGGCGTCCGGCCTTCAGCAGTGGCCGCTGGTTGAACAGGTAATGGCTTTGTTTACTACAGTGGGAGATGTCTGCTGAATAACTCTGGTTAGTCTGTGCCTATACTGGCTAATGATTGAACGTTGATGGTCGGCGCAGGTAGGCTCTGTCATAGATTTTAGCCTTTTAGCCACTTATTGTTAGCTTTGTTAACTGAGCTGGTGAGGACACGCCGAGAAAGATAAATCCTCGCCCACAATTGGCTCTGCTCTGGCGACGCCAGACCCGCTTCGTCGCCTGTCCAATTGAAAAGGCTACCGCTGTGTGTTACAAGGGGGATGACTGTCATGTTTGTTACTTTCAGTTGAGCTGTGCTGTTTTTGGTTGTTGTTGTTCTGCTGATATATGCCAGCCGGCTTGTCGCTCTGTCTGAGGGGGCGTGTTCTTAGGAGGCTGACCCGAGCTAGGGGTGGGATCTTGGAACGCTGAGGGGAGGGGTGAGTGAAGGGGGGGACAGGCTGCGTTTTTCAAATCTGTCTCAACAGTCAAACTGGTTTTCAGATCGTAGACCCTAGCTTTAAGTATGGCCCTGATGGAAAACATGTCGTGGACAAAAACACAACATTTCGGAAGTGCAACACAATGCTTACCTGTGTCAGGGGAAATACAACAAACTTCAAGCCTGAAGGCTGAAAATAGATGAAACAGAGGTTTTGGAGGTCACCGTAGAGTGGCAAACAAAAACAAACTACCACCCAACTGGAAAAGCTTCCTGCAAGACAGCAGCAACAAGACTGAGCTCTTCATGGTCCTAGCTAATAAGATAGTTACCCTGTGTCCCGATAATGTTATTGTTGTGACCAAAAGAGAGCAGGTACTCTCAAACAAGCCCATCAGCCTTGAAGGTTTATGTCCATGCAACCATGAAGAAGCTGACTCCAAAATTTTCACACATGCTCTTCATGTAATAGGCCATCGAATGGCGGCCATCTTGAAAAACGGCGGCCATCTTGGATTTTCAGCTGGAAAACGTACTTTTCTTAGAAAGTACATCCTGGACATCATTTGTGCCAAATTTGGTGCTTGTATCACCAAATGAACGATTTTTTCATTAACTGCCTCCACTATAACCAATCGTAGCACATTACGCGCAGTGCATGGTGGGATCTCCTGTTTGGTTATGTAGCGTGAAGCCATGGCAGAAAGAGGAAAGGAGATAAAAGCTTGAAGATGTCTGAACAAAAATCTGTTCTAAAGCAGCTGTATTATTCACTCAGATTATAGACGTTGCAGTTAGATAACATTTGTTCTAAATTGTTGCACTTTAAGAGATAACCAGTTACTTAACTTTGCATTTATAATTGACCCTTTTCAATAAGGTATTTGGTGTATTTAGTTTTTATGTTACAAAAGTGCACTTTATTGTTGTTTATTACCTTGTATGTTTACATTTATTGCACATTTTATTAAAACTGCACTATTTAAATTAAAACCTGTTCAGAAAGTTTCATTGCCTTAAATTGACATTTTTTTTCTTTTAGGGTTTTACATGTTTTATATGTTAAACGTAGGGAAAAATGGTCACACATGCAAATTAGCCTAGAAAATCAACCTAAAAAAGAATCGTGATCGTTATTTTTTTTTTTTTAAATTGTGATATGATTTTTTTGCCATATCGTCCACCCCTACCACAGGTGTATAAAATCATCACCTAGGCATGCAGACTGCTTTAACAAACATTAGTGAAAGAATGGGTCGCTCTCAGGAGCTCAGTGAATTCCAGCGTGAAACTGTGATAGGATACCACCTGAGCAACAAATCCAGTCATGACATTTCCTCACTCCTAAATATTCCACAGTCAACTGTCAGCTGGATTATAAGAAATTATCAATCACTACATCACTACAACTTCACTGCGGATTGCTTTCATTTGGCTATGTATTATTAGTTGGATAAAATGTTTGACTGTATACAGGTTAATTTATACTCCAGCTGTTGTCTTTAAATGATCGTCACAGAAAAGTTTAATCACAATAGTTAAATAGTTTATTCTAAATAAAGTTACTTTTGCATACAGATTCCTGTTGTGCTGCTTTTCTTGTACTTCGGTACACATTTATTCAGCTACCTGAACTTTTACTTCGGTGTCATATTTTTTTATTTATTTCCCTGGTCATGAAGGACTTACCTGAAAAGGAGCTCATCTTTGGAGTTTCTTTAATAAATAATGGAGAAGGCAGTTTAACCATCAGAGCCTCAGCTTTCGGCCTCAGGCAGTGATAATTAACCACCTCCATGCAGGGCTCATTATTCTTCCTCCTGACTCTGAATACTGTCAGTAATTTGATGTAATTAATAAACTGAAGCACAAATATAATGTACTGCAAATTGGGGCTGTACGATTTGAGAAAATAATCCAATTGCGATATTTTTCCCCAATATTGCAATTGTGAATTACTCTGCGATTGTTTTAATGTTCCTCATCTTATGTATTCTTAAACAAACATAAGCAGTAGATCTTTTTATAGTATAACCAATATGACATTAAATTAATCTAAGGCTAAAAGATTAGAGAAAAAGTGGAGAAGTGAAGAACAGAAGCAAAATAGGTATGAAATTGCAAAAAAAAAAAAGTCACTTTTGAGTTTGTTTGCCTAAGGAAAATTGATTGTAGCAGCAAAATTGGGATTAGATTTCAAAAACCATGAAAAAATTCCAAAAATGGTCTGACAGTGGCCAAAAAAAAGATGAATGGGAGCAAGATAGGCATAAAGTTGTAAAAACTAGGTTAAAAAAAGTTAAAATAGGAATGAAACTGCAAGAAACTACATCACAATGCCAAAATGTTCAACACATTTTGGGTAAAAAATAGTGTACTGTCTGTGATTTGAAAATTACAACAAGCCATATTGTGATTTAATCTAATTTGCAATTAATTGTTCAGCCCTAATGCAAATATCATTTAGAGGGGAGATCATCACTCTCCATCAGCATGTGCATGTCCTTGTGTTTGGTGCTGCAGGCGCTTCCCTTGGTGACTGTGGTGGTAGGAGGTCCAGCCTCTGGTCAGGACGTCACTATCATAACGTCGACTGAGGATGCAGACGAGCCCCACAGGGTGGACTTCAGCCTGCCCACTGATGGATCTCCACTGCCTGCAGGGTCACCCAGCTGGGCCAACTATGTGAAGGGGGTGATTCAGCATTACAGAGGTAACAGAGATGTTTTCTGCCCAGCAGTTTGTGAGCACATCTTCACTCTGACATGAAAAAGGTCAAACTGAGACTGAGCAGCAGCTTCACTGCAGTCAGTTCTGAAACTGATGTTCAGAGGTTAGGGAGATGATGGTTGTTTTTTACTCTTAAAACTGACCATGGCTCTGTTCAGGTGAGTGTTTCCGTGTACTGTCGTGTTTGCTCATCACTCAGTGTTTTTCTGATCAGTACTCTCTGACTCTGCAGCCTCTCCTGTCTCCGGGTTCAGGGCAGCGATCGTCAGCAGTGTTCCTCTGGGAGGAGGTTTATCCAGCTCCGCCTCTCTGGAGGTGGCCTTCTACACTTTTCTGCAGCAAATCAAGCCAGGTAAGAAATTGAAAAGACAAGTTACTACATATGTGACTTTAACATATCAGGTGTGATCTTACTGTGAGGCCATCACTGTCCAAATGACTTACTGAAGACTCAGTATGTTTTACTTTGAGCTTGTTTCTGATTGACAGGGTGTCTGTTAAAGGATAAGTTTGGTTTCTACAGCTTTCACATTGTTTATAGAATGAAGTAGAACAATATACTCACCCAGAAGGCTTTCCTGATCCAAACAGTGCTTCAGGAGATATTTAGATCCAAAATCGAGCGGCGGACATCCGTATAATGGTAGCACACGGAGCATGTATAGCGCCGCTCCTAAAACTGCATTAATTGTCCAAAAAACTCATTAGTTTCACCAATATTTCATCATGGTCCGCTCGGGCTACTCCTCCATTACAGTCTGTGTCGCTCCAGACATGTTTTTGTGACTGTGCTGACCTCGGAACTGAAGACTGCTTTCTGGCCAGCTGTTCTTCTCTTTGCTTCCACGTCCTCCTTTCGATGAGCTCCTCATCTGTAAACTCTGGCTCCAAACTGTAAGGACACCAATCATATTTAAAGTTCTCCTCCACGACATCTTCATCCGATAGATATTCATCCATTTTGCGCAAAACTGGAAGAAGAAAGTTGTTGAGTAGCCGGCTGTCTTCCCCTGAAACAATGAGCTGTACTGCACATGTGCAGCAGCCGTAAATAAAGTTTCCAGTTCAGAGGTCAGCACAGTCACAAAAACATGTCTGGAGCGACACAGACTGTAATGGAGGAGTAGCGTGAGCGGACCATGATGAAATATTGGTGAAACTAATGAGTTTTTGGACGATTAATGCAGTTTTAGGAGCGGCGCTATACATGCCCCGTGTGCTACCATTATACGAATGTCCACCGCTCGATTTTGGATCTAAATATCTCCTGAAGCACTGTTTGGATCAAGAAAGCCTTATGGGTGAGTATATTGTTCTACTTCATTCTATAAACAATGTGAAAGCTGTAGTAACCAAACTTATCCTTTAACTCTGATATGGTGTGTACCCTTTACGTGCTGTGTAGATGATGGAGACCTGGTTGCCAAAGCTCTCGCCTGTCAGAAGGCTGAACATACTCACGCTGGTGTTCCCTGTGGCATCATGGACCAGTTTGTGTCCGTGCTCGGCAGGGATGGACACGCCTTACTGATCGACTGCAGGTAATGAAAACCGCTAATAAGGGAAAATCTGTAGGTGAGTGTTTACTAACTAAAGTTTTTTCTTTGGTGTGCTTTAATTTCTTCATATTTACATCCAGCACTTTGTTAGGCCCCTTAGACCCTTAAAGGCCTCCTCTTGTTCTGGTGAGTGGGGTTATACATGTTAATGTGCATTTTGATTCAGACAAGTCTGAACACTTCTGAAATCTACTGGTTTTGATTACCAGGTTTGGTCTGCCTCTTCAGGTCAGTGCAGGAAAGCTGTGGTAACACTTTATAATAAGTACACACTATTAAGCATTAGTTAAGCATTAATACATATTGAATTAATCATTAATAAAGCATTTTTCTGACATGAATCATTAGTAATAAGTAATTAATAAACACAAATATAAATGCTTTACTCATCCTTAATAAGCTTATTAGTAAAGGATTAGTAAATACTGAATTCATCATTTATAAAGCTTTTTTCCTACATAATAACTCATTGGTATGTAGTTTATAAACATGTTTATAAATTTTACACCCTGCATTAATTACCTTATCCATAACTTACCTAATGTGTGTTTATCATACTTTGTAAATGATAACAGCATTTATAAATTAATTATCACACCATTTACAAATCAGTTATTGAGGATTATTTAGTAATGGTTAATAGTTTGTATGATCATTTAAAAGCTGTTTGTAAATAGTTCAAATGTTTAGATTACATTTATGTTGCCCTCACAAACTATTCAGACATGTACTGATGCTTGGTGAATGTAAGGTCGATGATTTAAAAAAACCCTCACTAATTCCTTTGCCAATATATGTCCTGTAAACACTTAATAACACACAAATTCATTAATTCTGGTACTTGCAAAGCAGCAACTACTCATTAGTTGAGTATTTTGTGTGAGTTTATCTAAAGTGAGTACCATCTATGCCTTATAAAGCATTTATAAATGTGTTATTGTGTTTATAAATTACTTATTACTAATGATTCATGTCAGAAAAGTGCTTTATTAATGATTAATTCAATATGTATTAATGCTTAATAGTGTGTACTTATTATAAAGTGTTACCAAAGCTGTTTATCTTGAATGGAAACAAAGTTATGTGGTCCCACATCAAATCAGATTTTCCTGTTTTGTCTTAAAAAATCTTTTAATTGCATAATTTTTATTGTGCATGCCAAAACATGTTACTATGACTGATTATCTATAATATAGAAAAGTTTTGAAGTCTAATAAATTAATAATCTTCAATGTAAAAGCTGTGTTTTAAATCAAAAATGCCACAAGCAGGAAAAAGCTTCTCTTCAAGAGACATGACTTTAATACAACTATGGAACACGAGTGCTGAGAGAGGAGGAGCCAAGAAGACGTTTAAAACAATCATAATACAAACAAGAACACATTATGGGCTCTTTAAAGTCGGCCCAGAGACTAAAGTTTGTTTGCTGTAGTATGGAAACACTTTACATTCTTTCTTGAATGTTGTTTTTTTGTTTAATAAGAAAAAGCCCACTCCTCCTCCTGGTCTGTCTCAGGTCTTTGGAGACCACCCCTGTCCCACTGATGGACCCTGGCCTGGTCATCCTCATCACCAACTCCAATGTGAAGCACTCTCTGTCAGCCAGCCAGTATCCTGTGAGGCGGAGGCAGTGCGAGGAGGCTGCCTTCATCCTGGGGAAGAGCAGTCTGAGAGATGCCACCATGAGAGACCTGGAGGGTGAGCATACATGCTCTTCAGGTCTGTCCCTGTCTGTGCTCTAATCCTTCTCTCTCTGTCAGCTGTGTTACTGTTTGGACTTTCCTAATCTACAGCTGTCTGAGCTCTTTTATACTTTAAATAGATGACTTTACCTCTCTTCAGCCTCTTCAGCCGTGAGTATGCTGTGTCCCTGTTTGACTCACACAGCCATAACATGATGGCCAAAGCAGTGCCTCTGGTATTTTGTCTTTTCTAATATTTCCTATGACTCTTTTTAGCAGCATTGATGTTTGTGATATTATTTAAAAGCAGGGAGCAGACAGTGTAGATATAACTGTGACTCTGTAGATAGAATTATCCTCTAACATGTAGGTTAATCTCTCTGGTTTATGAATTTGAAAGTTCTTGTACGTAAAGCAGTGTAATTATAAACTGTTTGATGGTTTTAAGTGGGACTTTTTTATCATGCTAATGGTTCTCTATTCATTGCCAGTGACCTATCATGGCCCTCCAGTGCCTTCAGGGCTAAACTCTCAGAGGCATTGGTCTGTGCCAGTCTTTTTCAGACCAGAGTGACCTAACCTGAAAATCTACGTGGACCCACCAAAACCCATGGACCAGCATTTCAGGGGAAGGGAGTCGCAGTCTCTTTTATTTAAGGAGGATTTCTGGAAATAAGTCTCATGACTGCCTGTCTGCACAGAGTCCGTCTGGTTTAGACCATCCCCCATCTCTAGTCCAGGACCATTTTAGGATCCCAGATTAGGGATGGGAATCAAAAACCAACTCCAGTTGAGAATCGTTAACAGCTCCATCAAAGAATCGATATCATGAGTCTTTTTGCTTATCAACTCCCTTATCAATTCCTCCCACTGACAGGGTTCAGAAGCATCAGAATTGTGGCTTAATTTTTTACGAAAAGACACCTACTACACAACCTTAAGTGAGTGGAAACACCAGCAACTTACAGAACTAGTTATCTATGCTGTGACGTGTGTTTGACATTGTTGACACTGAAAATCTACAGACCAACATCTGCCCACACGGAACATCTGCAGGAATCGATAAGGGAATCATTAAAGAATTGGATCAATTAGCAGGATTGTTAAAAGCACTGGTATCAATAAAATCTTATCTTTTCCATCCCTATCCCGGACGCTGGTAAGTCCACTGATGCACATCAGCAACATTTGAAAGGCTCCTTTGAAAATCGAACAACTGCTGTCACATGGCTTTGGCCAACCCCTTTTACAGTTGATGGGAGCCATCCTGCACACACACACACAGACACACACGCACACACACACAGACACACACAGAGACTGAGACACACATACACACACAGGGGGTGTGTTAGTGTATGTGGGGTCTAGAAATGGATCCCGTGAAACAAAATAAAGATGAGTGTGATAGAAAGAACATCAGATAAGAGAGCCCTGTTATAAGCTCTTACATATATATATATATATATATATAAGGTCTTACATAAATATATAAATATATAGATGTATATGGATGTTGAGTTTCCTTCACCACACTGATCAGACGACCCCTCAGCTGCTGTCCGCTCACTTTGAGGTCCATCA
Source organism: Scarus forsteni (assembly GCA_036419115.1). Lineage (NCBI taxonomy): Eukaryota > Metazoa > Chordata > Actinopteri > Labriformes > Labridae > Scarus > Scarus forsteni. Next base: position 12,251,434 of record JAZDUH010000386.1, read on the forward strand.
GTAAACTGCAGGTCTCACACCGCAGGTCCTCATCACACCTGAGCTATCTGCCCGGTGTTCTCCCATCACCGTGGTGTCTGTTACCTCTCCTTTCCTCCAATTTCCACCTTTTCTTGGCCCTGACCTGTTCTATTGGGTATGAAGAGAAGGGAAAAGCATGTAGGGGTCATCATCTGGACTTTGTAAACAGACCTTAAATTTCTCTTGTTTATTTCCATCAGAAACAAAGAGGCGGCCTTAGGCTGAACAGAGAGTCTTTTCTATGAACGTTCCTCTGTTTCTTTATTTCAGACGCAAAGGACAGAATGGACGACGTGACTTATCGCAGAGCTCGGCATGTGATCGAGGAGATTGACAGAACGGCCCGGGCTGCAGAGGCTCTGCGGAGAGGAGCCTACAAAGAGTTCGGGAAGCTGATGGTGGAGAGCCACAACTCTCTGAGGTACTGGACATGCTCTGTGTTTTATCTGGAGAAGGGGTGGGACTTAAGATATATTTATTTACCTACATATCACTGTAACAAGTACAACAGATCAACTGCTCATTAGCACACGTGGCTAATCAGCTAACCACAAAGCAGTAACTCAGTGCATCCACACATAGACAAGAGAGCCTGCTGAAATTCAAACCGAGCATCAGACTAGAGAAGAAATTTGTTTTAAGTGACTTTCAGAGTCCAATTGACGACTGAAATGTCACACACAAGCATCTCTGAGGTTCACAGATAATCAGATCTTGAAGCAGATGGACTACAGCAGCAGTAAGTGCCACTCTGGTCAACTGGAACAGGAAACAGTCCACACGGGTTCACAATGTGAGCCTCATACAGCATGGATCCATCCTGCCCTGGATCAGCGGTTCAGGCTGTAACTGTTCGGCCGCTTTGTCTGAAGCCCACAGCATGCCTGAGGATTAATGCTGATGATATTCATCCCTTCATCATTATTGTGTTCTTATTATCCAATGACTCCTCCATCAAGACGGTACTCCGCGTCACAAAGCTCTGATCATCTCAGTCTGGCCTCAGTAAGCTCACTGTACTCCAGGGCCTCCATTGTCACCAGATCTCAATCAGCTAGAGCTTGTTTGGGAAGTTCCCGTCATAGAGGTGCAGCAGACATCAGCTGTATGGTGCTCTCCCGTCAACATGGACCAAGAGCTCTGAGGAATGTTTGCAGCACCTTGTTCAGTGGATGTTCGTCTCCTGATGACTCGTCTGTACCTGCGCTCACCTGCTCAGGTGTTTGAACCACCTCTGGTCCCCAGCTCCAGCCTAATGGACTGAGCTGCTGTCACCCAGTCACGACAGCTCTGACCATAAAGGGACCCAGAGCTCTGCTAACAAGCTGACCCTAATAAAACTTCTTAGGATCGATGTAGAGTTGTGACAGTGGCTTTCTGTTGGCTGTGACCAGATGTTCAGAATGAAGATTGCTTTCTGTAGAACTACTAACAGTTAATAATTTATACACCACATTATCCATATCAAATGTTTGCCTAATGGGGAGTTTTTGTCTTATGTATTTCAGTTTTTTAAAGATAACTTCTGTTTGAAGTAAAAGTCAAAGTTTATTGACACCTGTCTCAGCTTCACAGCTTTGTCAGGATGACGCTTTCAAACCTCTTTTCAAATGTAAATACATTTTTGCAGTTTACAGAGTCATTATTTTCCTTCAGCTTCATAATACAGCAGATGACTAAGTTTCTGAACATGGACGGGTGATCTTTTACATTGATGAACATCATTCCATTATGAAGAGCACAATATTTAAAAGTATAGTAAATGCTTTTGTACAGTTTTGACTGTAAATGAGTTTTAAAAATACAACCTTAAAAAATAATTTACAGGTACACCTCAAAAAATTAGAATATCATGAAAAAGTTCAATATTTTTTATCACTCATTTCAGAATTACCAAAATTTCAAGCAATAAATGTTGGAAATGTTTCACTCTATCTGTAATGAGTCTATATAATATATGGGTTTCACATTCTGAAATGAGTGATGAAAAATATTGAACTTTTTCATGATATTCTATTTTTTTGAGATGTACCTGTAGCCAGATCTCAGTGTTGAGGCCTTTTGTTTTTGTTGCCACACTGTAAAAAAAAACATCGTAAAAAAACGGTAATTTACTGGCAGCTGGGGCGCCAAAAAACACAGTGAAATAACAGAAAATTGCTTTCTCATAAAAATACAGTTTCTTTCCATAATTAAAGTACAGTTTGAAGTTGTATTTTTAACAAGATTTTGCCTTAATTTAAGGTACTTTAACGTTTAATAACAAACAGTAAAAAACTATTAAATTAGCCATAAAGATGGTAAATCCACATTGTAATACAGAGAATTATGCTTAAATTTACAGGAATGTGCTGCTAATAGTTGGTTTTAATGACATTATTATTATTTTTGTATGTATTTTTGGGGCATTTTGTGCCTTTATTGATAGGAGAGAGACAGTGGATAGGCTTGTGAAAGGGGGAGAGAGAGTAGGGGAAGACACTCTGCAAACTGGTCACAGGCAGGATTCGAACCTGGACCGGCAGAAGGAAGTACATGAGGTGCCTGGTTGCTAACCACTCCACCAAACCAGCACCACCTCTTAATAACATTTTTTGATAGAAAAAGGTTTTTTTTGAGTTGTAAAGTTGAATATTATAGTTTGTTCCCTTAAATAACAGAAAAGTATTTGTAAAATTACAATACACTTGTTAACATATTTTATTAATAAATATTTATATTTCTAATGGGGTTTCTTTGTAAAAGAACAGAAATATTGTGTTTGTCCACAGTTACAGTAATTTCCTGTTATATTACATTTGACATGTAAAATCAGTTTATTTTTGTGAATCAATTGACATTTTAAAAATACAGAAAAAAACTGTAAAATAAACAGTAAAATACCGTTTTATTACTTTTTTTTTTTTTTTTATACAGTGCATGGTTTCAAAAAGGTAATTTGTTGTTTCTGTACAGAAGACTATTGTCTGTAAGCCGTTACTTTATGGTCCCGTGGCCCGGCTGTAAGCTAACAGTGAGGCAGATGTGCTTGTTAACCGTTTATTTCTGATGTGACAGAGACCTTTATGAGGTGAGCTGCATGGAGCTGGACGAGCTGGTGTCTGCAGCCTTGGAGGTGGAGGGCGTGTTTGGCAGCAGGATGACGGGCGGAGGATTCGGAGGGTGCACGGTGACATTGCTGCAGGCCTGTTCCATTGACAGGACGATCCTTCATATACAGGTGAAAACACACACTCAGTAAATGAGCCTGATTCCAAAAAGCAGTGATAAGATAAAACACATGCTTGAGATTATTGCTGTTTTTCAAAATCAAAGGTTTCCTTCCTTATATGTAACCATCAGCAGAAGTTCTTCAGACTGCAGCTGTTTTCAGTGGAGTATTGAGTAATATTGAACCTTTCAGTGCGATGCCCACGCGTGAAGACTCGGTGTGAACACATTTTCAAACAGCTGTCATTCGTTTGTGCCCTTTTCTCTCTGTCAGTGTGCAGTATGAAGGGAGGCTCCCGCTCAGAGTAGCATTACGCTGAAGATACCAGGCTGATGCTTTGGCAGCAGAGGCAGCAATAATCTCCCACACTCTTCTGATTAGGGATGTGAACGTGTAAAACTTTTACGAACCCCGTACACAAGGTTACTTACCGCATGTACACGGTTACACATCAGAGATTAAGATCTTTTTAAAACGCAGTTGCGCTATATAACCACTAGAGGGTTCGGTCTCCTTTGGAATAACTCTTTATTCCATAAAATAAAAGACATTTTCAAATGAGCAGCAGTTTACCTGAAGACAAATGTTTTCAAAGTCTGCATCTACAAACATTAAACAATGCATTAACTGGGGAGTGATGAGAAAAAGTGAGAGAGTGCTGGGGCGATCGACAGGCGTCTCCTTTCATAAAAGATAAACGTGAATGAATCATGTTTGTATTATTATATCTGATAAACTTAGTTTATTAACACTGTGCTGACTTCTTGAATGGATTAATCAGACTAAAATAACAGTTTACAGAGACACTGATGATCCACTGCTGTCCAACTCATCTGTTTGTTTGTATGAGACAGCGTCAGTCAGTGAGCAGTCTGCTCCTGTCTGATCTGCTCTCAGACAAACTAACAAACATCAGAACAGATGATTAAACTAAGTTTTTGCCTCTTTTTTAACCCGTTCAGCGATATAGCTCTGAAATGTTTGGCTATCAGCATTGATCGGTCATCGGCAGGGTCGGCGGGAAAGAGCGTCCGCCTTACGGTTTATAAAATAAAATATAGAAATAAAACATAGCCATAATTATTTTAATAAGAGCTGCTGTAACATCAGGTTCTGTGTTATGGGAACAAACTTCTCCAGCATCATGAAGCTCAGTTCTTCTGTGTTGGCCCTCATCACACCGTGCTGATGTCATTAATGTTAAACTGAGCATGTGCGTCTCTTCTGAAGCCTGAGCTGTTCACATCACAGTCTGCAGTCAGGACACATTTACAGGAGTGATCTGAACAGACAAAAAAAAAAAAAATCGGTTTTGAGATATAAATCAGAATTGAGCATCAAGGGCTGCAGTGTGAACGTAGCCTTAGATCTGTGATCAGGTCGAGAAAAGCCGACAGAGCACCAACGAACAGTATAATGTACAACAGCACACAATAATACAGGCAAAAATTACCAGCCATGAACAGTTTTTGTTTTCAGCTGCACGACATTTGCGTGTGGAGAAGATTATGAGTGCTGTGGTCAAACACAATAGCAGCAGCAGCGTCTCTCTCCGACTTGTTCAGGTGTTTCCATCACAGGTGGTTTGACATGCATCTTGTGCTGCTGGTATATGCCAGTTTAGCCTGACATAGCTGACACTGAACAGGATTTCCACTGGTAGTTTGTAGGGCTGGGACGATTCACTTTTCTCCCGTTTTGATTTATTGCGATTTTTTTAGGTGCCGCTACGATTTAAATTGCGATTCTACGATATTGCCGATTTTTGCAATCTTTAGTTAGCTTTTTTAAAACCAGTGAAAAAGATGAACAATGATGATGCCTACAGACTATATCAGGAAAAATACACATCACATGTGAGTCTGTATTTTGGACTTATTCAGCAATATATATTAACCAGCTGTTTATGCTCCCTCTCTTCAAAAGCCTGGATTGCATATAAAAAGTGGCTTATTATCCCTTCAGGCAACGGAGTTTTTTCAAGAAATAATTTACGGGCCGAGCTTGAACGCCTCTGCTGCATGCACTGTTTACCCCCGGCTTCTCCCTCATTTGACCAGAGCTCTGCGGTCTCATTCTCCGCTAACACCGTCACTTTTCGCTGTGTTTTGAGCTTCCCTGCATCCCAGGCATGTACCCTCTTCGGTAGTCGCCGGCTATGGAGAGGAAAAGCTCTCGGTATGTACTGCTCCGGGACTGTAATGGCGCGCGGAGCCTCTCTCACTGCGCGCACTCACTGCGCGCACTTGCTGCCAGTTTGGTTCTCACTGGACGACTGACCGTCATCCTCAGAGAGTAAATATTCCTCAGATTCAGAGTCAGCCAGTACTTGACAAAGTACTCTCGGCATCGTGAGTACTCTTACTAAGTCTCTATCACTCTGTGTCTCTCTCTCTGCTCCGCTCCACAGCCTCTACAGCCACACTCGCGTCCCTCGGTCCGGTGTGTGTGTTTTAAAATAAATATACGCCAAAACTTTGAATAGAAACCTGTCACCTGTCCACTATCTGCTGGTGAAAAGTAGGAATACTATTCAGCACTATTTTAACAGCTATGGCCTGTTTTATCCAGCAGTGTCGCTTGCCTCAATTTGGCGACTTTAGCGCCTATAGTGTGTGTGTGTGCGTGTGTGTGTAGGGGGGGGGATATCGATTTTTGAATAAAAATATCGATTTTAAAATCGGCAGACAAAAAATCGCGATACTTCGGTGTATCGATTTTTTCTCCCACTCCTAGTAGTTTGTTTGAAAAACTGTCACACAGAGCTTGATGATGGCTGCCTCCGCGTCTCCGCGGCAACCTGAAGTGACGCACACTGGCTGTGGCTGCAGATCTTTTTGTGACATTGTGCCTCATTCATCATCTATTATAGGCCTATATGCAGATAACTGCACTAGTAGGAACATTTAAGTATATAGTTGGTTAATATTATTATCTAAAGCTTTCAGGCAACATTGTCACCACTAAAAATTAGTTAAAGTTTGTTAAGCTGCAGGTGCACAAACATTCATCAGGTTTTGCTCTCAAGCACATCAGCACAGTGCATCTAACTGAACATAGCATGTCCTACCTTTTCTCTGTGGACTTGGATAAAGAGCTCTGGTAACTCCATTACATACTCCTAACAAGCAGGCTGGAGCAGAAGGAAAATCCTCTTCATCTTCTCAAAACGATCGTGGATGGCTGAGTGCATGAACATGCTGTTTAGGCTGCAGCCTCATCAGTTCATCCTGGCTCTGTTACCCACATCTTACCCACTGTGGATACTCACTGTCTCACTGCAAACAAAAGCCAGGAGCAGACAGTTTTTAGCCAAACCTTTTAAAACATTGTGATTTATAAATTGTCGCAAGCCAACTTCACTCCCACCTTACCCACAATAGCCTTTACGAGCCCTTTCAGTCCGGTTTCCGCCCTCGCCACAGCACCGAAACAGCACTCATTAAAATCACCAACGACCTCCTCACTGCAGCTGATTCTGGTTCCTTGTCTATTCTCATCCTCCTTGACCTGAGTGCGGCCTTTGACACCATCTCTCACCCCATCCTCCTCAGTCATCTCTTTTCCATTGGTATCACTCACATCCCCCTCAGCTGGTTTCACTCTTACCTCACAGGCCGCACTCAGTTCATTCAGTTACAGTCATTTCATTCAGAACCCTCTCCAGTCACTACAGGTGCGCCCCAGGGCTCCGTCCTGGGGCCCCTCCTCTTCATCATCTACCTCCTCCCACTTGGCCATATCTTTCGTAAATTCAATATTCACTTCCACTGCTTCGCAAATGACACCCAGCTCTACCTCTCTTGCAAACCTACCGCCACGCTCCCACCTTCCTCCCTTATCTCCTGCTTATCTGATATCAAGTCCTGGTTCACCTCAAATTTTCTCAAACTTAACAGTGATAAAACAGAACTCCTTCTCATCGGCACCAAATCCACTCTTTCCAAAGTTGACACCTTCTCTATCTCCATTGACAACTCCCCAGTTTCCCCCTCCCCTCAGGCTAAGAGTCTGGGTGTCATCCTCGACAGCACTCTCTCTTTTCAGTCTCACATCAATAGTATCACCCGGTCTGCTTACTTCCACCTCCGTAACATCAACCGTCTTCGCCCCTCCCTCACTCCTCACAGCACCTCCATTCTTGTTCACAGTCTCGTCACCTCTCGGTTAGATTATTGTAACTCTCTCCTCTTTGGTCTTCCCCAAAAGTCACTCCATAAAATCCAACTGGTCCAGAACTCAGCTGCCCGTATTATCACCAGAACCCCCTCCCACCATCACATCACCCCCATCCTTCAGCAGCTCCACTGGTTACCGGTCAAGCATAGAATAGAATTCAAAATCCTTCTGTATACTTTCAAAGCCATCCACAACCTCGCCCCTCCATATCTGTCTGACCTCCTCAATGTTGCCACTCCAGCCCGCTCCCTCAGATCCTCCTCCTCCACCCACCTCACTGTGCCCTCTGCCCGCCTCAGCACCATGGGGAGCAGGGCCCTCAGTCGCTCTGCTCCCCAGCTCTGGAACTCTCTTCCGCCAGACATCCGAAACCTGACCTCCCTCTCTCTTTTCAAGTCCAGACTCAAAACTCACCTGTTCAGGACTGCATACCCCACTTGACATTAACTTACCTCCTCTCCCCACCGGTCCTTCTCTGTTTGTGCTTTTCTATTGTTGATCTTATTTTTACTGTTGATTTTACTGTGGTTGTTTTTAATCTTGTCCAGCGTCCTTGAGTGTCCTGAAAGGCGCTTTTAAATAAAATGCATTATTATCATTATTATTATTGTTTTTTTTTACATTTTTTGCTAAAATTGGCAGCATGATTGTTTCCTGATGTGTTCATCATAAAACAAAAGGCATGACACTTCAGGAAAATGACAATTACAAGAATTAATCAAATTTCATCAAAATGTGTTCAATTATAACTTAAAGAGAAATACACAGATAGATAGATAGATAGATAGATAGATAGATAGATAGATAGATAGATAGATAGATAGATAGATAGATATGTATATATGTGTATATGTGTATATGTGTATAGTGTTTGTCTAAAATCTTGAATAATTACAGCTGTTGGCAGGTCTGTTACATATTTCAGATGAAAAAATCTATAAAACATTTCTTTACACTACAAACTGCCTCAGATGATTCTGAAAATACTCTTTGCTCTAAGTTAAATAACAAAAGTGTTCAAGAGAAAAACAAAGCTTGTTACTCTTCAACAGGCTGTTGCTGCTCTGGTAAAATTTGTCTTGATAGCTTAAGAAATAAACATATTTTTTTTAAAAAAGCAATAAAACAAAGGGTATTTCAAAGGCCAAGGTAGCCCAAACCAAACTGAACCAAACCTGTGACCAAAAACCAAAGAACTCACCAGACCATCAGGCTGATGCGACCCTGCTTCTCATCCTGTGACGTATCATAGCAGGTCACACAAAGGCAGGTTACCTTTGTTTTGTTGGGACATTGAGCCGTCTGGTTTTTTTTTTTTCTGAATATGTTTCGTGGGAATTTTTAACTTTCTGTTTTGTGTTTGGACTTGAAAGTGTCCTGAGACACTGACGATCTGTTCACGGGGATGAAAAGCACTTTCAGTGTCCTGGCTGTCACTTTAAGGGGGGCATTTCAGACAGATTGCCCGTCCCTCGTGTCTTTCTCAGACAGCTCCAGTGTGTGTGTGTGTGTGAGCGGGGTATGAACAGAGAAGAATGGCGAGCTTGGTGGCGGCGGAGCCAGAAGTGTCCTGACATTAGCATGCTGGTCCGGTCTCTGTGGCCCTGCTGCCTTTCTGCTTCAGCACAGTCAGACTTTAGGACAGCTCTTGGCTGGCCTTGTGCTGAACCCTGCAGGAGATCATCAGCACAAACTTCAGCTCAGAAAACCAGAGGAAATGGCTGCATGCATGTTTGTTTTGAAGGCTCAGTTAGAGAGAAAAGATCAGCCTCCATCTCAAATGCTGGTTTTATAAATCTCCAGCAGACTTGGCTCGCCTCCTCACATCGTTCCCTCCTCGCCGTATCTTGGTTACTGCTGTGGCGTGCTTGCTGTCAAAGGGAAAAGTCTTTCTCTGGGACAAAAGAAGCACTTGAACCTCCCTGTCTCCGGGTCCTCAGCATTCCTGCCCGCAGCAGAAGGGTCCTCGCCTCACACAGCATCAGACTGTCAGGAAATCACTTTAAAGATGCTGAATCTGAACTCTGGGGATGACAACAGCAACAGGAGCTCTCTGCAGGACCCGGTGTCGCTGAACGTCGGAGGAGAGATCTACACCACCACTCTCGGCACTCTGACTCGATGTCGGGACTCGATGCTCGGCTCCATGTTCACCGGACAGATGCCCGTGCTGAGAGACGGCAGAGGAAATGTCTTCATCGACCGGGACGGGAAAGTGTTCCGGTATATTCTGAATTACCTGCGCTCCAGCACCTTGGACCTGCCCGATGGCTTCACAGAGCTGTCCATGTTAAGGCGGGAGGCGGATTTCTTCCAGATTCGTCCCCTGCTGGAAGAGATTCACCAGTACGAGGCCAAAGTCCCTCTCAGCCTCCGAGGCGGGCCGCTGGGAGCCATGATCATGGGGAAGTTCGACTCCAAGGTATGTGCTCAGGTCAGACTTTACGTAGCCGATTCATTCACAGGCCAACACACTGACCCTCGTTAATGCATGACTAAAGATGGGCCCACGCACAGATCAGCATCACTCATTTAGTGTGAGTGTGGACACATCCAGACACCGCGTTTAGCTCAGTGCTGCACCGAAGAATCCATCAGTGACAAATATTCAATGGGGAGAAGAATTTAAGAGACTTGTTTCAGTCATTTTAAGCATTTGTCTCTTTACAGTAAAACATGTGCAGCAGATTTATTTTGAGATTGAAGCCGAACAGAGAAAGTAATAATTTGACTGGAAAATTATAGAAGAAACTTGATTTGTGAAGCTAATCTCTTCTAAATCATCTGAAATGATGGACTGTGTTTTACTCAGATCTTAAACTGTGAATTTATAATTCATGAAAAATCATAATCTTTAAAGCATTTCTAAACAAAGAGAAGACTAAACTTTGGCAGCCTGCAGCCTGACCTGCTCTGGGGAGAGGGGGTGAGGTGAAGAAGAAAGGAGCAAACCCTTAAACCGATCATCTGTGATATAATTAATAGGGCCGTCACTTTAGTGCATTAATTAGATTAATTAATTACACCGCAAATTAATGCGTTGAAAAAATTAATCGCGATTAATCATAGCACACAAAAATTTTGATATTGTCCAGCTGGAGGACCCGTACATGGCAGTGGCACATCACTTCACACGTTCGTCTCTAGTCAAACCAAACAAAGCCCAGGTGACAATAAGAATGGCCTATTTAAGACTTAGTCTTATTTTATTTTATTTTTGAATTTATATATCTATATTTGTACTACATTCTTTAATAATGCATCAGGCCGAATTGGGTTGCTGGATGTCCTCGACTTTTTTCTTATTTTGTATTTGATTGATGAAACACACTTAAAGTGTAATTTGAGTTGCCTGATTGAGCTTAAAATTTTCTGGACAAGTTGCCCTGACTTTGGTTTTATTTAGTCACCAATAAAAATGTGGATTTACAAATCTTCACTTCTTAGTGTATTCATTTGATTAGTCATTCACTACAATTTTATAATATCCTAGAATTCAAATTCTTTATTTGGGTACTTTAAGCAGATATGAGATTAAAATGCGATTAATTAGATTAATTAATTATAATTCCAGTAATTAATTAGATTAATTTTTTTAATCGTCTGACAGCACTAATAATTAAGTTTAAAGAAAAGCTGTTGAACACCAGTTTAGTCTGTTAACAGCATTTCTCTCTCACCAGCTGCTCTGGTGTTTAGTGCACGTTAACATCTGTGCGTCTCCAGCCCTGCTCTGATGATGATGCAGTCTGAGCTCCTCGTGTTAACCACATCTGTCAGTGTGAGGGTGTGGTTTCTGGTTTCTAAGTATGCTGCCCATGAGCAGCTTGAAAAGCGGAGTGTTTCATCCCTGAATGATTCAGTAGTTTATCAGATTTGCTCAGCCAAAGTTTGACTGTCATTCATGAGCTCTGTCCTCTAAGACAAACAGACTATCTCATCTCAGTCAGCCAACAACAGTAGCTCTTCTCCTGTGGTTAGGGATGGAAATAAGATTTTATTGATTCTGAAGCCAATAATGTTTCTGTTTATTGATCCGATTCTTTAATGATTCCCTTATGGCTTCCTGTAGATTTTGCCCGTTACATTTGGGTGTTATTGTCAGAGACACTAAATACTGGATGATGTGCTGCATCGAGAAATACAGTCCTCCTCATCATTATTGGCACCCATGAAGTTTAAGTACACAATGTGACAGTAAACAGTTTATTTACAAACCTCTCTAACTTTGCTCGTCATCACTTTATCAGATTCAAATTTGGCAGAAGTAATGTTCACATATTAAGGTTTGTAAATTATACTTCATTAGCTACTATGATCATGCAGTCATATTTAGAATAGGCAGTTTTAACTGCAACCACTTGAAGCCTACAAGGAAAAGAACACCCTACCAACAATTAAGCATGGTGGAGGTTCCATAATGGTTTGGGGCTGCTTTGCTGCATGGGGTACTGGAGGCCTTGACCGTATCACAGGAATCATGAAATCAGAGAATTATCAAGAAATTTTAGAGTGAAATGTCCGACCCAGTGTAAGAAAACTTGGTTTGAGTCAAAGATCGTGGGCCCTCCAGCAAGACAGAGACCCAAAGCACACATCCAAAAGCACACAGGAATGGTTGAAAAGGAAAAAATGGCCAGCAATTAGTCCTGATCTCAATCTGATTGAAAATCTTTGGTTTGGCTGAAATCTGCCATTGGGAAAAGAAACCACAAATGTTCAAGACCTTGAACAGTTTGCATAGGAAGAGTGGGAGAAAATACCAGCTGAGAAGTGCAAGAAGCTTATAGATGGCTACAAGAAACATTTGGAGGCTGTCATCAGTGCCAAAGGGTGTTCAACAAAATACTGAAGAGGGGTGCTATTATTGTTGCACATGCTTTTTTTCAGTTCCCTCTGTGAAATTACAACATGTAACTTGTAAAAATTATTATTTTTTTGTTTAAGTATTTTGGACCTTCAATTAAAAGATCCTGATGACGTGAATTTGGTACATTTCAATTCATTTCTGAAGATATTGTTAAAGTAATGAAAATAATGAAGGGGTGCCAATAATACTGAGCAGGACTGTACTTCTGCAAGTGCTTCTACTCAGGGAAAGTTGTGCAGTGAGCATCTTATTGTTGGAAATTAAAAAAAATCTTGGAACACCTCGCCCCTGTCTGCCATGACTTTTGACTTTTCCATTGTCGATTTTACTGACTGCCTCTTATAAAATTATGACGTCTTTAATTTTAAGGCATGCAGGACACATTGGAAGGAATTGATGGAGGAATTGATCATTAAAAAAAGACTAACTGACTTGGTTTTTGATTTCCATCCCTCCATGTGATGGTGTCAGCCTCCAGTCAGAGAAGTTTCCTGATTTCTACAGCGATGAATCCTGGAATTAAAACTGTGAATATTTTGGAGCATGCTATTTGAATGATGGTTTTTTCCATCTTTTAGCATATCTTCAGTAAACTACGTGTAGTGGTAAAATCTGCTTCTTAGAAACTCAAACACAGCTGCCCATCTTTGCTTCATATGAAGGCAGGTGAATAAAGATAAATGTAAAATTCTCCATGTTGTATTATTTTTGAACCGTTCTGTTCCAGTCTCAGCTTTAGTGGGAGGACAATGAGAAAACACATTAGCTCTTCTTTACCCACCAGTGGCTGTGCTCATGTGACTCTGCAGCATAAACATAACACACATTAATGTTAGACGTTTCTTTATGTGCAGTTTGAGCTTAGAGGCTGTGCTGCCTCTCAGTAACCTTTCGTCTGACATTTACAGTGTAAACTCGTCAGGATCCTGAAGGTGTCTGTTTACACATAAACTGGTTTGTGTTTGTGTTCATGCCTCAGAATGTGTAGTCAGCGTTTTCTGCTCCTCCTTGCAGGTCCAAGTCCTCCACTTTAATTTAAGACATGGACCGGAAAACTACGAGCTCCGCACATGCTCCGTTCGAGCCTTCACAGCTGACCTCTTTTGTACCTGGACGGCTTTCCTGGCTCTGCTGTGTGAGCACTTCTCCTACAGGACATCCCAGGGTCTCACCAGCCCCCGCCCCTGCAGCCCGAGGCCAAACAGGCTCAAACTGGAGTGGGTGCCGAGACCAGACGACCTCCCACAGGACCAGTACGACAAGCAGCGATACAGAGGGCTCACCTTCTCCAGCCCCGGGGAAGGGAACCAATCAGATGACATCATGAACCGGCCGTGGAGCCAGTGTGAGGTGACGGACATGCAGAGCTTTGTGGAGGAGCTGCTGAAGGTTTCTCTGGCTGAGGGATTCAAGATTGATCTGGTGACCCCTGACCCGGCTGAGGTTCTTTACTGCACCTCTCTGCGGCTGGTCAAAGGATAGAAACAAACACCACAGTCTAATAAAAATCAAAACTGCTGGACTCTTGGTGGCTTCCTGTGGGCGCTACAGCTGTCATGATATTAGAATTTGAGTCTGATGTCCTTCAATGTGCCCGTGTTGGTCCCTGTCTTTGGTGCTACAGCAGGTACCTGTGATCTGTGGGGTTTATATCTAGAAGATTCTCCCTGAAAATGCTGCAGATTTTCTCAGTTTGTAACAACATAGGCAGCATCTCCATGAGTAAAGTGTCTCGATACCGCAGCACATAAGACAAAGTCCAGGGCTCTTAATGAAGGGACAGTTAAAGGATAAGTTTGGTTTCTACAGCTTTCACATTGTTTATAGAATGAAGTAAAACGATATACTCACCTAGAAGTCTTTCCTGATCCAAACAGTGCTTCAGGAGATATTTAGATCCAAAATCGAGCGGCGGACATCCGTATAATGGCAGCACACGGGGCATGTATAGCACCGCTCCTAAAACTGCATTAATCGTCCAAAAACTCATTAGTTTCACCAATATTTCATCATGGTCCGCTCACGCTACTCCTCCATTACAGTCTGTAATTTTCTGACTGTTTTTTCTGACCTCTGAACTGAAGACTGCTCTCTGGCCAGCTGTTCTTCTCTTTGCCTCCGCGTCCTCCTTTCGATGAGCTCCTCATCTGTAAACTCTGGCTCCAAACTGTAAGGACACCCATCATATTCAAAGTTCTCGTCCACAACATCTTCATCCCATGGATATTCATCCATTTTGCACAAAACTGGAAGAAGAAAGCTGTTGAGTAGCCATCGGTCGCCCCTGAAACAATGAGCCGTACTGCACATGTGCAGCAGTCGTAAAGAAAGTTTCCTGTTCAGAGGTCAGCACAGTCACAAAAACATGTCTGGAGCAACACAGACTGTAATGGAGGAGTAGCGTGAGCGGACCATGATGAAATATTGGTGAAACTAATGAGTTTTTGACCACGTTTTTTAGGAGCGGCGCTTATACAATAAATGCAGTTTTAGGAGCGGCGCTATACATGCCCTGTGTGCTACCATTATACGGATGTCCGCCGCTCGATTTTGGATCTAAATATCTCCTGAAGCACTGTTTGGATCAGGAAAGCCTTCTGGGTGAGTATATTGTTCTACTTCATTCTATAAACAATGTGAAAGCTGTAGAAACTGAACTTATTCTTTAAGAGTTTAAGCCCCATAAAGAGCCTACAGGTTGGCTCCACCCCGATATGTACAGTGTTCTGATTGGTCTGACACACAGTGTTAGTCATCTCCATGTAGAATACACTCACTGGCCACTTCATCAGGTACACCAGTGTGCAGCACCTTCTACCCTCAGACCTGCAGGGCAGAAGGTGATGCATGGACGTGTCTGTGACGAGAGCCATCTTAAACTTCTCCTTTGACTTCTGGCATTAGCAAAGCACTTTTTCCTTATAAAACTCACCAGATATTTTTGCTTATTTGAACCATTCTCCATAAACCCTTGAGGTGGTTGGGTGTCACCAGTGTGGAATATTCACAACAGCCCATCTGGCTCCAAAAATCATGCCATGTCCCTTAAATCTTCTCTTCTACATTCTGATGCTTGGTATGAACTTTAGCAGCTCCCTGTGACCATATCACTTTGCCCATGTGCACTGAGCTGATGTTGTGTGATTGGCTAATTTGCAATTCGAGCCATTGAACAGGTGAACCTCATGAAGTGGCTGATGTGTGTTTGTATTAGGGATGGGATGAAATATCGTTTGGCAATATATCTCGATACAGTACGGGACGAAATGCATCGAGTTTGAAAAAAGTGGATCGCGACATAAAGACGTCACGTCCGCTAATAGCACATGTGACCAGAAGTGATGACAACAAACATTGGCACCAACTACCTTGCCAGCAAAAAGCTGAATGATGGAGTCAAATGAGGTTGAAATTGAGGACGCTCCGCCTGGATACAAGTCATCTGTCTGGCAGTATTTTGGCTTTCTCATTAAAAAAGACGAAGACGGCGAAAACGAGCCTACCGCGCGTTAGCATACACTCTCTCTAACCTCTCTAGGGTTAGAGAGAGTGTTATTGTTTGTGTTTGGCCTGTTAGGCCTTGTGTTTTCCTGTGTGTAACTCAAACAAAAACAAATAAGTTGTAATTACACAGTTGCATTTTTTCTTTTTTACTTTTTTGATATTGTATCGTATCGTGACCCGGGCATATCGAGGTGCAGCGTATCGTGAGTTAAAGTGTCTCGTCCCATCCCTAGTTTGTGTCGTGCTGCAGAGCTCTGACTTGACACCAGGTTTTAGGTGCTGAAGGTGCAGTTACTTTCCTGTATCCTGGTTAGAGAACATCAGATTTTTGAGCCTCTGCCCAAACACACACCCACCCACCGGGGGCAAATGGACATCAGTCCATGTGATATGGACACACATGAGTTCAGAAACATGACATAAACAGTGCAGTGTTTGCTCAATAGGGTTCACTTTAGAGGTGTTTTCAGTCTGACATTAAGACTGTGTTAACTCAGTTTAGTGTTTTTTCATAACCCGGCTCGTGCCTTTACAGAATCAGCAGACACTGTAAGCTGCATACTAACTCTGAGGATAAACTTTCATACAGCTCCTCTGTTTTTCCTGATAGCTTGATTAACTGTGAATCTGGTCCACACTCCTATGAATGTTGAGAGCTGCTTTTCTAACACAGTTTATCATTCTGTGAAAGCTGACTTGTGGATGTGGACCTGCAGAAGCAGAGTCACTGTTCTTATTCCAGCTCTGGTCTTTTTCTTTGGAGTCTGAACCTTTTACTGAGTTTCTTCTTTTTCAATATTGGACATATGGCAACAGGCAAATGAGTTATCATTTCCTCTGTTCCAGTTTCTTACCTCTTAAATAAAGTCTTTCAGGCTTTGCCTCGTCGTTGATCTGATGTGTGTATTTCCGACTCTGGTGTGAAGTGTGACTTCAGACTGAGTGTTCATGTCACGCTGGAGGAAGTCGTAGTAAAGGAAGTTTGCAGGAGGCAGAAGAGGAAAGGTGTCTTGTTTCTAAACAATCCCTGCAGTCTTTTCCTCTCTCTCCCTCTGAACTTCCTGTCTTTGACTTCACGGATATGACGAGTCCAGTAAGTCTGTGGCCCGTCTGATCCAGAACTGTTCTTCAGTCTCAGACCACCAGCCTCCTGGGTTTGATAAGACTCAAAGTTGGTGAATTTCCCTTTTTAACTCAAAGTCTGTTTTCATGTCTCTTATTCTGTCGTCAACAGGAGCGATACCGAGGGACCCCTACTTTTTATGTGACGACCCCGTCAGAGGGAGCTCGAGTCCTCAGTCTGTCCTGATCCGTCTGCACCTCTGCTCTGAACATAGCAGGTTCATTCCCCTGGTGGACTTTTGGATTTGATTGTTTTGTGATCACTGCTCACTGCTGAGGTGAGGTGATGTCAGGCAGGCTGAAGGGGGCTGAGCCTTTTCAAAGTGCCTTCACTGTCAAATGTGCCGTTCTGTGTCTTCAGCACCATCTGAACAAAATCATTACATGTGTCAGTCCTGGGACTGAAGGCCAGAATCCATGAGCGCACAGATACAACACAGTGTGAACAAAAGCTCTTCAGCTCAAACGGTTGTTACTCATTAGTCTGTTAACAGTGGACGTCCTGTTATACTGTTGGTCTGTCCTTTTCTCCTGCCATCATCAAATCACCAATATGCCACTTTGATTGTTTGGATCTAAAATGATGTCTAATGGCACTTTTCTTTTCCCTTCATCGCTGCTAAATGCATAAATAAATTCTTAAAGAAAGTGTGTGTCTTACTTCTGTTGTCAGAAATCTGTTGAAGAACATTCAGACCATCTCTGGTCTGATCCTGATCTCCCCTAAAACCTGAGCTCATAAACCTCCCTAACCAGACAGCAGCAGGTGCCTGAGTGCTGAAGTCCACCAGGGCTGAGGTGGAGTAAAAAAGAGCAAACAGACACCATGATATCACATGCTGCCTGGAAACAAGAATAAACACAAAAAACGTTCAGTCCTGTCAGTCAGCTTTCCCCATGCATCTTGATCTCTTAAGTATACCATATTTATATGAATATATATATGTATGTGTTTGTATGTGTATATATATATATATATATATATATATATATATATATAGACATATGTATATCTATCTATATAAATATATATACACATATATGTAAATATATATCTATATCTATATATATCTATATCTATATATATATATATATATGTATATATATATATATATGTGTGTGTGTTAAATTAAAAAGCAACTTGCATTACTGCCATTTGTTCCGAGTAAACTTTTTTTTTGTAAAGCCTTACATTACTATGTTACAGTAAAAAGGAGGTATGTATTACGGATGTATTACAGTAATTACAGTACATTTGTAATGCATTACTCCCAACATTATGTATATATATATATATATATATATATATATGTACATATATACAGTACAGGCCAAAAGTTTGGACACACCTTCTCATTCAATGTTTTTTCTTTATTTTCATCTCTATTTACATTGTAGATTCTCACTGAAGTTATCAAAACTATGAATGAACATGTGTGAAATTATGTACTTAACAAAAAAGTGTGAAATAAATGAAAACATATCTTATATTCTAGTTTCTTCAAAGTATCCACCCTTTGCTCTGATTACTGCTTTGCACACTCTCGTCATTCTCTTTATGAGCTTCAACAGGTAGTCACCTGAAATGGTTTTCTCTTCTCAGGTGTGATATATATGTATATATATATATATATATATATATATATATATATATATATATATATATATATATATATATATATATATAATATATATATATACACATACATACATATATATATATATATATATATATATGTATGTATATATATATATATATATATATATATATATATATATATATATATATATATATATATATATATATATATATATATATATATATATATGTATATATATGTATGTATGTATATATATATATATATATATATATATATGTATATATATATATATATATGTTGAGAGAGCGCCAGAGAGAGAGGCTTATATGTTTCTATGTATTTATACATCTGCTTTTATATCCACCATGTTAAAAGAAAAAACGTAAAAATGAGGATGAAAGAATACAAAAAGTCAAACTGTAAGTAAAGTTGAAATGTTACTAGAGAACTGGAAGTGGTCAACAAGCACATGCCTGCACCGACACATCTCTGACTGATCTCTGTGGGGTGGCATGTAAAAAAGGTTAAAAAGGTCCAAATGAGGATATAATTAAAAACAAATTTGACCGGGGAAAAAGAAAATCTCAAGAAAAAACAAATATTGAGGCTCTGGTCTGGTGTGGATGACCCAGGTTTGAATTCAACCTGAAACCCATTCAGCTGCACGCCTTACACTCTGCACACAAATTCAAATTCTGAAAATACCATTAAAATGTGTTAAATGTGACAAAAAATCAGTCAAATGTAAAAGGAAAAAGGTTCATGTCATGACAAAAACACTTGGAAGCCAAAAACGTCTATCTGTCAAGAAAGATGATGAAATGGTGAAAAAGTTCAGTGGTGAGAAACTTGATACCTTACAGAAAACGAGGGACAAATGCGAAAAAAAAAAAAAAAAAAAAGATTGAAATTGCAAAGCATCAACATCAAAATGTAGGAGGAAAATTAAAATGTAGCAAAAAATAGTTGATGTCAAAAAGAATTTAAAATTTTGAAAAGGAAAAGCCTTATTAATTTAAAGTTAAAGCCCCAAGTGACATCAACCACTAATTCAAAAAGCTGAAAAAAAAACATGTTAAAAAAAAGTTGAACTTTTAAGACCACAAAATACCAAATAATGCAAAAAAGCCATAGTTTAGATTTAGAAATGAGTTGAAGTATTAAGAGAAGTTATTTTTATTCTATTGGAAACCGAGCATTTTTTCAAAAAGTCAAAACTAAAAAGAAAGAAATAAAATTGGTCGAGAAAATGTTAGACGAAGGTGAAAAACTCACATTTCAAGTAAATCGTCAAATTGTATCATCATTCTCAGCACTGTGGACATTTCTCCTGTCCTCCAGTCTTTTTTCCTCAAAGGGATGATGATGATAATCAAGTTTCTCCTTTCTTTTTGCTGCTTTATCTGACGGCTGCTCTAATGGACACGAAACAGTCCCGATGAAGAGACGTTCGGGGGCCGGAACAGCGCTCGGGTTTTGTTGATCTGAGCCAAGTGATCCGGATCGCACTGGAAGTCCCCGGACTACCTCACTTACGACATAAAAATATGAAGCCATCAATGGGAGGGATCCATTGCAAAGAAAGGTTTTTTCTAAAGAAAATTCTGAAACTTGAAAATTAAATTCGCAAGAGCTTCAGTAACGCGGAAGTTGGGCGGGACTTGGGCTGCCATGAGATTTACAGGGTGTACTTGAAGGCACCATCAGGGCGGAGTTAGCAGTGAAGTTTAGCTTAGCAGGAAACAGCGAAGCTACCGCAGCAGCAGCGGAGGAACAAGCGGCAGTTTTTAGTGTTTCATCGGCGCAGACCTGGTCTTTCCTCGGCTTTTCTGGATTTCTCACACCCTGGGAATACTCGTTTTCGGACTGGTCACATTTTCCTGCTTGTATGGGGAGAGAGGACCTCGCTAAGTCCAACGGCGTTCACTGAAATCGTCACCATCGGCGGAGCTGCGGCCGTTCGGATCAGGTGGGTTCAGAGAAGTGGCCCCTCAGGGAGCAGCTTAGCACCAGGAACCAACCGTGCCCATCACACACACCTGCTTTCTCCACAGCAGAAAATCACAGGCGACACCTGAGGCTAGCCCAGGTCAGCTCAGCCAGACGGCTCTCTCCGGTGTTATGGTGGAAAGAGTGACCGTGTTAATTGACGGCTTCCAGCCGAAGGCGGTCGTGGTCGTGGGAGACAGAAAGTGACTTTAGAGGTCCACGTGTTCTTTTGTTTTGAGTGAAGCTGAGCTAAAATACTCTTTAAAGTCCGTCTGATAAGCAGCTGTGTGTGGGACACTTAGGGTGAGGACATGAGCTGTGACTCCATCAGCAGGACTCAGGTCAGCACGGGAGCTTTTTCACCTGTAACACCGGTGTCCCCTCAGACTCAGACTGTTGTGTCTGAGGACAACTTTTTGTAGACTTTAAAACTGAGACTTAATTATACATAATATAACCATTCTGGATCAATAAGAAGCTGCAGAGACTTTAAGTGTCAGCAGGCTGTACAGGTCTTATTCCATCATGGAGAGAATACTGTTAAACCTTTTTCTGTGGTTCTTGTGGAAA